>JAPDNY010000004.1:1924261-2236761 GCA_029375565.1 Gekko gecko
AAAAGGAACAAATCAACAATCATGATTTAAAAGTACAGAGTCAGATAACAACAATTAAAAAACAATTAGATGAGTTGGACTCAGTTACATTATGGAAGAGAGAAGCAATGGTAAGAAATGACTTCCATAGAAATAGTATTAATTCGGCCAGAAGGTTAGCTAACTATTTGAAAAACAGGAAGGTAAGGCAAAAGATAGAAAATATAAAAGTGAATGGCCAAAGAACTGGCAACTCAAAAGATATAGTAAAAGCCTTTGAGACCTTTTATAAGGAGCTGTATAAAAAAAGGACACAGTCATATATGAGGAAGATATAAGAACAACACTCAAAGAAAATGATAAAATTATGTTAAAGGAGGAAATAACACTACAGGAGATAAAGGTGGTAATTAAAGAATTGAAAAAGGGCAAATCCCCAGGCCTAGACGGTTTCACAAGTGAATTCTATAAGGAGATGGTAGACATATTGGCCCCAGAGCTCCAAGAGGTATTTAATGGAATATTGAAAGGGAAAAAAGCCCCAGATTCGTGGAGGCAATCAGAAATAGTGGTAATCCCTAAGCCACATAAAGACCCAGAGGAAGTGGGCTCATATAGACCTATTAGTTTACTAAATCAGGATTATAAAATCTTTGCAAAAATACTGGCAAATAGATTAAAGAAGATCATACCTAGCATAATAAAGGAGGACCAATATGGATTTGTAAAAGACAGGAATATAGCCCACCCCATAAGGAATATTATAAATGTATTACAACATGGCCACAAAAAAAAGCTAGGCCTCTTGAAATTAGATGTCTACAAAGCATTCGATACACTCTCCCAGGATTTTCTGTGGCAGGTAATGACTAAATACGAGATGGGGGAGCCATATATAAAAGCGATCCAAGAAATGTACAGAGAAGGGACAGCAGTGGTGAGAGTTAATGAAGAACACTCACAACCCCTCAAGATTCAAAGAGGAGTCCGGCAAGGATGCCCGCTCTCGCCCCTCCTATTTATACTAGCAATAGAACAGCTAGCTGAAAGAATAAGAAATTCTGCAAGGGTGGAAGGATACAGGGTAAAGAAGGAAGAAATGAAAATCAATTTATTTGCCGACGACATTATAATCGCTATGACAAACCCCAAAGAGGCAGTAAAAGAAATAAAAGTTATATTAGAGGACTTCGAAAAATGTTCAGGACTGAAGGTGAACATGGCTAAATCAGAAATTATGTACCTTAATGTGACTAAAGAGGAAAGGGAACAAATACATGGGATTACTAATATTGGAATGGGCACCAAAAAATTCAGATATTTAGGCATTGTACTACAGAAGAATATCGATAAAATAGCAGAGAACAATTATAACAAGGTCTGGAAGAAAATAGAAAAAGATATGAAAAAGTGGAAAAATAAAATAATGAATATATCTACTAGAATAAAAAGTGTTAAAATGTTTTGGCTGCCAAGATTAATATACCTCTTTCAGACAATACCTCTAGGAATGTATACCAAAAAACTAGACCAATGGAACAGAGTGATTAAGGAATGGATTTTCGGTAGTAAAAAATGCAGAATACAGAGAAAGATAATTTTTATAGCCACAGATCAGAGTTGGGATGGGGAGTCCCTGACCTGATTAGCTATTACGAAGCCTTCCAAATAAAATCGATACTGGAGATAGGCGACGGAGAGGGACTAAAATGGGTGAGTTTTGAGAACGAAATCAATAATAACATAGGGAGTTTTGGGGTATTCTCCAAAACGACAAATAAAGATCTTATACAAGTTAAGGGACCTAGGTATTCAACACTAACAGTGTGGAACAAGTGGCAGCCCTCATGGCTTAAAAGAACCTCAAAATGGGCACCACTAAAGTCCCTCTATAACGAAACAGAAGAAAATAAATGGTGCGAACTCCTGAGATCAAAGGGATATTATAGGCTAAGAGACTTATTTAGAGGAGGCACTCTAAAACCAGCACAGGAATTAATCGAGGAGATAGGCAAGCAATATTGGTTAAAAATTACAGGCCTTTATAGAATGATTAAGGAAGTTAATGAAAAAGGAAATATTTGGACAGAAGAACCAATTGAAGAAATACATAATAGGATGCAGAAATTTAAACAAGGATTAGCAGGATATGTTTACAAGAAAATGTTATCCAATAAAGATAAGGCAATACTTTATTTACAGAAAACATGGTGTAAGGAAGGCCAGATATCGGAAAACGATGCAAATAGAATAATGAAGGGAATAGAAGAAACCAAAATTATTAAATTTAATGAATTGGAACATAAATTTTTCACAAAGTGGTATAAAACACCAGCGCAGATAGCAAACATGTTTCCGGGATCGAGTTCTATGTGTTGGCACTGTAAACAATTTAAGGGCTGGTTCTCTCATATGTGGTGGGAATGTCCAGAGGTGAGAGTCTTTTGGTCAAAAATAATACAAATTATAAAGAAAATATGTAGAATTTCATTGAATGTAGACTTTAAACTAATGTTAATGGATATATTAGGAAATAAGGCAGTCAATAAGGAAACCCAGGCTATACTCAAAGCTATGGTATTAGCAGGCAAGGCAGTGATAGCTCTGGGCTGGAAAGATAAGAGCAAATGGACAATAGATACCTGGCACACTTATTTGTTTGATTTTGTGCAGTCGGACATCATTGAGAAATTGCGCCAGAAGACCACATGGGAGGATAAAGCCGAAGAAATTAAAGCGAGGTGGAAGATCTATCTAAAGTGGATAACAGTGGAAGGAAGACAGGACATTCGGTGGAAGATTCAGACTTTGTGCCCGTGGCTGTGAATAAAAGATCAACAAACAAGGGGTAGAGGGAGGGAGGGGGGAACTTATCGAGTTAAGTAAAGTAAGGAGACAAAAGATATTGTGTAATATGTAGAAAATTCAAAAAAATAAACCTATTAAAAACAAATTAAAACAGCTCATATCATGTTAGCCTCCCTGAGCCCATTATGGGAGGGCAGGATATAAATCGAATAAATAAATAAATAAATCCAATCTCCTCCTCCTCCTCCTCCTCCTCCTCCTCCTCCTCCTCCTCCTCCTCCTCCTCCTCCTCCTCCTCTTCTTCTTCTTCTTCTTCTTCTTCTTCTTCTTCTTCTTCTTCTTCTTCTTCTTCTTCTTCTTCTTCTTCTTCTTGTCTTAACATTGCCACTGGACTGGAACCTTTGTTCTAATGTCCAGCACATCACAGAAAAGCCACAATTGCATAATTTGAGATCTTGAGAAAGAGGGCGGCAATCGGGAGGGCAACGCTTGACTCACACCCCTTGCCCGCAAACCACAGCTGCCAAGCCTCGACCACGAGAACACCAAGTCACCCTGCCCTTCCGGTCACTAGTTCACTGGGCCAGCGGAGCAGACCACTCCCTCAGCCGCTGGAACGCTGGTTGATCCAGAAGGGGAAAGGGAAGAGAGAGCGGCATCTGTGGAACGCCTTATGGGCCCATTTACTCAGAGCCTGATCCTGGCTGTGTAACCTCCGTGGCGAGTCACTTTCCAACCTCCAGCTGAGACCTGGATTTCTCCTGGAGTGACGACTGATCTCCAGGCAGCAGAGAGCAATTTCTCTGGAGAAAATGGCTACTCCCGAACGTGGATTCTACAGTATCGCATCTCTGCTCTCCTTCCCCCAGAACTGATGTTCCCAGGCACCACCCCCAACCCATGTTTCCTCTAAACAGTGGCATCTTGTGAGCAAAAATTCTACTTTCTGAGCTACTGGCATTAAAGCTGTGAGCGAGGGATTTGGCTGCTGCAGAAATTAGTCTGCTCTGGAGCCCTCCTTCCTGAGCTGAGACAAAAAACGTGTGAGCCGAAGGCTAAAAAACTGTGAACTAGCTCACTCTAACTCAGCTTAGAGGGAACACTGCCCCCAAACCCCACCCACCCCCAGAATTTCCCAGCTTGGAGTCGGCAACTCTAAAGAGGTCAGCGATGGACTGGCTAAAGTTTGAAACAAATGAACAAGATCAGGGTTTGATGTTTGCAGGCCCGTAGCCAGGATATCGTGGCTTATGGGGCATTTTTTATTCCCCCCCCCCCGTTGGGGCTGAATTTCTCAGTGCAGAGAGAAAAGCCATCTGGACAACAGAATGCTATTACCAGGAGAGATCTCTAAACTGCAAGCTGTCAATCACTTGAGATGACAGTTCTCAGCTGCTGCAAGTTAATCACTTCCGCCAGCCTAAGCAACAGGTCTGATAACAAGCCAGCAGGTGGGGGTGATGACTTCTAGAGTCAAGAATGCTAACAGGCAGGAAAACTCTCTTTTGGTGTAGTGGCTAAGTGCGCGGACTCTAATCTGGGAGAACCGGGTTTGATTCCCCCACTCCTCCACTTGCACCTGCTGATGTGACCTTGGGTCAGTCACAAGCTCTGGCACAGCTGTCCTTGAAAAAGGGCAGTTTCTGTCAGAGCTCTCTCAGCCCCACCTACCTTACAGGGTGACTATTGTGGGGAGGGGAAGGGAAAGGAGTTTGTGAGCCGCTCTGAGACTCCTTCGGGTAGTGAAGGGCCGGGTATAAATCCAATCTTCTTCTTAAAGGAGACCAGTTTCTTGACACAGAGTTAGGAGGGATCGTAGAGGTCACCTACTCCAACCCCCTTGCTCAGTGTGGGAGTTAATCGACTACAGCACTCCACTCTGCTTACAGGAGCGCACGCCTTTAAAAAATGTTTTAAAATGATTGGAAAAAGCCTTTACAGGAGAAATTCTTGTGAGGCTGTGCCTTTAAGAAAGGGGGCGGAGCCTTCAAAAGCCTCACTGTAGTTACAGGCCTGGATGTTTCTGACTCTTTCACTTCTAGATCCCCCCACATTCTGGCAGCTGTTCAGAAATATGCCTGGCTTCTGATTCATTTGCACATGAGTTATACTTCAATAACAAAGCATTAGATATGGTCACATGTGAGCAGTGTTCCCTCTAAGCTGAGCTAGTGTGAGCTAGCTCACAGCTTTTTAGCCTCTGGCTCACACATTTTTGTCTCCGCTCAGGAAGGATGGCTCCAGAGCAGACTAATTCATGCAGCAGCCAAATCGCTCGCTCGCAGCTTTAATGCCAGTAGCTCACAAAGTAGAATTTTTGCTCACCAGACTGTACAGCATAGAGGGACCATTGCATATGAGTCATACTTCAGTGGTAAAGCATTAGATACGGTTCTATTTTCTGCATTCTACTGTTCTGATCCTTTCACCTCAGGCTCTCTCTTTTCAATGAAACACACCGACACGGAAACGAACATTAGGACTACAAAGCCAGTAATGCACTGCAACTGCAAGCAACTCCTGGAATGTGTAAAAACATCCCAAACCTTTAGTTGTAAGCGATGACACGGGAATGTTCTGCATGTTTCTGTGTGCTTAGAGCAGGCCCCACCTGGAGGCTGGCATCCCTATCTCAGGAGCAGTACTCTCAGAGCTCTATCAGCCCCACTTACCTCACAAGGTGTCTCTTGTGGGGAGGGGAACGGGAAGGAGATTGTAAGCCACTCTGAGACTCCTTTGCGTAGTGAAGGGTGGGGTATAAATCCAATCTCTTCCTCCTCCTCCTCCTCCTCCTCTTCTTCTTCTTCCTCCTCCTCCTCTTCCTCTTCTTCTTCTTCTTCTCCTTCTCCGTGAAGGAACTCCATACTTGGAAAGATTCTAGAGTTTTGACACATATTTACTCACGTTTCTTTTTTCCTAGGTTTTCACCATGTTTCAGGAGGATATGTTTAAGGAGATGCAGCCGATGTTGCTGGCTTTTTACATTCCCCCCCCCCGCTGCCAGTAGGGTTGCCAAACTCCAGGGGGGGCCTGGGGATCGCCCAGAATTACAGCTCATCTCCGGCCTACAGAGATCAGTTTCCCCTGGAGAACATGGCTGCTTCGGAGGGTTGGACTCTGTGGCCTCGTGCCCTACTGAGGCCCCAGTTTCTTCCCAGCCTCCATCCCCAAATCTCCAGGAATTTCCCAACCTGGTGCTGGCAACCCTATTCCCCACCCTGACCCAGGGACTGTCAGGCCTATCCTAAAGTGCCCACAGGTTCAACAAGACTGAGGAGGAGGAGGAGAAGAGAAGAGATTGGATTTATACCCTGCCCTTAACTACCTGAAGGAGGCTCAGAGCGGCTTACAAACTCCTTTCCCTTCCCCTCCCCATAACCGACACCCTCTGAGGGAGGTGGGGCTGAGAGAACTCTCTCGAGAACTGCCCTTGAGAGAACAGCTCTGGGACAACTCGTGACTGACCCAAGGTCACACCAGCAGGTGCATGTGGAGGAATGGAGAATCAAATCGGGCGCTCCGTTATTAGAGTCCGCGCTCCTAACTGCTGCACCAAGGTGGCTGGAAATGTCCTAGAATTGCAACGGACCACGCTCTACTCTACAGAGAATTTCGGTAAGTTTCATGGTTGTAATATTGAGGTATACGTTTTCATTGCAAATCTGCATTATTTGCAGCTCTGTAGGTGGCTCAAGTGGTTAAGACGCTGAACTGCAGGCTGTGGAAGGTCAGTAGTTCAGCAGTTCAAGACCTGTGAGTGCCGCAAGACGAAGTGAGCTCCCGTCTCTAGTTCCAGCTCCTGCCAACCTAGCAGTTCGAAAGCAAGAAATTGCAAGTAGATAAATAGGTACCACTTCAGTGGGAAGGTAACAGCGTTCCATGCGCCTTGGTGTTTAGTCATGCCGGCCACATGACCACGGAAATGTCTTCGGACAGCGCTGGCTCTTCGGCTTTGAAACGGAGATGAGCACCGCAACCCTAGAGTCGGATTCGACTGGCTTTCGAGCAAGGGAACCTTTACCTTTATGTCTGGAACCCGCCTTGAGCCTGCCATGGGGAGAGGGCGGGGTATGAATCTAATAAAATCAATAAATAGAAGAACTCAGATCAATATCTTGCTTTTGTGACATCGTCATCAAGGGTGGGCTGACTGGGCCAGGCGGTTCTGGGAACAGGCCTCTCACATCCGACATCCGGACCGCGTGTGGGATCCAGTTATTTCACGCTCTGCTCTATCTCACTGTGAACCAGCACGTGGCGCTGATCCAAAACCAACATTCAGGGGGAAAGGGCCCGGAGTGATTCAGGCGGCTTTCGCCCGAGCGAGGAGGGGGCTTTCTCACCGTCCCTCCAGTCACAGAAAGTTTTGGGGTTTCAGCACAGTCGCCGACTCAGCCTGTGATTCATCTTGTGTTTCTTTGGGGCCTCGTCCTTTCCCTGCCCCGGCTGCCCGGCGAGTAAATACTCCACCTCATCGACTAGCCGAGAACGATTACGCTAGCTGGATAACGGGATGGAAATGTGTCAGGCGCAATAACTCTGCAGAGCTGGCCTGTTGCCCAAGGCCTGTGGTGTCACAAAGAGACACTCTGTTCCTCTTTCCCACCTCCGCTTCGAAGTGACCCGGTTCCCGGGATTTCATTCAGTCTAACAGATTCTTCACGGGCTACACATTAGAAGAAGAAGAGGAGGAGATTGGGTTTATACCCCGCCCTTCACTACCCAAGGGAGTCTCAGAGCACCTTACAAACTCTTTTCCCTTCCCCTCCCCACAACAGACACCATGTGAGGTAGAAGAAGAAGAAGAGATTGGTTTTATACCCTGCCCTTCACTACCCAAAGGAGTCTCAGAGCGGCTTACAAACTCCTTTCCCTTCCCCTCCCCACAACAGACACCATGTGAGGTAGAAGAAGAAGAAGAGATTGGATTTATACCCTGCCCTTCACTACCCAAAGGAGTCTCAGAGCGGCTTACAAACTCTTTTCCCTTCCCCTCCCCACAACAGACACCCTGTGAGGTAGGTGGGGCTCAGAGAGCTCTGACAGAAACTGCTCTTTCAGAAACAGCTGTGCCAGAACTATTCAGCAGGTGCAAGTGGAGGAAGAAGAAGAAGAGAAGAAGATATTGGATTTATATCCTGCCCTTCAGAGCAGCTGTGCCAGAACTATCCAGCAGGTGCAAATTGAGGAAGAAGAAGAAGAAGATTGGATTTATACCCCGCCCTTCACTGCCCAAAGGCATCTCAGAGTGGCTCACAAACTCCTTTCCCTTCCCTTCCCCTCCCCACAACAGACACCCTGTGAGGTCGGTGGGGCTGAGAGAGCGCTGACAGAAACTGCCGTTTTTCAAGGACAGCTCTGTCAGAACTATGGCTTGCCCAAGGTCATCCAGCCAGGTGCAAGTGGAGGAGTGGGGAATCAAACCCTGGTTCTTCCAGATTAGAGTCTGCGCACTTAACCACCACACCAAACTGGATCTCAGTATTCCTGAGCCCAGGAACAACACCGCAAACACCGTTCCAGAGAGGCAGCCGTGTTCAACTGCAGCAGTGGGATGAATAGAGCTACCAAGCCCCCAGTGGGAGGCCAGGCATGCTCTGCCTCCAGCTAGGGATGCCAGCCTCCAGGTGGGACCTGGGGATCCCCTGGAATCACAGCTCATCTCCAGGCAGCCAGTTTGGTACAGTAGTTAAAAGTGCAGAATCTAATCAGGGACAACCGGGTTTGATTCCCCCAGTCCACCACATGCAGCTGCTGGTGTGACCTTGGGTCAGTCACAAGTTCTCTCAGAGCTGTTCTCACAAGGGCAGTTCTTTCAGAGCTCTCTCAGCCCCACCTGCCTCACAGGGTGTCTGTTGTGGGAAGGGGAAGGAAAAGGAGATTGAAAGCTGCTCTGAGACTCCTTCAGGTAGTGAAGGGCCCAATCTCCTCCTCCTCCTCCTCTTCCTCCTCCTCCCAGAGCTGTTCTCTCAAGGGCAGTTCTCGAGAGAGCTCTCTCAGCCCCACCTACCTCACAGGGTGTCTGTTGTGGGGAGGGGAAGGGAAAGGAGTTTGTAAGCCGCTCTGAGATACCTTTGGGTAGTGAAGGGCAGGATATAAACCCAATCTCTTCTTCTTCTTCCTGGCACAGCTGTTCTTGAAAAAGGGCAGTTTCTGTCAGAGCTCTCTCAGCCCCACCTACCTCACAGGGTGTTTGTTGTGGGGAGGGGAAGGGAAAGGAGTTTGTCAGCCGCTCTGAGACACCTTTGGGTAGTGAAGGGCGGGGTATAAACCCAATCTCTTCTCTTCTTCTTCTTCTTCCTCTTCTTCCATCTTATCTTCACAGCATCCAACCTATGGGAGACAGCAACTGGCCCAAGCCCACGCTGTGGGCTTTCCGCAACAGAGTGAGGATTCAAACCCAGGCCCCGCACAGCCTAGTCTACTACACTATAGTGGCTGAGGACCATCTTGTCCCTTGACACTTCTGAGATTTCATCAAGCTGTGCCCAGGCGAGGTCTGCCAACTTTTAAACTGGTTTCTCTGGCTTGACTTCCGATACCGGTTTGATCTGCGGCGGTTATCAAGTGCTGCTATCTAACTTCACACCTCGAAAATCTTTAGCCGCCCACTCCTATTCATTAAACTTCTCTTAAAGGGACACGACGTTTCCCCCCTTGTCCACGTGGCAACAGGGTGGCTAATATGCTCCCTCTAAGTTGTGGAGTGAGCAAAAATTCTCCTTTGGCATTCAATTGGTGAGTGAGTGATTTGGCCACTGCATGAGTTAATCTGCTGTGGAGCCCTCCTACCTGAGCTAAGACAAAAATCTGTGAGCTGGAGGCTAAAAACCTGTGGACTAGCTCATACTAACTCAGCTTAGAGGGAACACTGGTTGCCAGGTCTCCCATCTGCTGGCCGCCTCCCGTTTTCCACCGCTGCTCCACTGGCCGCTGGGAGAAAAATTAATTAAGAAATCACGGTTTTTTAAAAAATATATTTTATTTATAACTTTTAACTTTATAGCAGTAAAGAATAATGAAGAAGAACGATACAGTATAAATATATCATATCAGCATAATAAACGCTAAATTAAAAGTAGTAACAAAACAAGAAAACTTTGGATTATAATACATACCCCATAGTCACGTTATCACCACGAAATTAATGTTAATATTATGTTGGGTTAGGATAAGGATTCAAAAGGATTCAAGAAATCTTTGAGGCATAGAATGAGTCGGTATAATTGTTTTCATAAATGTCGCCTCAATAAATGGAAGCCGTTAAGTCCCAATCACAGTCGACATCGTGCCGCTCTGGCAGCTTTTACCATAGAGTTTTACCACAGAGATTCCATGGATTCTGAAAGCATCATTGTGTCACTTCCGGGTTTCCCCGGAAGTGATGTCACAACATTGAGCCGATGCCCCCCTCGAGTCCCTTTCCCTCCCTCCTTACACGGCTGCCAGCGGGGCCTAGAGATCTCCCAGAATCCCAACTGATCACCCGACTACAGAGATCGGGTCGCCGCCTCGGGCCGCTGGCAGGGGAAGGGGAGGGGTTGGGTTGCCAGGTCCAGGCTGGGAAATTCCTGGAGATTTGGGGGTGGAGCCTGAGGAAAAAACAGGGACCTCAGTGGGGTACGAAGCCTTATGGTCCACCCTCCAAAGCCGCCGTTTTCTCCAGGGGAACTGATCTCGGTGGTCTGGAGGTGAGCTGGAATTCCTCCAAAAAGCAGCCATGTTCTCCAGGAGAAAGAGGTCAAAGTGCTTAGGTCAAAGAACTGTCTGTAGAGTCACAATGAACTTCTCATTGTCCGCTTCTCATTGACCATTCAAAATTCTGTGTGGCAAATCCCTCCTCTCGGCAGTCGAAGCCGCATCCTTTCTCCACCTGGAGAAATGCCTCCAACCTCCAAAGCGGCCATTCCTTCCCGGGGAACTGATCTCAGTGGTCTGGAGCATTGTCCCCTCTAAGCTGAGTTAGGGCGAGCCGGCTTGCCATTTTTTAGCCTCCGGCTCACACACTTTTGTCTCGGCTCGGGAAGGACGTGGCTCCAGAGCAAACCGATTTATGTACCAGACAAATCGCTCACTCACAGCTTTAATGCCAGGAGCTCACCAAGTAGAATATTTGCTCACAGGACTCCACGGTTTAGAGGGAGCACTGGTCTGGAGGTGAGCTGTCATTCTGGGCGATCCCCGGGTCCCACCTGGAGGCTGGCATCCCTACTTCCCAGGAAGAAAATGCCTGCTTTGGAGGGTGGGTTTTGTGGCACTGGACCCCACTGAGGTCTAGGGTTGCTAACTCTGGGTTGGGAAATACCCAGAGATTTTGTGGGTGGAGCCCGGAGAGGGCGGGGTTTGGGGAGGACAGGGGCCTCAGCAGGGTACAATGTCACGGAGCCCACCCTCCAAAACAGCCATTTTCTCCAGGGGAAATTATCTTCAGAAGTCCATCAGTGGCTATTAGCCACAGGGTATAGATGGGAACTTTCAGTCTGGGGCAGGTGATGCTCTGTATTCTTGGTGCCGGAGGGGGCAGCAGTGGGAGGGCTGCTAGTGTCCTGGCCCCACTGCTGGACCTCCTGATGGCACCTGGTATATTTTGGCCGCTGTGTGACAGAGTGTTGGACTAGATGGGCCATTGGCCTGATTCAACATTGACTTCTCTTATGTTCTTATGTTCTTATCTTTCATCGGGAGATCAGTTGTAAATAGCAGGACATCTCCAGGCCCCATTTGGAGGTTCAACAACCAATACAAACAGCCGTGATACAATCACTAAGATATTACTCTATGAAAATTTTTAAGTATTTACACTAAAGACTTTTTAATGTTAATAGATTTCCACAATGCATAGAAGTCCTCAATCGTAAACAAAGTGCTTAGGTCAAATAACTGTCCATATAGTCACTCTGAACTTCTAATGGTCAGCTTCTTCATCCAATTCATAGAATATGTCACTGCATCTGACATCCAACCGTATAACTCAACCTACCTTAAATTAATATACACATAAACAATAGACACCCACTATGTAATACCATAGACTAATTAGGAAAGTAAGACAATACACAAGAATATTCAAGTACTTGTTTATTTAACTTAGAATTCTACAAGATGGTATGAAGCACTACATGACTGTCATGCCAGTACTGTCTCTGCAACAAGCTGATATCTATTCTACTTGTAATTTGCCATGAGTTCACTTTGTTTCTGTAGATCCTTGACGTTTCAATAAAATAATTTTAAAAAATCCATGCAGCAATCCCTCCTCTCGGCCGCCAAAGCCACATAATTTCCCCGCCTGGAGGTTGGCAACCCTATGCCCCTCCCCCAGATTCCCATCCTCCCTGGGCTCCACCCCCAAATCCCCAGGAATCCCCCAAAACCGGAGTTGGCAACTCTACCCTCTATTAAATATTACGTTGAGACCAGAGAATCTGTATTCCCCACTCCTTTGTGTTCTCCACTGCTGCCACCTAGTGGCTGGTATGTGTTTTAACGGCCCTGAGAACACTGTGTGTGACCTTCCAAGGAAAAGTGTGCCCAGCTGAAGGCCCTTTCCGCTATCCTCCTCTGGCTGCCCTCCACAAATCCGCAGAGATATCCGACCCCGGAGCAGGGCGACCCTCGCCGGATGGATGCAAAGAGGGCAGATCGCACTACAAAGTCAGACCAGTGAATCTAAATGCCGTCCAGCCCAGTAGCTAGCGGATTTTTTGGGGAGAGGGCCTTGGGGGTGCTGCCAGCTGATTAAATCAAAGCACAATGCAGGTGGTAAGTTGGGGCACTTTGGGGGCAGCCCGGGAGGGAGGGGCCCCAGAAGAAACACTAGGGGGGGCCACATTAGTGATGGGCCAGATGCTATCCTTCCCTTGCAAACACATTTGGCCGTGTAAGGGAGGAGGGGGTCTGCCTTGCATTGCCTCGGCCTTGCTCCTACTGACGGGTGAGCGGGGAAGCCCAAACGACCCAGGAGCCAGCCCAGCCGAGGGGTTCCGACCAGGGCTCTTTTTGTAGCAGGAGCTCCTTTGCATATTAGGCGACACCCCCTAATGTAGCCAATCCTCCAAGAGCTTACGGAGCTCTTCTTACAGGGGCTACTGTAAGCTCTTGGAGGGTTGGCTACATCAGGGCTGTGTGGCCTAATATGCAAAGGGGTTCCTGCTGCAAAAAGGGCCCTGGAACTTCCAACATTGCTCTGCAAAGGGGGTGCATGGCTCTGAGCGACTTGAGCGTGGGTGGGTGGCTCTGTGATTGAGAATGCATACCCCCTCCTCTCCTCAGGCACACACATTGGCCATATGCCTACTCTGCAAAGAAGGAGGAGGAGGAGGAGGAGGAGATTGGATTTATAATCCGCCCTTCACTACCCAAAGGAGTCTCAGAGCGGCTTATAATCTCCTTTCCCTTCTCCTCCCCACAACAGACACCCCTGTGAGGTAGGTGGGGTTCAGAGAAGAAGAAGAAGAAGAAGAAGAGGAAGAAGAAGAAGAGGAGGAGGAGGAGGAGGAGATTGGATTTATACCCCGCCCTTCACTATCCAAAGGAGTCTCAGAGCAGTTTACAATCTCCTTCCCCTTCCCCTCCCCACGACAGACGCCCTGTGAGCAGTGTTCCCTCTACGCTGAGTTAGTGTGAGGTCGCTCACAGTTTTTTAGCCTCCGGCTCACACATTTTCATCTTAGCTCAGGAAGGAATGGCTCCAGAGCAGACTAACTGATGCAGCAGCCGAAACTTTAATGCCAGTCGGCTCAGAAAGTAGAATTTTTGCCCACAGGACTCCCCAGCTTAGAGGGAACACTGCCTGAGAGGTAGGCAGGGCTGAGAGAGCTCTGACAGAAACCGCTCTTTTCTGAGGGCAGCTGTGCCAGAACTACGGCTTGCCCAAGGTCATCCAGCAGGTGCGTGTGAAGGAGTGGGGGACTCAAACCCGGTTCTCCCAGATCAGAGTCCGCGCACTTCACCACGGCACCAAACCGGCTCTGCAAAGAGAGTGAATTGCCCTGCAGAGAGGGTGAATTGTTTTGCAGAGGGGCAAATTGCTTTGCAAAGGGGGTGCGTGGCCCTTCATTATTTGACCAGGGGCAGATTGCTCGGCAAAGGAGATCCTGTGGCGAACCAGCAGATTATATCCGTTGTTGGCGGACCTGCAAAAAATTACAACCTTTTGGGACGGTAATACCGCAAGCGATAAAATCTATCACCAAAATCAACTTACCATTAAATCCGGAACTAGTGCTGCTAGACTATCGGGAGGACAGAAATATCACGAAAGCAAACCGAGACCTGATATCTACCTTATTGATGGCCGCCAGATCTCTAATTGGCAGTAACTGGAAGACCACTATCCCTTCAGCACTGGTATATGAAAATCTGGGAGTGTTATACAATGGAGAGAAGAAGAAGAGATTGGATTTATACCCCGCCCTTCACTTGGAGTCTCAGAGCGGCTTACAAAATCCTTTCCCTTCCGCTCCCCACAACAGACACCCTGTGAGGTCGGTGGGGCTGAGAGAACTTCTGACAGAAACTGCCCTTTTTAAAGAACAGCTGTGCCAGAACTTGTGACTGACCCAAGGTCACATCAGCAGGTGCAAGTGGAGGAGTGGGGAATCGAACCCGGTTCTCCCAGATTAGAGTCCGCACACTTAATCACTACACCAAACTGGCTCTACACCAAACTGGCTCAAACTGGAGAAGATTGCCACAAAAATTCATCCTACTAACACATACAAATCACAATATTTTATGCAAAATGGCTCCCATTTATTGAAGCATCATTTACAGAATCAATAGTTCCTTCTCACATAATCCCGCAAAATGATATAAGGAGACAATAACAGCGTTTCTATCTGGATTACCAAATCAAAGGTCATATACATAAGTGCAAAATTACTAGGGTCAGCATATTTCGACAGATATTAATATCAATGTTGTTATAAATTCCTATAGTTAATGGCTTGAATGGTCTTTCATGTCACGATGCGATACGTATTTCTCTTTAAGTTTATTGTACATGTTTTATTCATGAAGAGTATATATCACTGTTTGTATGTTTTAAGGTTAAAAGCTATAAATAAAATGTTTGTTTTTTTAAAAAAAGGAAGTAACAAAATGGTTCTCTGTACACAGTATATATAGTTAATAAGAAACAAAAAGAAACTGTGATACTGAAAAATTAAACAAAATTTATGAATATCATATACAATATATAACAGAAATACAAGCTGTGAAGTCTGTGAAGTCTGACGGCGGTCTCCGGAATGTGGAGCCGTTTCGATGAACGTCTTCTTCTGAGTAGAGTGAAACAATTCAATGCCTGACAACTCTCCTTAATGGGACAGAGTCTCATATACAAGATTCCATTGTAGTATACCACATTTCTCTAGCTATTTTTACAAGTGGAACATTCTTAATGGACAAGTCTAAGTCTCTTATGCCGAAGGCATACCGCCCCCTCCCCTCGCATGCACACATTGGCCATGTATTCCAGTTGAGAGCCAGTTTGATGTAGTGTAATGTAGTGTAGTGGTTAAGTGCACGGACTCTAATCTGGGAGAAGTGGGTTTGATTCCCCACTCCTCCACTTGCACTTGGCTGGATGGCCTTGGGTCAGTCACAAGCTCTGGTACAACTGTCCTTGAAAAAGAGCAGTTTCTGTCAAGAGCTCTCTCAGGCCCGCCTACCTCACAGGGTGTCTGTTGTGGGGAGGGGAAGGGAGAGGAGTTTGTAAGCCACTCTGAGACTCCTTTGGGTAGTGAAGGACGGGGTATAAATCCAGTCTCCTCTTCTTCTTCTTCTTTTCCTGCTCTTCAAAGAGGTGAATTTGCAAAGGGCGCTCCGAGAGGACCTCCACAAACTGGGTGATCAGGCAGCAATGGGTGAGCGGGCGACAACGTGGCAAAGGAAGTTCAGCGTCGGTAAGTGTAAAGGGGGGCACACGGGGACAAAAAAGACTCTCAGTTGCATGTATAGGCTAATGGGGTCCGAACCAGTGTTCCCTCTAAGCTGAGTGAGTGCGAGCTAGCCCAGTTTTTTAGCCTCCGGATGGATAGATGGATAGCTGGATGGATAGCTGGATGGATAGCTGGATGGATGGATGGATGGATGGATGGATGGATGGATGGATGGATGGATGGATGGATGGATAGATGGATAGATGGATAGATGGATAGATGGATGGATGGATGGCTAGCTGGCTGGCTGGCTGGCTGGATGGATGGATGGATGGATGTATGGATGGATGGATGGATAATAGATAGATAGATGGATAGATGGATGGATAGATGGATGGATGGATGGATGGATGGATAGATAGATGGATAGATGGATGGATGGATGGATGGATGGATAATAGATAGATAGATGGATAGATGGATGGATGGATAGATGGATGGATAGATGGATGGATGGATGGATGGATGGATGGATGGATGGACGGACGGACGGATAGAGATAGATGATAGATGATAGATGATAGATGATAGATAGATAGATAGATAGATAGATAGATAGATAGATAGATAGATAGATAGATAGATAGATTTTTCTCCCTCTCCCTAAGCACTAGAACTCGAGGGCATCCAATGAAGCTGATGGGCAGTAGTTTCAGGGCGGACAAAAGGAGATACTCCTTTACACAGAGAGGGAGTAAAATATGAAAATTCACTGCCAGAGGATGTGGTGATGGCCACAGGAATACACAGCTATAAAAGGGGATTTGACAGATTCATGGAGGAGAGGTCTGTCAATGGCTACTAGCTGTAGTGGCTGAGGGGAACCTCCACATTCAGAGGCAGTCAGTCTCTGAATCCGAGTGCCAGGGGGCAACATTAGGGGAAGGCCTCGGCCTCTGCCCTGCTGCTGGCCCTCCAGAGGAACTGGCTGGCCACTGGGTCAGACAGGAGACTGGACTGGATGAACCATTGGTTTGACCCAGCAGAGCTCTTCTGGTGTTCTTATGAAGGCCTCGGCCTCTCTGCCCTGTTGTTGGCCCTCCAGAGGGACTGGCTGGCCACTGCGTGAGACAGGAGGCTGGACTGGATGGACCTTCCCTGGTCTGATCCAGCAGGGCTCTTCTGGTGCTCTTATCAGGGGAAGGCCTCGGCCTCTCTGCCCTGTTGCTGGCCGTCCACAGGAACTGGTTGAGGCCACTGGGTGAGAGACAGGATGCTGGACTAGATGGACCACTGCAAAGTCTGAATTGCTCTGAATTACTTCAGCAGGGGTGCATTCCTCTGCAAAGGAGAATTGTGAATGTATACACACCCATTGTCCCCTCACACACACACACACACAAATTGGCCATATGCCTGCTCTGCAAAGAGAGTGAATCGCCCTGCAAAGAGAGTGAATTGCCCTGAATTAGTTGACCTGGGGTGGGTGGCTCCGCGAAGGAGAATTGCATCTACCCCTCCTCTCTTCACGCACACACACTGGCCTTGCTTTCCCTCTGTCTTGCTTCCACCGATGGGTGAGCTGGGACAAGAAGAATGCCCGCCACCGGTTATTACCATTGCTGGCAGCCGCCAAGCTGAGCCCCAGAAACGCCGGCAACGCCGTAGACACCACTTGGTGCCGAGAATGGGCACAGGTTAACCCGCCGAGCCATAAAATGCAGACTGGGGGTCATGGATCGGTGCCGCGCCTCCTCCGGCTTGACCCTGAGCCGAGGGCTCCCAACTGATAAGCCGGCAACGCAACGCTTATCTCACGAGAGAGGCTGATTTTCTGCTCCGAAGGTCGGACCGAGCCGAATGCACTTTGCTCCGTACCTCTGCATCCTGAGCCATGCTCCCTCTAAGTCTTCTGAGCAAAAATTCTACTTTGTGGGCTACTGGCATTAAAGTGGTGAGCGAGCCATTTGGCTACCCCATAAATTAGTTTGCCCTGGAGCCGTCCTCCCTGAGCGGAGACAAAAATGTGTGAGCCGGAGGCTAAAAAAAACTGTGAGCCAGTTCACACTGACTCAGCTTAGAGAGAACACTGATCCTGACCCCCTTCTTTGCAACATCCCCTCCCACATTCTGACTGGGATAGAAGGAGGTTTGATTCCCCACGTCTCCACTTGCAGCTGCTGGATGACCTTGGGTGAGTCACAAGTTCTCTCAGAGCTGTTCTCTCAAGTTGTTGTTGTTCAGTCGCACAGTCGAGTCCAACTCTTCACAACCCCATGGACCGGATTATGCCAGGCCCTCCTGTCTTCCGCTGTCTGCTGAAGTTTGCTCAATTTCATGTTTGTTGCATCGGTGACACTGTCTAACCATCTCATCCTTTGCCGTCCCCTTCTTCTTTGACCTTCCGTCTTTCCCAGCATCAGGGTCTTCTCCAGTAAGGGCTCCCTTCTCATTTGGTGGCCAAAGTATTTGAGCTTCAGCTTCAGGATCTGGCCTTCCAGGGAACAGTCAGGGTTGATTTCTTTTAGGATTGACTGATTTGACCTCCTTGCACTCCAAGGGACTCTCAAGAGTCTTCTCCAGCACCATAGTTGAAAAGAATCTATTCTTCGGCGCTCGGCCTTCCTTATAGTCCAACTCTCGCAGCCATACATTACTACGGGGAATACCATTGCCTTGACCATGTGGACTCTTGTTGGCAGGGTGATGTCTCTGCTTTTTATCATGCAGTTCTCTCAGCCCCAACAGCCTCACAGGGTGTCTGTTGTGGAGAGGGGGAAGGAAATGCCTTTGGGTAGTGAAGGATGCATTAACAGATGCGGGAGGAGTCACGGGAGGTGGTAGTTCTGCTCTATTCTGCTATGGTCAGGCCTCACCTGGAGTACTGTGTCCAGTTTTGGGCATCACATTTTAGAAGGAGTCTCAGAGCAGCTTACAAACTCCTTTCCCTTCCCCCCCACACAACAGACACTCTGTGAGGTAGGCGGGGCCGAGAGAGCTCTGACAGAAACGGCTTTTTTTCAAGGACAGCTCTTGTCAGAACTATGGTTTGCCCAAGCTCCATGAGGAGGAGTGGGAAAATCAAATACGGTTCTCCCTGATTAGAGTCTGCGCACTTCACCTCTACACCAAACTGGCTCAACCCGGGTTAGATTCCCCACTCCTCCTCCACGTGAAGCCCGCTGGGTGACCATGGGCCAGTCACCGTTCTCTCCAAACTCTCTCAGCCCCACCTACCTCACAAGGTGCCTGGAGCAATCCCCTGGAGAAAATGGCAACTTTGGAGGGTGGGCTCTGTGGCATCGTGCCCCGCTGAGGTCCCTGTCCTCCCCGGGCTCCACCCCGAAATCTCCAGGAGTTTCCCAGCCTAGATCTGGCAACCCTATGCCCCCACACATCACGGGTTGCCAGGGGGAACCAGGGACCCTAGCTTGCCAGCTCTGAGTTGGGAAATACATCAAGATTGGGGAGGAGGTGGGATCTGAGCAGGGGAGAGACCCCATCAGGGTAAAATTCCACCTTTTCCATGACTTTTGCAGCTGCTTTGCATTTACACGGCACTGTCTGCATCCTCCTCCCCCCTTGCCACCTATATATTTCTGGCCAGTTTCTTTCATACCCTCCATGCATCTGACGAAGAGAGCTCTGTTTCTCAAAAGCTTATGCTATGATAGAGAAGAAGAAGAAGAAGAGAAGAGAAGAGAAGAGAAGAGAAGAGAAGAGAAGAGAAGAGAAGAGAAGAGAAGAGAAGAGAAGAGAAGAGAAGAGAAGAGAAGAGAAGAGATTGGATTTATACCCCTGCCCTTCACTCAGAGCGGCTTACAAACTCCTTTCCCTTCCCCTCCCCACAACAGACATCCTGTGAGGTAGAAGAAGAAGAGATTGGGTTTATACCCCACCCTTCACTACCCAAAGGAGTCTCAGAGCGGCTTACAAACTCCTTTCCCTTCCCCTCCCCACAACAGACATCCTGTGAGGTAGAAGAAGAAGAGATTGGGTTTATACCCCACCCTTCACTACCCAAAGGAGTCTCAGAGCGGCTTACAAACTCCTTTCCCTTCCCCTCCCCACAACAGACATCCTGTGAGGTAGAAGAAGAAGAGATTGGGTTTATACCCCGCCCTTCACTACCCAAAGGAGTCTCAGAGCGGCTTACAAACTCCTTTCCCTTCTCCTCCCCACAACAGACACCCTGTGAGGTAGAAGAAGAAGAGATTGGGTTTATACTCCACCCTTCACTACCCAAAGGAGTCTCAGAGCGGCTTACAAACTCCTTTCCCTTCTCCTCCCCACAACAGACACCCTGTGAGGTAGAAGAAGAAGAGATTGGGTTTATACCCCGCCCTTCACTACCCAAAGGAGTCTCAGAGCGGCTTACAAACTCCTTTCCCTTCCCCTCCCCACAACAGACACCCTGTGAGGTAGAAGAAGAAGAGATTGGGTTTATACCCTGCCCTTCACTACCCAAAGGAGTCTCAGAGCGGCTTATAAACTCCTTTCCCTTCTCCTCCCCACAACAGACATCCTGTGAGGTAAGTGGGGCTGAGAGAGCTCTAACAGAAACTGCTCTTGAGAGAACAGCTCTGAGAGAACTTGTGACTGACCCAAGGTCACACCAGCAGCTGCATGTGAAGGAGTGGGGAATCAAACCTGGTTCTCCCAGATTAGAAGAAGAAGAAGAAGAAGAGATTGGATTTATACCCCAGCCTTCAGTACCCAAAGGAGTCTCAGAGCGGCTTACAAACTCCTTTCCCTTCCCCTCCGCACAACAGAGACACCCTGTGAGGTAGGAGGGGCTCAGAGAGCTCTCTCGAGAACTGCCCTTGAGAGAACAGCTCTGACAGAACTACGGCTTGCCCAAGGTCATCCAGCAGCTGCAAGTGGAGGCGTGGGTACTATTGGGCTTTTTACTGTTTTGCAGTAAAAGACTAACATGGCCAACTGCTCTGCATCTCTCAGCAGGGTAAAATGCCGTGGGGTCCGCCCTCCAAAGCAGCCGTTTTCTCCAGGGGAACTGATCTCTTCAGCAGTGTTCCCTCTAAGCTGAGTCAATGTGAGCTAGCTCACAGTCTTTTAGCCTCCAGCTCACACAAATCTGTCTCAGCTCAGGAAGGATGGGGCTCCAGAGCCAACTAAGTCACGCAGCAGCCAAATGGCTCGCTCACAACTTTAATGCCGGCGGCTCGCAGAGTAGAATTTTTGCTCACAGGACTCCACAGCTTAGAGGGACCATTCCTCTGTAGTCTGGAGGTCAATGGTAATACCAGGAGGTCTCCAGCCCTCTCCTGGAGGTTGGCAACACTGATTCAAAACCTCGGATAACGCTGCTGGAGGCAACACTGGGGAGGGACAGCGGAACAGCCGGGACTCCTTCCTACACAGTGTTGTGACATCCGGCCCATCCTTGACGCCGGAGCTGTATCTGGGTCAAGGGCGACTCCGCGGAGGCGTGGCGGCCAATCTGCCTGGCGGAATTCAGACACCGGCAGACAAACAGGCTCTCGGGTCTCGAACTGCTGAACTACTGACCTTCCACAGCCTGCAGTTCAGCGTCTTAAGCACTAGCCAAGTAATGAAGGCTCCAGATTTTTCTCTTCGTTTCGTGAATATCACTTCCTCAGAAGTAAGTATTCTTGACTACAAAGTAGAATACAACATAATTTATATTCTTTAACATATGCTATGAAAAATATAAAGTTATAAAGTTAATGTGAATTGGTCCCCGAAAAACCCATTAATAAAAGAGGATATGCCACAAATTTGTTGTCCTTATTTCATTTCCACAGTGTAGAAACATCAGTTTTATAATCCGTAACAACATTAAAACATTAATACATGGGAAAATCCTCATCCTTCCTTATATATATTTGAGTTTTGGTCATACCTTATATGGTCAAAATGCGCGCCGGAATCAGTTGACCGAGGGACTTGCCAGTCAGAGACAGAGTCCCTCGCCACTGGCTGCTTAGCCTTCCGGCGTGGCTGTGTGCCCTCCCACTCAGCCACCGCGCAGCCTCACGGCCCCAGTCTGCTCCAGCCGCCGATCGCTTCGGCCGGGGGGGGGGCGGCGGCTACCGGCTCGGAGGGACTTCACCCAAAGCTGGGTATGGAGGCTTTGTGGGGGAGGGCGCAGCGGGCCTCGGGAGCGCTGCGCGGCCACCCCTCCCTGAAGGCTTTCGGGAACGGAGGGCCCTCCCGAACTGCGGGGCAGGGAGGCTTCCTCGCGGAGTCAGCGGCGGGCCTCGGATGCTTCCCTTGCCCGGAGATCACCGCCCCTCCTCCCTGCGTGACGGGGCCAGCCCAGCCGCCTTGCCCACCCCCCAGGACTCTCCCTAGGGCCCGTTGCCTCGGCCGCAACGGGCTTCCCCCCCTAGTAGATATATATTGCATTGTAATAATTTTGTAATAATTTATGCACTCACCAAAAATCTTGTACAATTTCTAAACATTCATCAAAATGATCTCATCGGGCACTAGTCAAATGTAGCAGCTTGCTTCTCCATGCTAGAATGCCTTAAAATACACAATTTCTTCACTAGTTATATAGAAGCTCATTTTAAAGTGACATCCGCTACTGACAGAAAGCAAGAAAAATCTATTTCATTATTCTCACCATAGGGACTAAGGGTATGCAGCTTATGTATCCAGTATGCTTCCCGTCTAAGTAACATTTTTTTTCGTATCCATTATGTTAAAAGGGTCATGATTAAAGACTTCCAGAATAACAAAGACAAAGCTGTTGCAATCAAGTTGGTGCTCCAGGAAGTGAGAAACCAATGGACCATCCACATTTTGTTGACGGATGCAAGACCTATGTTCCACAATTTGCATTCTGATTGCTTGTGTACAAATCCCTACATAATATTTAGAACATGGGCATTTTATGAGATACACCACTTTTTTTTGTTGCACAGTTGGTAAATTGTTTTAATTGTATGTGTACCTTTAAATCTGGAAAATCCACCTTATCTGTCTCCCAAACCAATGGACATACAGAACATCTGCCAGAAACGATGGTCTCCAGGTGTGGCTGAAATGGAGTAACTTCGTGGGAAAACATCTGTTTTAATGAGATAATCTCTTATATTCTTATAGGCTTCCCAAGAACTTACCGCGTGCCGACGGGGGATGGATACGTCCTCGCAGGACCATCCCCAGGGGAAGGAGAGGAGCAGAGCACCGTGCCGTCACCAGGAAGGGACGGTAGGTGACACTCTGGCAATGGGGCTGAAAACTCGATGGTACCATCGAGTTTTCAGCCCCATTGCCAGAGCGTCACCCGGTATCACTTCCTGGCGACGGCATGGTGCGTTACCAGGAAGACTGGTCCAGCCGGGGAGCATTCGTCCCCCGCCCCCAGATGGTTAAGTACTTGGGAACCCTATACTCTTAGTTTTTCTATATCCTATACGTGGTCTATTTGCACAGCCTGGTATGTTGCAAACAACATTCCAATGTCGCATAATAATTTCCTTAATTTGGTCTGTGTAAGGAGTGTATCCTAAAGCCCATGTTAAACAGTCAGAGTTGTGCTTAGATGGTTGATCCTCCAAGACTTACATGAGTTCTTAAAGCTGCCTTTGCTGCAGCCTGTCCAATTATACTGCTGGGATAACCCGACTTGCAAATTGGTCATCTAATTTTATTTTTTCATTAGCATAATGTTCTTCCAGGAAATGCTGGCCTGGATGAATCACAAGCTGGAGTTAAGATTGCTGGGGAAAAGATCAATAACCTCAGATATGCAGACGATACCACTCTGATGGCAGAAAGTAAAGAGGACCTAAAGAGCCTCTTGCACAGGGTGAAAGAGGAGAGCGCAAAAGTGGGCTTGAAACTCAACATCAAAAAAACTAAGATCATGGCATCTGGCCCCATCACTCCTTGGCAAATAGAAGGGGAAGTCGTAGAAGTAGCGACAGACTTCACGTTCCTAGGATCCCAGATCACTGCAGGTGACTGCAGCCATGGAATTAAAAGACGCCTGCTCCTTGGGAAGAAAGCGATGGCAAACCTAAACAGCATGATAAAAAGCAGAGACATCACCTTGCCAACAAAAGTCCGCATGGTCAAAGCAATGGTATTCCCCGTAGTAATGTATGGCTGCGAGAGTTGGACTATAAGGAAGGCCGAGCGCCGAAGAATAGATTCTTTTGAACTATGGTGCTGGAGAAGACTCTTGAGAGCCCCTTGGACTGCAAGGAGATCAAATCAGTCAATCCTAAAAGAAATCAACCCTGATTGTTCCCTGGAAGGCCAGATTCTGAAGTTGAAGCTCAAATACTTTGGCTACCAAATGAGAAGGGAGCACTCAGTGGAGAAGACCCTGATGCTGGGAAAGATTGAAGGTCAAAGAAGAAGGGGGCGGCAAAGGATGAGATGGTCAGACAGTGTCACCGATGCAACGAACATGAAATTGAGCAAACTTCAGCGGACAGCGGAAGACAGGAGGGCCTGGCGTAATCTGGTCCATGAGGTCGCGAAGAGTCGGACTCGACTGTGCGACTGAACAACAAAAATGTTCTTCAGATGTACAGTTTCTTCTAATACGATGATACTGTCCCAGTGGTGAATTATGTCTGAGATGTCTTACATGGTGTGATTTAAAATGCAGATAAGAGTTCCTATCTATGGGTTTGGAATATGGTTTGACTGCTAGTGCTCTAGTCTTGGTAAAATGATTTGGCTATTTGTTGTACTGCTTGCACTTATTAAAGTAGTATTTGCTTGTTCTAATAATATATATTTTTCATGCGAATATTTTGCACATTTTTCAGATACAGCGTTTCCCTGGCTTCCTTTTATGTATTGTATTGTCTTACAAGCTAGGAGGTCTCCTTTTTTGTCTAAGACCCTAGAAAGCCAAGAAGAGGGACCATGGCTCAGTGGCAGAGCCCAGGTCCCAGGTTCAATCCTTGGCATCTCCAGTTAGAAAGGACCAGGCAGGAGGTGATGGGAAAGACCTCGACCTGAGATCCTGGAGAGCCATGGAGAGGGGCTGTGGCTCAGTGGAAAAGTCTCTGCTTGGAATGCAGAAGGTCCCAGGTTCAATCCCCGGCATCTCCAGTTAAAAGGACCAGGCAGGAGGTGATGGGAAAGACCCTGAGACCCTGGAAAGCCGCACAGAGGAATTACAGCTCAGTGGTAGGGCCCCTGCTTGGCAGACAGGAGGTCCCAGGTTCAGTCTTCGGCATCTCCAGTTAAAAAGACCAGGCAGTAGGTGATGGGAAAGACCTCTGCCTGAGACCCTGGAGAGCCAAGGAGAGGGGCTGTGGCTCAGTGGCAGAGCCTCCGCTTGACATGCAGAAGGTCCCGGGTTCAATTCCCGGCATCTCCAGTTAAAAGGACCAGGCAGCAGGTGATGGGAAAGACCTCAGCCTGAGACCCTGGACAGCTGCTGCCAGTCTGAGTAGACAACACTGACTTTGATGGGTGGAGGGTCTGACTCCGTGTGTTCCCTGCATGTTCCCTACCCCCGGTCAGCCATAAACTCTCTGCGGGCAGTCCCACGATGCAATCCGATGCAGAGCTCCTCCACTGTAAGATGCTTGGACTGGAATGACCTCTGGACAGGGTTGCCCCGTAAGGCACCAGCTCTCAGCTTCCATTTGCATAAAAGGGCTGCCCCACCTTGCAGGGCTGTTGTACAGGTGAATGAGGTGAGATTAGGGGCAGCATTCACAGGAGGCTGTGGCTGTGTGGTAGAGCACCTGCTCGGTCCCCAGTTCGAATCCCCGGCCCCTCCAGTTTAAAGGATGAAGTAGTGGGTGATTACCTGAGACCCTGGAATATGTTCATGCAAATACCCTCACAGAGATGAGATCCAAACAGCTCCAATGACTCAGGCCAGAAATCGTTTTTACAAATGACTTATTCCTCCTCCCCCGGAGACCATGCAATTTAGGCCATCCAACTTTCTGTTTTAAAAGTGTGGAGCTGAAGACGAGATAAGAGACTTGCCTAATCTTGAAACCGGGGGACAAATCGGTCTTTTATCAGACGGGAGTGAACTTTCCTGGCAGACCGAACTCCATCGGAAGCTGAAATTGACTGGGAAACAGCAGGCACGGAGCTGTCTGGATTTGAAGAATGATAAGAGCCCTGCTGGATCAGATCAGTTGTCCATTGAGTCCAGCATCCTGTCTCACACAGGGGCCAGCCAGTTCCTCTGCAGGGCCAACAACAGGGCAGAGAGGCCGAGGCCTCCCCTGAGAAGAACCTCAGAAGAGCCCTGCTGGATCAGACCAGAGAGGGTCCATCTAGTCCAGCCTCCTGTCTCACACAGGGGCCAGCCAGTTCCTCTGGAGGGCCGACAACAGGGCAGAGAGGCCGAGGCCTCCCCTGAGAAGAACCTCAGAAGAGCCCTGCTGGATCAGACCAGGGAGGGCCCATCTAGTCCAGCTTCCTGCCTCACACAGGGGCCAGCCAGTTCCTCTGGAGGGCCGACAACAGGGCAGAGAGGCCGAGGCCTCCCCTGAGAAGAACCTCAGAAGAGCCCTGCTGGATCAGACCAGGGAGGGTCCATCTAGTCCAGCCTCCCGTCTCACACAGGGGCCAGCCAGTTCCTCTGGAGGGCCGACAACAGGGCAGAGAGGCCGAGGCCTCCCCTGAGAAGAACCTCAGAAGAGCCCTGCTGGATCAGACCAGGGAGGGCCCATCTAGTCCAGCTTCCTGCCTCACACAGGGGCCAGCCAGTTCCTCTGGAGGGCCGACAACAGGGCAGAGAGGCCGAGGCCTCCCCTGAGAAGAACCTCAGAAGAGCCCTGCTGGATCAGACCAGGGAGGGTCCACCTAGTCCAGCTTCCTGCCTCACACAGGGGCCAGCCAGTTCCTCTGGAGGGCCGACAACAGGGCAGAGAAGCCGAGGCCTCCCCTGAGAAGAACCTCAGAAGAGCCCTGCTGGATCAGACCAGGGAGGGCCCATCTAGTCCAGCTTCCTGCCTCACACAGGGGCCAGCCAGTTCCTCTGGAGGGCCGACAACAGGGCAGAGAGGCCGAGGCCTCCCCTGAGAAGAACCTCAGAAGAGCCCTGCTGGATCAGACCAGGGAGGGTCCACCTAGTCCAGCTTCCCATCTCACACAGGGGCCAGCCAGTTCCTCTGGAGGGCCGACAACAGGGCAGAGAGGCCGAGGCCTTCCCCTGATCAGAACCTCAGAAGAGCCATGCTGGATCAGACCAGGGAGGGTCCATCCAGTCCAGCATCCTCTCTCACACAGTGGCCAACCAGTTCCCCTGGAGGGCCAGCAACAGGGCAGAGAGGCCGAGGCCTTCCCCTGATCAGAACCTCAGAAGAGCCCTGCTGGGTCAGACCAGGGAGGGTCCATCCAGTCCAGCCTCCTGTCTCTCACACAGGGGCCAGCCAGTTCCCCTGGAGGGCCGACAACAGGGCAGAGAGGCCGAGGCCTTCCCCTGATCAGAACCTCAGAAGAGTCATGCTGGATCAGACCAGGGAGGGTCCATCCAGTCCAGCATCCTCTCTCACACAGTGGCCAACCAGTTCCCCTGGAGGGCCAGCAACAGGGCAGAGAGGCCGAGGCCTTCCCCTGATCAGAACCTCAGAAGAGCCCTGCTGGGTCAGACCAGGGAGGGTCCATCCAGTCCAGCCTCCCGTCTCACACAGGGGCCAACCAGTTCCTCTGGAGGGCCAACAACAGGGCAGAGAGGCCGAGGCCTTCCCCTGATAAGAACCTCAGAAGAGCCCTGCTGGGTCAGACCAGTGAGGGTCCATCTAGTCCAGCCTCCCGTCTCACACAGTGGCCAACCAGTTCCCCTGGAGGGCCAACAACAGGGCACAGAGGCCGAGGCGTTCCCCAATGTTGCCTCCTGGTGCTGGGGGATGCACAGATTGACTCCCTCCGAATGCAGAGGTTCCCTTTGCCTGCTAGCCACTGATAGACTTCTCCTCCATGAATCTGTCTAATCCCCTTTTAAAGCTATGGCTGTGGCTGTGGAAAAAGAGGTGCCAGAACTCTCCAGTGGGACATGAAGTTTCCAATCTTGTGTACTGAAAACTCACAAACTTCTAAAAGTTTTTAAAAGAATTCTGTTGAAGAGGCTCCGGAGCTCCGTTCCCACGCATCCCCCCAGGAAAATAAGCCCCAGCTGCAGCTATCGCTACATCCAGTGGACAATACGTAGCGATGAGTTCCATAAGCTAATGATGCATTCCGGAGAAGATATTGGGGTCAAGGAAGCAATTTTTCTCCAGGCCAGCTTGGCTGGAGATCCCAGAGGTTTTTGGCCATCTTCTGGGCATGGAGCAAGGGTCACCGGGGGTGTTTGGGGGGGAGGTATTTGTGAATTTCCTGCATTGCGCAGGGGGTTGGACTAGATGACCCCTGGAGGTCCCTTCCAACTCTATGAGTTGCCCTGAGCCTGCCTTGGTGGGAAGGGTGAGGTATAAATTGAATGAATGAATGAATGAATGAATGAATGAATGAATGAACGAACAAATGAATGAATGAATGAACGAATGAATGAATGAACAAATGAATGAATGAACGAATGAATGAATGAACGAACAAACGAATGAATGAATGAATGAATGAACGAATGAACGAATGAACGAATGAACGAACTAACGAATGAATGAACATGATTCTATAATTCTTCCTCCTCTGTTCTGAAGCTATGGCCAAAACGTTGCACTGGGTGTTCTTAATTTCTAACATTACAAGGAGGAGAGAATTATTTCACTCTTCTTCATTCGTAACATCATAAACCCCCTGCATGCCAAGCAGAGACTCTACCACTGAGCCACGGCCCCTCTCCATGGTTCTCCGGTGTCCCAGGAAGAAGTCTTTCACATCACCTGCTGCCTGGTCCTTTCTCACTGTAGATGCTGGGGATTGAACCTGGGACCTCCTGCAGGCCAAGCAGAGGTTCTTCCACTGAGCCACAGCCCTCTCCTCATGGTTCTCCAGGGTCTCAGGCTGAGGTCTTTCACATCACCTCCTGCCTAGTCCTTTTAACGGGAGATGCCGGGGATTGAACCTGGGACCTTCCGCATGCCAAGTGGAGGCTCTGCCACTAAGCCACAGCCCCTCTCCTCATGGCTCTCCAGGGTCTCAGGCAGAGGTCTTTCACATCACCTCCTGCCTGGTCCTTTTAACGGGAGATGCCGGGGATTGAACCTGGGACTTTCTGCATGCCAAGCAGATGCTCTCCAATGAATCACAGCCCCTCCTTGCTGACGGCATCCATATCCATCTCTCTTCAGGGGCTGCGTATGGGCTGACGGGCTCTGTGATTTCTGCTCTCCAACACCATTGGCTGCCCGAGGCAAAAGCAGTCCTGCCACTTCGAGAGGAGACGTCAGATTTGGAAACCTGATCTCCACCACCTCCTCCTCGCTTGTTCCATTTTTAGCACCGCCTTCGCAGCAGTCGTCCGGGATTGCGCACGACAAATTCCAGAATGGGCGAGGTTATTTTCAGGAATCATTTGAACTCTGTACATATAAGATGACCTTTGAATCCAGGTCATTTATGTTACCGGTTTCGCCTAGGAACTGGTCATGCCGGGATGGCGTTCAGGCTCGGCATGCGATGTACAGGAAGCACACGGCAGTCCAGGGAATGCACAGGGATCAAGCCCAGGGCCGGCCTGTCCCCTAGGCAAAGCTAGGTGATTGCCTAGGGCACCAGAGCTTGGGGGGTGCAAATGAGTTAGGGGGCCACTGTTGGCTGCAGGGTGCAGGGTGGAGAGGGAGCCAATAGAGACGATAAAGACTGGTCATCCAGACCTTCCATGGAGACACACGTCTCTGCAGGTCTCTCCTGTAGAGACAATGCCATCATACGCCCACGCACATGCTGGCCAATTGTGACAGGGGAAGTACCCTTGAGATTAGGCTTCTGAAGGCCAGTTTGGTGTAGTGGTTAAAAGTGCAGACTCCAGTCTGGGAGAACCAGGTTTGATCCCCCACTCCTCCACATGCAGTTGCTGGTGTGACTTTGGGTCAGGCACAAGTTCTCTCAGAGCTGTTCTCTCAAGGGCAGTTCCCGAGAGAGCTCTCTCAGCCCCGCCTCGCTCACAGGGTGTCTGTTGTGGGGAGGGGAAGGGAAAGGAGTTTGTAAGCCGCTCTGAGACTCTGAACGAAGGGCGAGGTATAAACCCAATCTCTTCTTGTACAAATCCAATCCGGCTTGGTGTAGTGGTTAAGTGCACGGACTCTAATCTGGGAGAACCGGGTTTGATCCCCCACTCCTCCGCATGCAGCTGCTGGATGACCTTGGGCAAGCCATAGTTCTCTCAGAGCTGTCCTTGAAAGAGCAGTTCTTGAAAGAGCTCTCTCAGCCCCACCTACCTCCCAGGGTGTCTGTTGTGGGGAGGGGAAGGGAAAGGAGTTTGTAAGTCACTCTAAGACTCCTTTGGGTAGTGAAGGGTGGGGTATAAATCCAATCTCCTCCTCCTCCTCCTCCTTCTTCGACTGCAACCCAAATGTGAACCAGATCGACTTGAACAAATGCAAGTTGACCTTTTCTTTGCAATGTACTCCTTGGGAGATTTATTTACTGTACTCAAGATCCCGCTTCTATGACCGGGCAAAACGATGCGCTATATGAACCAACTATCCCAATACTTTATTCAGTAGAGCTAATCCCAGTAAACTAGTCTTAGGGTTGCAACCTGAGGCTGAAAGTCTAGAGACGCTCTCCTGTACAGTTGGCAACTCTGGCCTGGGAGATTTATGGAGATTGGGGGGCGCTTGGGAAGGAAGAATCTAGGGAGAGATTTCACACAGAATCTATGGTATACCCAGGGCTATTTTTGAGCAGGAACGCACAGGAACGGAGTTCCGGCTGGCTCCTGAGTTGGCCACACCCAGCAGGAACTCATTAGGATAACAGGCTACATTAGGCCACACCCAACAGCAGAAACTCATCAGGATTGGCTGCACTAGGGGTGTGTGGCCTGACATGCAAAGGAGTTCCTGCTCCAAAAAAAGCCCCGGGTTTTGACCACAAACAAGGTAAACCGAATAAGAAGCAAAAGGTGGGTGTGGCTAGATGACCACACTTTTGGTAACACAGGGGTGCGGCCTAATATGTTAATGATCTGTGCTGTCAGGGGTGTGGCCTAATATGCTAATGAGTTTCTGCTGTTGGGTGTGGCCTGTTATGCTAATGAGTTCCTGCTGGGCCTTTTCTACAAAAATGCCCTGGGTATACCATAGAGTACGGTCGCCAGTTCTGGGGCATCGAACTCATTGTTATGAGGGCTGGATCTGACATTTATGGGCTGGGCCACATGTGTGTGTGTGTGTCATAAAATGTAACGCCAGGTAGCGGAGATATAAACTTTACAAAGGACACAAACACAAAGGGTTTTTTTTTTTTACACTTGAAATAAAAACACGCTTAAAACATTAGCACTCTCTGCAATATTTTGTCTCTGTATAACAGTGTCTGATAACTGCCACCTCTCGCTCTGAACTACTGCATCCAAATGCCTGTGCTGTTGCAATCTTGAGTGTGCCGTTCAGGCGTGTATCTGTAAGCTGCAAACCTACGACGACGCAGCAGCAGCAGAACTGGAAGAAGAAGCAGGAGACGGCCAGTTCCATTGCGGGTCTGATAGAAACCCTCCGGGGGGTGCTCATCTGGCTCCCGGGCCACATGTTTACGACTCCTGATATATGGTATACCATAGAGTATGGTCGCCAACTCTGGGCTGGGAACGTCCTGAAGGCTTAGGGGCGGAGCCTGGGGAGGGCAAGGTTTGGGGATGGGAGGGACCTCCGCAGGGGATAATGCCATAGAGTCCATCCTCCAAAGCTGCCATGGGAACTGATAACCCCACCATTCAGGTCTCTCCTCCGAAGCTTCCATTTCCTCCAATTTAGCCCCTCTCTGAAGTTCGGAGAACAGTTTGTGATTTTGGGAGATCTCCGGGCCCCACCCGGAGGCTGGCAACCGGACTTCCCTTGGGAAAGCGCTGAATAACCCGGGACTCACTTCTGAGTAGCACAGTTTAGGGATTCCTCCCTTCACTCTTGAAACTTCAGGTCACGCCCTGCGATTCTGCAACCTCGGGGAGGTGAAACCCATGGTTGTCAGCAGGCCTAGAGAAAAAAACGCCCTGTCCCTTTAAGAGAGGTTTTAATGAGTGGAAATGGGCAACTGAAGCTTTTCAGCGCAGGGAGGGCAATCATGTGACCTGGCTAATATCCTGTCCAGGCTCCCTTAAAGGGACAGGGCATATTTTTCTCCAGCCACTTGGCCACCCCTCGTTCAAACCCTCGCTGGGTGCGGTCTTTGTTTTCAAACGCATCCATGATTTGCAAATGTTCATGTGTGTTTGTGTTAAGCCAGGGATCCACAACCTTTTTGAGCCTGGATTCCAACACGGGGTGGTGGTTTTGACCGCTGTACGACCACATGGTTAGGCGGAACCAACCCCCTCCCCCCGACACATAGAAGAAGCCCAAGTGCAGGGCATAGGATAAAGGTAAAGGTTTCCCTCGCTCGAAATCCGACTCGAGGGATGCGGTGCTCATCTCCGTTTCCAAGCCGAAGAGCCGACGCTGTCTGAAGACGTTTCCATGGTCATGTGGCTGGGATGAGTAGACGCCGAGGTGGACAGAACACTGTTACCTTCCCACCGAAGCGGTACCTATTTATCTACTTGCAAGTTTCTTGCTTTCGAACTGCTACACTGGCAGGAGCTGGGGCCGGAGACGGGAGCCTCACTCCATCATGCGGCACTCGGGTCTCGAACCGCTGAACTACCGACCTTCCGGTCTGCAGCTCAGCGTCTTAACCACTTGAGCCACTGCAGGGCATAAGAGGAGTAAATTTTAAAGACACACTGGGAAAGAGGAGTCAGAGAGAGAACAAAACCAACACTATACGGGCAGCTGTCACTGAAATGTTAGTTTAATCGGCACGGCCAATCAGAGCTCAAATGGGCAATCAGAAGCCCTACTGGTCAAGACTCCCTCCTGGCCCCGCCCACTTTCTAAAAACACTCGACGGGTGCCGGGAAAGCTGGAAACGAAAGTCTCCCACGTTAGTGATCGTAAGCCACGGCGTCACTCTATGCTAAAAAATATACACAACTTTTTATTTTATTTTCACGTTTCTACCACTTCATGTCGAAAACTGCCACCATCCGACAGAGGCTTGCTGATGCCGGAACATTGATGGAACACTTGATGGACAGATGGATGGGAAACAGATACTGGATACAGCTCCACGGCTCATTTAACGGGGGGGGAGATAGCGGGAGAGGAGAGAGAGATGGTCACACTAGCTCAGGGTTGCCAGCTTCCAGGTGAGGCCTGGAGTTCCCCCAAAATTACAACTCATCTCCAGACTACAAAGATCAGTTCCCCCGGAGAAAATGGCTGCCCTGGAGAGTGGATTTTATGGCACAATCACATTCCAGAAAAAGGAGGAGGAGGAGGAGATTGGATTTATATCCCGCCCTTCACTCGGAGTCTCAGAGCGGCTTACAAACGCCTTCCCCTTCCCCTCCCCACAACAGACACCCTGTGAGGTGGTAGGTGGGGCTGAGAGAGCTCTTTTGAGGCCCTTGAGAGAACAGCTCTTGTCAGAACTACAGCTCACCCAAGGTCATCCAGCAGCTGCAAGTGGAGAAGCGGAGAATCAAATCCGGTTCTCCCAGACTAGAGTCCACGCAACTTAACCACGACATCAAACTGGCTCGCCACTCCATTCTCCAAAACTCTACCCTCTTCCAGCTCCAGCCTCCCAAATCTACAGGAATTTCCCCACCCGGAGTTGGCAACCCTCGTTCTACCTTGGGACCCTAACTACAATCAAACGGCCCTCGGATGTGGAAGAATTCCCCCCCCCATCACAATTAGTCCAGGTGCTGTTTCTATTTTAACCATCAGGGAGGGTCCGGCCAGGGATCTTTGCAACCACAAATCTACTTTGGCTGTTTGGGGGATTTTGGGTCTCAGTTCAAGACTCCGTCCATCGTACCACATCATTTCCCATTGCACCGATAGCCTCCTTGTTTCCCCCGTCTTCTCAGCAACTCCCTGCTGAAGAACGGACATCCTGCCTTTCTACCGAGCTTTATGCAGACCGCAGTGTTAGACAACATACTTCACAGAACACAGCTTCCAAAAAAACACAACGACACCCCACTACAAGGTGATGTGGACATGTGGACACCCCTGTTGTACCACGGCACAGGTTTGAAGAAAATACACTTCCCTTGTCCCGGGATTCGCATACAGAACCCCCTTCTGTGCAGTGCAGAACCTCAACCATTGTAGACAGGTGACGCTCGGCAATTCCGCTCAAGTCAGAAACATCACCGGCTAGGACACCAGGCTTTTGGCCTTCATGGCGAGAGCGTTTTTGGCCCGCGTGTGACAGTTGGGCGTGGTGTCCGAGTCCGCCTGGTCCCCGCCCCGGGCCGGCGTTTTGGGGCAGGCGAATTTCACGAACCTCTGCCCCGCCAGGAAGTACAGGATGGGGTCCAGGCAGCTGTTGGTGCTGGCCAGCGGCCGGGTGACTTTGTACGCCAGATTGATGGCGTTGAGGGTCTCGCAGCTCAGGTCCCAGCTGCGGAAGTAGTAGTACAGAGTGCGGGTGACGTGGAACGGCAGGAAGCAGACGATGAAGACCACCAGGACGATGACGATCATCTTGACCGACTTCTTCTTGGAGCTGGACATGCGGCTGGTGCCCCGGGTCGGCTGGAGCAGCTTGCGGGCCATGAGGCAGTAACAGACGATGATGAACAGGAAAGGGATGCAGAACATCAAGACCAGCATCACCGTGCTGTAGACGACGAACTGGCCGAAGAGTTCTTTCGCCGAGGTGTCGTGGCAGGTGATGGCGTCGCACCGCGAGCTGGTGGTGACGAAAAACAGCACCGGGGACTGGCAAGCGATGACCGCCAGCCAGACGATGCCCGACACCCAGCGGGCGTAGCGGACTTGGCCCCACTCCAGGGACTTCAGCGGGAGGCAGACCCCCATGAACCGATGGGCGCTGATGCACAGCAGGAAGAGGATGCTGCAGTAGAGGTTCGTGTAGAAGAGGAAGCGGACGATCTTGCACAGGGCCACGCCGAAGGGCCAGTTGTCCCCGACGGAGTAGTAGTACACCAGAAGGGGCAGGGAGATCACGTAGAGGGTGTCGGACACCGCCAAGTTGAACATGTACGTCGTGGAGGCGTTCCAGGTCTTGATCCTGAAGAGGAAGACGTAGAGCGCCAGCAGGTTCAGGCAGAGGCCCACCACGAAGACGATGCCGTAGGAGACGGGGAGGAGGACGTACTTGAAGTCCTCGTCGAATTTGCACTTGTAGGTATTCTCTTCGCTGCTGCAGTCGGGGCTCGAGGAGTTGGCGCTGGAGTTCAGGGAGAGCTGGAACGTGGCGTTCTCCATCGCACTAAAGAAGTAAAAAAGGGAAGTCACTACTGGCAGTAATCGCTGCATTGCCATTGATAAGGAAGCTCAAGACAATGCATCCACCTGGACTGAATCGAGACCTAGGTTTCCCGTCTCATGACCAATGCTGATTTCTCCACGCCTATTACCCCTCTGCATATCTCACCTAAAACCAATCACACCTGCTATTGTTATTCACCTGCTATTGTTATTTGCCGGCTAATGTCATTTGGCATCTGAAAACACTCCACTTTCCAATAAATAGGACAGATGGACTCCCATTCTAGCTGTTATCTGAAGAAGCGAGCAGTGACTCACGAAAGCTTACGTCCTGCCACATATTGTGTTAGTCTTTAAGGTGCTGCTGGGACTCTGGCTCTTTTCTACTGGCAGTTTTGCAACTGGTCCTAGGAGGATCTACACATCATTTGTAACCATTCACATCTTGTATCTTCCTGTGAGGACAAGAGACTTCAAGAAATGGATGTTTACCATAGCAACATGTGGTTCTGGTCCCGATCTACGCCCTTATGACAGCTAAAAGAAACATGTTACAACATTGGAAAGATTAAAGCCCACCTTTAGTAGATCAATGGATTGAGGACCTTAGAACTCTATCAGTATTTGACCACGTGGCACACAGCCGGCAACTGTGTACGGACATATCTTTAGATATTTGGAAACTCTTTATAGTAACTTGTGTGTCAATCCACCACCACTGTTGCTATATTTTCGTCTTTACCTTATGTATACCTTTTTTAAAAAATCTTTCTTAGTTGCTGGATTTTAATGCGTTCCCCCCCCCATTGTTCTATTTCCCTGTCTTTTTAAAGGAAAGAAATAATTTAAAATAATCAAATTTTAAAACGTGGCACTGGTCCTAGTAGAGCCGCCAAGCCCTCAGGTCTTTCTGGAAGTGGCGACAGGAGAAAAATTAAGAAAGAAAAATAAGGGTTTGTCTACTTACAGGAAGTTCTTACCATAGAGTTCCTGGAGACTCCTAGAGCTACCTGGAAGTGACAAAGGGTGGCTCTAGGAATCTTCGGATATTCTATGATAAGAACTTTGGTTTTATCATGGAGTTTCTGGCGATTCCTAGAGCTACCCCCTTCCATGTAGATTTAGCCACCACCAAGATAAGAACTTCCTGTAAGAAGACGAGGCATTTATTTATTGGCAATATTGTTCTTGTTCAGTCGCGCAGTCGAGTCCGACTCTTCGCGACCCCATGGACCAGATTACACCAGGCTCTCCTGTCTTCCGCTGTCTGCTGAAGTTTGCTCAATTATTGGCAATATATTTACAGTTTATTTATTTGTTTTAATACATGTGTTTAATTTCCCATTTGTTTATCTTTTACAGCAACTTGCTTCTGGTCCTTATTGTATTCATGCTCTGTATGTATATGATTGTACTATATGTTTTTATAATAGCCAATATGTTCCTCACTATTGACCTCTGAGGAAGGCCTATGAAGGCCGAAACACGTCAGGTCAGATTTATGAGCCCTTGTGTTTTATCGTTTGTTATTTATACATAACGTGTGACTGGGCCCTTATATATTTTTAAAGTTGTGATCAATAAATACATGTATTTTTATATTTCCTTTATCAAGTTTTTAACATTGGCCCCCTTTCCTACATTTGACTAACCTTTGTCAGGTTCTGGCCTCTCTGTGAGACAGGATGCTGAACTAGATGGACCCTCAGTGGTCTGATCTGATGCTTTTAATAAGGCCTCGGCCTCTGTGCCCTGTAGCTGGCCGTCCAAAGGAACCGGCTGGCCACTGTGTGGGGTAGGATGCTGGACTAAATGGACCACTGGTCTGATTCAGCAGGGCTCTTTTTACGTTCTTAAATCCTGTCCTGTGCTAACCACATCACAAACAAAGGCTTATCATTTTTTTATGATGTGTATCTTGTCCTGCTGAGTTTATTACCCATCACCTGGCTGTACAAACACACACACACAACCAGATGCACTCTCTCTCTGCTACCCAGAGGATTGTGCAAGCGTAAATTCTTTAACTGCTCTCCATCCCCTCTTTTTAAATGGCTTTTTCCGGGTACGGGGAGGAAAGTTCGCATCTTAATGATTAACTCCCGGGGAGGTGCAGGCCAGCTGTTGCGATGTGTGGGAAGATGCAATGCAAACAGGCGGGTTTGGGTTGCGTAAGGGGCGAGTTTTGCCCGCGCTCAGATTTCCTCGCCCCGCATCGGCCGCCTTCTTCAGAGGGTGCAGAGCGGGGGTGCCGTGATACTCCCTTGACCTCTTTGACTTCCAGCTCCTGCTTACTCACTGCTTTGGACACCCCAGGAGTTCTGTGCTTGCAGCTCACGTCAGGTCTTACGCTACCGTTTGGGCCTTCAGGCTGGTTTGCTTTGCCTTGTTCTACTCACAGCTTTAACCAGAGCCCGGCCTGGCCTGGATGCGATGAACTGGCAAAGACCGGCAGTTCAAAGGGTTGAAACTTGCTGTATCCTGAATCGGACAACTAAGGGGCGACACGATAGAGATCTACAAAATTTTGCATGGGATAGAGAAGAAGAAGAAGAAGAGGAAGAGGAAGAAGAAGAAGAGGAAGAAGAGGAGGAAGAAGAAGAGGAAGAAGAGGAAGAAGAAGAAGAGGAGGAAGAAGAGGAAGAAGAAGAGGAGGAGGAAGAGGAGGAAAAAGAAGAGGAGGAAGAAGAAGAAGAGGAGGAGGAGGAGGAAGAGGAGGCTGAATTTATACCCCGCCCTCTACTACCCAAAAGAATCTCCGAGTGGCTTACAAACTCCCCTTCCCTTCCCCACAACTGACACCCTGTGAGGTAGGTGGGGCTGAGAGAGCTCTGACAGAAACGGCTCTTTTTTCAAGAACAGCTGTGCCAGAACTATGGCTTGCCCAAGGTCATCCAGCAGGTGCAAGTGGAGGAGCGGGGGAATCAAACCCAGTTCTCCCAGGTTAGAGTCCGCGCACTTAACCACTACACCAAACTGGCTACACCAAAGAGAAGGCAGAGAAAGAGGCCCTTTTCTCCCTTTCTCACCATATAGGAACTCGTATGTAGCTGCCACCACCTCCTGCGGCAGTGAATTCCATCTGTTAATCACTCTCTGGGTGAAGAAGGTTGTGCCAGGTATGGCCTGAAAACCAGAGAGAGAGATGGGGGTGGGGCGGATAGGAGTTGGCAGCGAGTGACGGTGTGACATCACTTCTGGGGGAAAACCCAGGTTTTCCCCAGGAGTTATGTACATCCTCTCCAGGAATTGCTGGAAACTCTATGGCTTTCCCAGCAGGAGGAACCGACCTCTGAGCAGTGGCAGGAAATGCCCTCCAAAGCTGCCATGTTTTCCGGGGGAACGGATCTCTGCAGCCTGGAGATCAGTTGTAATTCTGAAAGATCTCCAAGTACCACCTGGAGCAGGGGTGGCTGAACTGTGGCTCAGGAGCCACATGTGGCGCTTTCACACGTATTGTGCGGCTCCCGGCAGGCTCCCCAACTGAGCCTGCCTTGGCGGGGAGGACAGGGTATAAATCGAATGAATGAATGAATTAATGAATGAATGAATATTTGCTTCCTTTGTTTCTCTCTCTCTCTTTCTGTCTCTCTTCCTCCCTCCCTCCCTCCCTCCATCTACTTTCTTTCTTTCTTTCTTTCTTTCTTTCTTTCTTTCTTTCTTTCTTTCTTTCTTTCTTTCTTTCTTTCTTTCTTTCTTTCTTTCTTTCTTTCTTTCTTTCTTTCTTTCTTTCTTTCTTTCTTTCTCTCTCTCTCTCTCTCTCTCTTTCTCTCTCTCTCTCTTTCCACCACATTCATTCTTTCTTTCCACCTCTCTCTCTCTTTCTCTCTCTCGGACAAATAAATATCATTAGCAGACAAATAAATACCATTATCGATATCTGTTTTTACCCCTTGTTGTTTTTATTTTTTGGCAGTCTCCTTTAAAGTTAACAAAAAGCAGATCTGAATATTTCTCGATAAAAAGCTCGTGTGTGATATCTGTTCATGTCTGGCGGCTCTCGAACACTTGACGTTTATTCTGTGTGGCTCTTATGTTAAAGTAAGTTTGGCTGCCCCTGATCTGGAGGTTGGCAGATATGCCCACGCAGTAACATTTCTGGTGTGGAACGGCTCATTTTCATCCGTTGCACGAGTAATTCCAGGCAGCTTTCCAATCCATCCCAAAGTTTTCCCAGTCATATCAGATCATTTATTTGAGTTTAGGTGACCCCTTCAGAACCCAGCCTCACCGCGCTTCCTCTAAGCTGTGGAGTCCTGTGAGCAAAAATTCTACTTTGTGAGACACTGGCATTAAAGTTGCGAGCGAGCAATTTGGCTGCTGCGTGAATCAGTGTGCTCTGGTGCCGTCCTTCCTGAGCTAAGGCCAAAATCCGTGAGCCGGAGGCTAAAAAACGGTGAGCTGCCTCACACTAACTCAGCTTAGAGGGAACCCAGCCTTCACCAGTCTCGGCGGTGAAGTTTTCCACCATCGTCTCCCGGTCAACAGACCAATCCCTCCCCTATTTACAGCCGTCATCTGCTCGGTTCATTTCCTTGGTTTAGGTTTTTATCCCCAAGGATTTATGGTGGGTTAATCAGATTAACAGAGCACTGTCCCGATATGGGCCAGGAAGCAATTCGACGACGATGATTAAAACCTCCTTTCGCGTTTGCTCCCCGCAAAACCAGAATGCGTTCAGAGCCAACATCAGCAGCGGTGACACGAAACTCCCACAGCTGTCTGAACCGTCAACCCGACACATAATTTTGAGTCAATGCGCCAGGGGGCTTCACTCGTGAAGCAGCCGTGACGGAAGGGGAGAGCATTTGCTTTGCATGCATAGAATCATGGAGTTGGAAGGGACCTCCAGGGGCCATCTAGTCCAACCCCCTGCACAATGCAGGAAATTCACAAATGTCTCCCCCACACACATACCCCCAGCGACCCCTGCTCCACACCCAGAAGATGACACAAAAGCTCCAGGATCCCCAGCCAAACTGGCCCGGAGAAAAATTGCTTCCTTGCCCCAAAGTGGCGATTGGCATTTCCCTGGGCATGTAAGATAGCATACAGGGGCACTTTACCATAGAGTTTTTGCCCAAATGCCAGAGCGTCCTGCATTGTCGCAACAACGTCTCTTCCGGTGCACACCGGGAGTAGCGTTGCCGGCCTCTACAACAGCCAGTTTGGTGTAGTGGTTAAGAGCGCGGACTCTGATCTGGGAGAACCGGGTTCAATTCCCCACTCCTCCACATGCAGCCAGCTGGGTGACCTGGGGAGAGTCACCAGTTCTCTCAGAGCTGTTCTCTCAATGGCAGTCCTAGAAAGAGCTCTCTTCACCCCACCTACCTCACAGGGTGTCTATTGTGGGGAAGGGAAGTGATTGTAAGCCGCTCTGAGTCTCTGAGTGAAGAGCGGGGTATAAATCCAATCCAGTTTGGTGTCGTGGTCAGGAGCACGGACTCTAATCTGGGAGAACCAGGTTTGATTCCCCACTCCTCCCCATGCACCTGCTGGTGCGACCTTGGGTAGTCACAAGTTCTGTCAGAGCTGTTCTCTCAAGGGCAGTTCTGGGAAGAGCTCTCTCAGCCCCACCAACCTCACAGGGGAGAGGAAGGGAAAGGAGTTTGTCAGCCACCCTGAGACTCCGAGTGAAGGGCAGGGTATAAATCCAATCTCTTCTGAAAATTATGAAAGGAATTGACAAAATTAAGGTAATTAAATTTAAGGAACTTGAATATAAATTTCTCACAAAATGGTACAAGACACCAGCCCAATTGGCTAACATGTTCCCGGGAGTAAGTTCCCTTTGCTGGCACTGTAGACCATCTAAAGGATGGTTTGCACACATATGTAGAGTGTAGAGAAGCAAGGGCATTTTGGGCAGAAATTATTAAAGCTAAAAGAAAAGTATGTAAAATAACTTTGAGCACAGATTTCAACTTAATGCTGATAAGCACAATGGGAAACCCGATATTGGATTAAAAGGATCAAACCATAGTAAAGGCAGTGACATCGGCGGGTTAAGCAGTTATAGTTTTGGGCTGGAAAGACAAAAGTAGATGGAGAGTCGAAATCTGGCACAACTATCTGTTTGATTTTATACAGTCAGACGTCACTGCAACTTTATGCAAGGAGACATCATGGGAAGGGAAATCAGCGGAAATATGGAACAGATAAGAACATAAGAACATAAGAGAAGCCAATGTTGAATCAGGCCAACGGCCCATCTAGTCTAACACTCTGTCACACAGCGGCCAAAATATACCAGGTGCCATCAGGAGGTCCAGCAGTGGGGCCCGGACACCAGAAGCCCTCCCACTGCTGCCCCCTCCAGCACCAAGAATAGAGGGCATCACTTGGCCCAGACTGAGAGTTCCCATCTATACCCTGTGGCTAATAGCCACGGATGGACCTCTGCTCCATATGTTTATCTAATTCCCTCTTGAAACTGTCCATGCTTGTAGCTGCCACCACCTCCTGTGGCAGTGAATTCCATGTGTTAATCACTCTTCGGGTGAAGAAGTATTTCCTTTTATCTGTTCTAACCCGACTGCTCAGCAATTTCATGGAGTGCCCACGAGTTCTTGTATTGTGAGAAAGGGAGAAAAGTACTTCTTTCTCAACCTGCTCAATCCCATTCATAGTCTTATAAACCTCAATCACGTCACCCCTCAGCCGTCGTTTCTCCAAGCTAAAGAGCCCCAAGCATTTTAACCAGATGGAAGACCTACTTAGACTGGATATCCAAGGAAGGAAGGAAAGACATTCGGTGGAAGAATCAGACGTTGTGCCCATGGCTGGGGTTAAAAGACTAAGGACTGTATGAAGACAGGGAGGGGAGGAGGGTGGCAGGGGAAGGGAAGGGAAATTGTAAGAAGTTGAATAACATGTGTTGTAAAAGGGAAAAAAGGGAAAAACTAATAAAAAATCCAATCTCTTGTTCTTCTCTTCCTGCCAGTAAGTCCCCCCTACCAGCCAGATGATCGGCAGCGGGGGGGGGAAGGGCCTGAAGGCTGGCAACCCAGCTTAAACAGCAGGGTGCCCAAGTCATAGTTTAATGCCTAGAGAGCCAAAACATCTCTGGCCATCCCCGTATGCTTTGCAGGAGGTCGGTCTTGACTTGATTCTAGGGAAGTGGGATTCTTGGCTTGAGTCCCCGGAGAGAGGCTGTCTGCCAAAGCAGTTAGCTCCCTGGTCTCGATGAACCCAAAGTCTCGCTCGGGGTGCAAAGGTGACCTCAACAGCCGCAGAGCAAGTTCCTCGACCTCTTCCCCGTTCCCGGTCGTCATCCCTCTGGGCTACGAGCCCCACCCTTTTGAGTCAGATTTGAAGACAAAACTAATAAAACCGGGGTTGGCATTTTAAAGATGTTTGCATGCCTCCTTATCACATCTCGAAATGCCCGTTTCCTCCCACGGCTTCTGGAAGAAGGGGCTCCCATCTTCTCTTGCAGAGCTGCGTCCATGCGACCCTTATACCAGTTTGGAGTGGTGGTTAGGAGCGTGGACTCTGATCTGGGAGAGCCGGGTTTGAGTTCCCGCTCCTCCACATGGCGCTGCTGGTGTGGCCTTGGGACAGTCACAAGTTCTTTCAAAGCTGTTCTCTCAGGAGCAGTTCTCGAGAGAGCTCCCTCAGCCCCACCTACCTCACAGGGAGTCTGTTGTGGGGAGGGGAAGGGAAAGGAGATTGTAAGCCGCTCTGAGACTCCTTCAGGTAGTGAAGGGTGGGGCATAAATCCAATCTCCTCGTCCTCCTCTTCTTCTCTCAGAGCTGTTCTCCCAGGGGCAGTTCTCAAAGAGCTCTCTCAGCCCAACCTGTTGTGGGGAGGGGAAGGGAAAGGGGATTGTAAGCTGCTCTGAGGCTACTTTGGGTAGTGAAGGGCGGGGTATAAATCCAATCTCTTTTTCTCTTCCTCTCCTCCACATGCAGCTGCTGGCATGACACTGGGTCAGTCAGAGTTCTCTCAGAGCTCTTCTCTCAGGAGCAGTCCTCGAAAGAGCTCTCTCAGCCCCACCTACCTCACAGGGTGTCTGTTTTGAGGAGGGGAAGGAGATTGTAAGCCGCTCTGAGACTCCTCCAGATAGTGAAGGGCCGGGTATAAACCCAATCTCCTCCTCCTCTTCCTCCTCCTTCTCTCAGAACTGTTCTCTTAGGAGCAGTTCTCAAGAGAGCTCAAGAGAGCGGTAGTGAAGGGCGGGGTATAAATCCAATCTCTTTTTCTCTTCCTCCCCTCCACATGCAGCTGCTGGCATGACCCTGGGTCAGTCACAGTTCTCTCAGAGCTGTTCTCTCAGGAGCAGTTCTCAAGAGAGCTCTCTCAGCCCCACCTTCCCTCACAGGGTGTCTGTTGTGGGAAGGGAAGGGAAAGGAGATTGTAAAGCCACTCTAAGACTCCTTCAGGTAGTGAAGGGCCAGGTATAAATCCAATCTCTTCTTCTTCTACTTTTACATATGCATTATACATTATGTAAACAACATGCACGTCCTTGAAAAGTGTAAATATTTTTATTTAATTCTACACTTCTCTTGAAATTTCCCGATCTTCCTTCTTTCTTTCAGTATCCTTCTTATTTTTTTTAAAAAAAATAAAAATGTTTAATAATAAAAAGAAGAAGTACATCTCCAGGACAGCAAACGATAAAACGGATTACCAGACAAACACAAAAGAACAAGCCATAGATCCAGCAAGGGGAACGGAGAACCAAATACCGACTGTCCATCAACCAAAGATAGGACAAAACAGTTTGGTTTGCATTGCCTGAGAAAACAATCCCAGTGATAAATGGCGTTAGTGGGGGGGAATGGATGTAAATGTTAGTAAAATAAGAAAGCACCTATGGGATTGGCTGTTCCGCTCTGTTGCGTTCCTGTTCCAAACAAAGACTGCATGCGGGCTCTTCAAACACAGCCACCGCCACGTCGTGTCTTTTGATGGGCGGTGGAAAGGGCCGTCAAGCTGTTGCTGATTTAGGGCAATCCCGTAGGTTTTTCAAGGCAAGAGAGGGTGGTCTGCCATTGCCTTCCTCTGCGTAGCAACCCTGGTCTTCCTTGGTGGTCTCCCATCCAAGCACTAAACAGGGTCAACCCTTAACTTCAGAGATCAGATGAGACTGGGCTACCCTGGGCCAACCTTCTGATGAGGACCACCCCCAAAGTCACGAAGCGGCTTATGTAGACCCAGAATTGTTTGTTCAGTCCAGACTTCATCCCATTTATTTGCAACTCAGTGGGGCTCTTTAGCTTGGAGAAACGACGGCTGAGGGGGTGACATGATCGAGGTTTATAAGATTATGCATGGGGTAGAGCAGGTCGAGAAAGAAGTCCTTTTCTCCCTTTCTCACAAGACAAGAACTCCTGTGGGCACTCCATGAAATTGCTGAGCAGTCAGGTTAGAACAGATAAAAGGAAGTCCTTCTTCACTCAAAGAGTGATTAACACATGGAATTCACTGCCACAGGAGGTGGTGGCAGCTACAAGCATGGACAGCTTCAAGAGGGGATTAGATAAACATAAGGAGCAGAGGTTCATCAGTGGCTATTAGCCACAAGGTATAGCTAGGAACTCTCAGTCTGGGGAAGGTGATGCACTCTATTCTTGGTGCTGAAGGGGGCAGCAGTGGGAGGGCTTCTAGTGTCCTGGCCCCACTGCTGGACCTCCTGATGGCCCCTGGTATTTCTGGCCACTGTGTGACACAGAGTGTTGGATTAGATGGGCCATTGGCCTGATTCAACATTGGCTTCTCTTATGTTCTTATGCTCTTAATGTTTGGGGCTGGTTCTAATGCAAAGGAGTTGCGTTGCTAATGCACTGGAGTGAACTTCATTTCACAGTCAGGCCTGTTCGCATTCCCACCCCCCTGATAATCCAGGGTTTGAATGCAAAAATGAGAAGCAAATAAACCCAAGAGGTGACAGAAAGGCAATCAATAGTATTTCAGCATGGGGACTGAGGTTTGCCACGCTTTCGGGTGACAGGGATGAATCTACACGGAACCCATGGCCGTGAGTTTTTTGTTTGCTTCTGGTGTGCTGTCTTCCTGGCAACGTATCTGTGGTGGGGTTTTGGGGGGCCCGCCCCCTTTCTCAAAGGCACAGCCCCACAAGAATTTCTCCCATAAATGCTTTCTTTAATCATTTTAAAACATTTTTTTAAAGGCATATACTTCTTTAAGCAGAGTGGGGTCCTGTAGTTGACCAATTCCTGCACTGAGCAAGGGGGTTGGAGTAGGTGACCTCTAGGATCCCTTCTAACTCTGTGTCAAGAAACTGGTCTCCTTGAAGAGAGCTTTTCTGCCCAAGTGGAGGAGGAGGAGATTGGATTTATACCCCGCCCTTTACTAGGGAGTCTCAGAGTGACTTACAAACTCCTTTCCCTTCCCCTCCCCACAACAGACACCTTGTGAGGTAGGTGGGGCTGAGAGAGCTCTGACACAAACTGCTCTTTCAGGAACAGCTGTGCCAGAGCTTGTGACTGACCCACGGTCCCATCAGCAGGTGCAAGTGGAGGAGTGGGGGAATCAAACCCAGTTCTCCCAGATTAGAGTCCGCGCACTTAACCACTACACCAAACTGGCTCTCTTGTGTTAGCTTTCTTGACAATAGAAGTCATCGCCCCCCCACCTGCCGCCTTGTTCTCAGGATTGCTGCTGAGGCTGGCAGAAGTGATTTCACTTGCAGCAGCTGAGAACTGTCATCTGAAGTGGTTGACCGCTTGCAGTTTAGAGATCTCTCCTGGGAACAGCTTTCTTTCAGCTAAATGGTTAATAGGCTCAAGAGGACAGAGTAGCTGAGTTGTAATCCTCAGAATTCTGGCTCTTCTTTCTGCACTGAGAACTTTGGCCCCACCAGGAAAAAAGTTGCCCCATGAACCACAAAATCTTGGGTACGGGCCCGGGCAAGGCCTACCTATAGTGTTAGATTTCTATGCAGTTTCCTAGCTCTTAAAGGCGCCTTAGAAATCATTAATGAATGCATGAATACATGAAGTTCCTTTCGACTGAGTCAGACCCTTGGTCCAGAAAGGTCAGTATTGTCTACACAGACTGGCAGCCGCTCTCCATAAGAACATAAGAGAAGCCAATGTTGAATCAGGCCAATGGCCCATCTAGTCCAACACTCTGTCACACAGCGGCCAAAATATACCAGGAGGTCCAGCAGTGGGGCCAGGACACTAGAAGCCCCCTCCCACTGCTGCCCCCCCCCAGCACCAAGAATAGAGTGCATCACCTGCCCCAGACTGAGAGTCTCCAGGGTCTCAGGCTGAGGTCCTTCACGTCTCTTACCACTAGGGATGCCAGCCTCCAGGTGGGACTTGGGGGGATCCCCTGGAATTACAGCTCATCTCCCGACTACAGAGATCAGTTTCCCCCTGGAGAAAATGGATGCTTTAGAGGCTGGACTCCGTGGCCTTGTGCCCCACTGAGGTTCCAGTTCTTCCACAGACTCCACCCCCAAATCTCCAGGAATTTCCCAACCCGGAGCTGGCAACCCCACCCTGTCAGTGGCTAGGAGGGACTTGCCAACCCTGCCTAGTTACCTGTTAACCTCGGAACCTTCTGCCTGCCACGCCGAGGCTCTGCCGCTGAGCCACGGGCCCCTCCCTGCCACTGTTAATCATTAGACGCAGACTGCTTCGTGATCCTCTCAAGACCTCCAGACCGGAGGAGAAATTTTCTCGGAAACGTTTGAACTCAAATCACCTTCGGTCAAGATGGGGAGCCGAGTTCAGTCCGCCTGTAGCAGTAGCGGAAGTGCGCAATATCCGAAGAAGCAAGCAGCGACTCACAACAGCTCCGACCCAGCCACACATTTTCTTAGTCTTGAAGGTGTTAAATTGGTCTCTTGCTACGCCAGTTTGGCATCGTGGTTAAGTGCGCAGACTCTAATCTGGGAGAACCGGGTTTGAGTCCCCCACTCCTCCAGATGCTGCTGCTGGTGTGACCTTGGGTCAGTCACGAACAATACTCCCTCTAAGCTGTGGAGTCCTGTGCAGAAAAATCCTGCTTTGTGAGCGACTGGCATTAAAGTTGTGAGCGAGCGATTTGGCTACCGCACAAATTGGTTTGCTCTGGAGCAGCCCCGTAGCTAAAGATTTTTGGGAGAGGGGGGCTCAGGGGGGCACAGCTAATCAAATCAAAGTTAATCACATTAATTCAATTTGGGGGCAGCTCAGGAAGGAGGGGGCCAGAAGAAAAGTGAGGGGGCCAGGCCCTGTGGGCCCCATGTTAGCTACGGGCCTGCTCTGGAGCCACATATTTCCTGAGCGAAGACAAAAATGTATGAGCCGGACTGGTCACAGGTTCTCTCGGAGCTGTTCTCTCAAGAGCAGTCCTCGAAAGAGCTCTCCCAGCCCCACCTATTACACAGGGTGTCCGTTGTGGGGAGGGGAAGGGAAAGGAGATTGTAAGCCACTCTGAGTCTCCTTCGGGTATTGAAGGTAAAGGTAAAGGTTCCCTTGCTCGAAAGCCAGTCGAATCCGACTCTAGGGTTGCGGTGCTCATCTCTGTTTCAAAGCCGAAGAGCCAGCGCTGTCCGAAGACGTTTCCGTGGTCATGTGGCCGGCATGACTAAACACCAAGGCGCACGGAACGCTGTTACCTTCCCACCGAAGTAGTACCTACTTATCTACTTGCAATTTCTTGCTTTCAAACTGCTAGGTTGGCAGGAGCTGGAACTAGAGACGGGAGCTCATTCCGTCATGCAGCACTCTCGGGTCTCAAACTGCCGAACTACTGACCTTCCACAGCCTGCAGTGAAGGGCGGGGTATAAATCCAATCCTCCTCCTTTCCTTTTCAACTGCTACGGACAGACTCACACGGCTCCCCATCCATCTCCATGGGAAGCACCACATTTAGCTGCATAGAATGGGAACCCATCAACCTTGTGATAGAAGGACCGATGGGACTCTCATTCTCGCTGTATCTGAAGAAGTGAGCAGGGGACTCACAAAAAGCTCACGCCCTGCCACAAATTCTGTTACTCTTGAAGGTGCTTCTGGACTCCGGCTCTTTCCAAAGAACCTTTTTCTGTATTGACAATGTTTTTGAGAGGAATAAACAAGCATGTCTTTATGCACGATCTATCCTGACTCTTGAAGGAGAGAAAGCGGAAAAAGCTCCGGCGGAAGAAAGCCCCACGTCTCCCCCTGCTAGGAATCCGGCGGGGCCTCCTCCTCACACAATTCCTGGCCGTCACACGGGAGTTGCGGCTTCTTCTCCGTCCTTGAGTGCACGGCACCTTGCTTTGGATCGCATCCACCACCCTGAGGCAACAGCCCCAATCTGTTCCAGGTGCGCAGAGACGCTCATGCACAATCACAGGAGGGGTGACGGGCTCGTGAGCGGAGCGCCTGGTTTTTGCATGCAAAACATCCCAAGTTCCAACCGAGTTAGAAAACGAGGGATGCCTTTGCAGCTGGCTATTGCTGCCTACAAGAAGCCCATGGACCCGCATGCTAACTGACTGGCGCATCAGTAGAGGAACAGAGCAGGCATCTGATGAGGGTTCCCAACCTCCAGGTGGGACCTGGAGTTCTCACAGAATAAGAACATAAGAGAAGCCAATGTTGAATCAGGCCGATGGCCCATCTAGTCCAACACTCTGTCACACAGCGGCCAAAATATACCAGGGGCCATCAGGAGGTCCAGCAGTGGGGCCAGGACACCAGAAGCCCTCCCACTGCTGCCCCTCCCCCAGCACCAAGAATAGAGTGCAGCACCAGCCCCAGACTGAGAGTTCCCATCTATACCCTGTGGCTAATAGCCACCGATGGACCTCTGCTCCATATGTTTATCTAATTCCCTCTTGAAACTGTCCATGCTTGTAGCTGCCACCACCTTCTGTGGCAGTGAATTCCATATGTTAATCACTCTTTGGAATGGCTCTCCATATGACACAGATCGGTTCCCTTGGAGAAAATGGATGCTTTGGAGGGTGGACTCTGTGGCATTGTGCCCCACTGAGGTTCCTGTCCTCCCCAGGCTCCACCCCCAAATTTCCAGGAGTATCCGAACCTGTACCTGGCAAAGGTGTTTCCTCAGAGCTGTGCATGTGAGCGGCCGCTCATTAACTCAGGAAGCCCCACTCAGCAGCAATCTGGAGCCGTACAGGGTCTTTCTCTGCCCTTTAGTCATTTTAAGAACACAGATAATACAAAACGCAGCGAGACACACACTGAAAACGTAACCAGCAAAACAACTGCATGTGATTATTTTTCCTAACCTAAACGAGGATAATTAAACTACTCAAACTATTCAACCAAATTAAATGTTATATCACAGAAACATTTTATACAAATTCCCAAGTCATTCATATACCAACATATTCATACACCATATGCCTGGTTGTCTAGTTTCAGCTCATTACGTGGCTTCCGTTTGTGAAAACTGGAGACACCCCGAGCACCTTCAACAGAGTGTTTTATGAGCCTGTGATCGACTGCGGGAATGTTTGTTTTTTTGCCATGTGATTTGAAAATCTGGACTATTGTTGGTCTATGAATAGCTTTGGGATCTGTCTTTATAAACTTATACGATATAAAATTCAATTTCGTTGGAGGAGGAGGAGGAGACTGGATATGTATCCCACCCTTCACTCCCGAAGATTCTCAGAGCAGCTTACAATCTCCTTTCCCTTCCCCTCCCCACAACAGACACCCTGTCAAGTAGGTGGGGCTGAGAGTGCTCTGAGAGAACTGCCTTTGAGAGAACAGCTCTGAAAGTACTTGTGACTGACCCAAGGTCTCACCAGCAGGTGCATATGGAGGAGTGGGGAATCAAACCCTGTTCTCCCAGCTTGGAGTCTGTGCTCCTAGCCACGACAACCAAACTGGCTCATTGAACAGTCTGAGTAGTTTAATTATCTTTGTTTGCAGCCATGAAATCAAAAGTCGCCTGCTCCTTGGGAGGAAAGCAATGGCAAACCTAGACACCATAATAAAAAGCAGAGACATCACCCTGCCAACGAAAGTCTGTATGGTCACAGTGATGGAATTCCCAGTAGTAATGTACGGCTGCGAGAGTTGGACCCATAACGAAGGCCGAGCGCCGAAGAATCGATGCTTTCGAATTATGGTGCCGGAGAAGACTCTTGAGAGTCCCTTGGACTGCAAGGAGATCGAATCAGTCAGTCCTAAAGGAAATCAACCCTGACTGTTCCCTGGAAGGCCAGATCCTGAAGCTGAAACTCAAATACTTTGGCCACCAAATGAGAAGGGAGCCCTCACTGGAGAAGACCCTGATACTGGAGAAGATCGATGGTCAAAGAAGAAGGGGACGGCAAAGGACGAGATGGTTAGACAGTGTTATCGAGGCAACGGACATGAAACCAAGCAAACCCCGGGGGACGGCGGAAGACAGGAGGGCCTGGCGTGATGTGGTCCACCAGGTCACGAAGAGTCGGACTCGACAGTGCAACGGAACAAAAAGATATGTATATTTTACATGCAGTTGTTTTGCTGGTTACATTTTCACTGTCGGAACTGCTCTGCTCAGTAGGGCAAAAGATTAGCGGGAACGTTGCCCGGCAACCCTACTTCTCACACCCCAACGGGGACTTCTTTGGCATCGTAAAACTGTTCGGTTGCTGCGTTCGGGGAGGCCCGCCTGCCTCCCTCCTGTCTCCAAATGCCTGCGGACAACAGGCCTGGCTTTCTTTTGTGCGTCTCTGTGTTTTGTGTGGGCCTCCTGGACGCCTGCCAGTCTCGCATACTCTCCACGCACACAGAGAACGGGGCCTGCAGCAGGAAAGGCCTTCCCCCTCGCCCGGTAACTGAGCAACGGCGGGCCTGACCTTTCCCGACAGCCAGAGGGAGAATCTCGGTGGGGTGCGGAGAACCGTCTTGTCCCGAAGATACCTGGCTTGGGGCAAAGTCCGAGGAAGCAAACGTAAGCGGGTCAACCCAGAGAGAAGTCCCAGTTTGTTCAATGTGCCTTTCAGGGTTGATAACCCGCAGGTGGGACCTGGAACTCTCCCTGCAACACAGATCTGTTCCCCTCAAGACAATGGCTGTTGTGGAGTCTAGAGATCAGCTGTAATTCCAGAAGAAGAAGAAGAAGAAGAAGAAGAAGAAGAAGAAGAAGAAGAAGAAGAAGAAGAAGAAGAAGAAGAAGGAGGAGGAGGAGGAGGAGGAGGAGGAGGAGGAGGAGGAGGAGGAGGAGGAGGAGGAGGAGGAGGAGGAGGAGGAGGAGGAGGAGGAGGAGGAGGAGGAGGAGGAGGAAGCAGCGGAAGCAGCAGCAGCGGAAGCAGCGGAAGCAGCAGCAGCGGAAGAAGAAGAAGCGGAAGAAGAAGAGGAGGAAGAGGAGGAGGAGATTGGATTTATATCCCGCCCTTCCCTACCCAAAGGAGTCTCAGAGCGGCTTACAAACTCCTTTCCCTTCCCCTCCCCACAATAGACACCCTGTGAGGTAGACGGGGCTGAGAGAGCTCCTTCGAGGACTGCCCTTGAGAGAAGAGGAGATTGGATTTATACCCGGCCCTTCACTATCCAAAGGTGTCTCAGAGCGGCTTACAAACTCCTTTCCCTTCCCCTCCCCACAACAGACACCCTGTGAGGTAGACGGGGCTGAGAGAGCTCTTGACAGAAACTGCTCTTTTTGAAGAACAGCTCTGACAGAACTATGGCTTGCCCAAGGTCTTCCAGCAGGTGCAAGTGGAGGAGTGGGGAATCAAACCCAGTTCTCCCAGATTAGAGTCCGTGCACCTAACCACTACACCAAAGAGGAGGAGGAGGAGATTGGATTTATACCCCGCCCTTCACTACCCAAAGGAGTCTCAGAGCGGCTTACAAACTCCTTTCCCTTCCCCTCCCCACAACAGACACCCTGTGAGGGAGGTGGGGCTGAGAGAGCTCTGAGAGAACTCCTCTTGATAGAACAGCTCTGAAAGGACTTGTGACTGACCCGAGGTCACATCAGCAGGTGCAAGTGGAGGAGTGGGGGAATCAAACCCGGTTCTCCCAGATTAGAGTCCATGCTCCTAACCACTACACCAAAGAGGAGGAGGAGGAGGAGGAGAGATTGGATTTATACCCTGCACTTCACTTGGAGTCTCAGAGCGGCTTACAAACTCCTTTCCCTTCCCCTCCCCACAACAGACACCCTATGAGCTAGATGGGGCTGAGAGAGCTCTGACAGAAACTGCCCTTTTTCAAGGACAGCTGTGCCAGAGCTTGTGACTGACCCAAGGTCACATCAGCAGCTGCAAGTGGAGGCGTGGGGGAATCAAACCCGGTTCTCCCAGATTACAGTCCATGCACTTAACCACTACATCAAATTGGCTCCAGGCCCAACCTGAAGGCCGGCAACTTTCTGTGCACAAGACACCACCCACTCAGCCAAATCCAGGTTTGAGGCCCACCAGGGACCCCGAGAAGTCTCGCTTCTCACCCGACCCGGCCTCTCCCTTCCCGGATCCCATCGGGGACCGATCTTCCTCACCCTCTCGGTCAGCGGCCACCGGAACTGCAGTTATCACCTGCTGCTAATTCCCGTGCGAAATATAATCGTCTGGTTTTATTCTTTTATTGTTGAAACCTGCCCTGGGAGTTGTTCAAATGGGGTGTGCACGACCTGAATAGCTCGAATAAATGAATAAAACCAGGGAGGGTGTTCAACACCTGGCAGGGCGCACCAAATCCCTGGCAGGAACTGTTTGATTTGCGAGAACCCTGCTCCGTGGTTAATGTGCTCAACTAAACGTTGACACCATGGCTACAAGCCCTCCTCCCTTAACAGGGGATGGAGTCAGAACTTTGGTTCCTTTAGGTAAAGGTAAAGGTATCCCTTGCTCGAAAGCCAGTCGAATCTGACTCCAGGGGGCGGTGCTCATCTCCGTTTCCAAGCCGAAGAGCCAGCGCTGTCTGAAGACTTTTTCCCGGGTCATGTGGCCGGCATGGCTAAACACCGAGGCGCATGGAACGCTGTTACCTTCCCACCAAGGTGGTACCTATTTATCTACTTGCAATTTCTTGCTTTCGAACTGCTAGGTTGGCAGGAGCTGGAGCCAGAGACGGGAGCTCACTCCGTCACACGGCACTCGGGTCTCGAACTGCTGAAGTACCGACCTTCCAGTCTGCAGCTCGGCGTCTTAACCTCTCAGCCACCACAGCTTTTCCAGACCCGAGACCCATTGGGCAGGAAGTCATATGACAGTGTTCCCTCTAAGCTGAGTTAGTGTGAGCTAGCTAGCTCACAGTTTTTCAATCTCCGGCTCACACATTTTTGCCTTAGCTCAGGAAGGAGGGCTCCGGAGCAAACTAATTTATACAGTAGCTTAATCACTTGCCCACAACTTTAATGCCAGTAGCCCGCAAAGTAGAATTTTTGCTCAGAAGCCTCCATGGTTTAGAGGGAGCACTGGCAATAACATCCCTGGGGTTGAGGCCATGACTGTGAGCAACAGACCAAAAAAGTTATGGACAGGAGCCACAAGCGGAACACACAAGGAGAGTCTTACGGTGAGGGCAAGCCACGAGTGAGGACCATAGAAGACCACTCTCCGTTGAAAAGTGACCTCACCTTTCTGCTGCTCCTTAAAGCGTAAACCTCCCTTGCCCCCAAACCCTCACTCTCAAGAAACTGAGGAGCAGGAGAAGAAAATGGCCATAAAATGGTGTCCACGGTGACACTCTAGGAATCTATCCATGGCTCTATTGTCTGTACCACAGAATTTAGCAGGAATTCCTAGAGCGTCAGCTGGGGGAGAGAGAAGAGGAGGAGGAGGTTGGATTTATACCCCACCCTTCACTACCCAAAGGAGTCACAGAGCAGTTAACAATCCCCTTTCCCTTCCCTTCCCCACAACAGACGCCCCATGAGCAATGCTCCCTCTAAGCTGTGGAGTCCTGTGAGCAAAAATTCTACCTTGTGAGCTACTAAAGTTGTGAGCCCGCAGTTTGGCTGCTGCATAAATTAGTTTGCTCTGCAGCCATCCTTCCTGAGCTAAGACAAAAATGTGTGAGCCGGAGGCTAAAAAAAATGTGAGCTAGCTCACACTGTCTCGGCTTAGAGGGAACACTGCCCATGAGGTATGTGGGGGCTGAGGGAGCCCTCTCGGGGACTGCCCTTGAGAGAACAGCTCTGAGGGAACTTGTGACTGACCCAAGGTTGCACCAGCTAGCTGCATGTGGAGGAATGGGGAATCAAACCTGGTTCTCCCAGATGACAGTCCGCGCTCCTCACTGCTACACCAAACGGGCTCTCCAGTTTGCTGTCACACCCTTCCCCAAGCTCCACTCTCCACCCGCAAAATCTCCTTGCATTTGCTGAGATAATGCTGGCAACTCTAGGCAAGGAAGCGCGACAGCCTTGCACTGCAGGCTTCAGCACTAATAGCACGGATCTCCCCAGAAAGCAGCAAACAACAGCAGGTAGGAGGTGATATGAAAGGCCTTGGGTCCGATTCAGTATAAAGTCAGCTTCAAGGGTTAATGTGCTCTACCACTAAGCCACACCCCTTTCCCAACCCGATGTGCACAAATTCAACATTTCTATGTATCTTAGATCTCCCCCCTCTTCCTTCAAGAAGCTTCAGGGGCATACACAGCTCCATTTTATGTTCACAATCACCCTGTGAGGTAGGACGGTCTTAGAAACAGCCACCCGCCCAAGTTCATGGCAGGACGGGAATCTGAACCCAGCTCATCCCCGGACTTATCCAACCCTCTAAAGATAACAGCAGGGCAATAAAGCGACAGGGGAAGTTCCAGCCACTGATATTTTTCGCCTTTCGGGCCCCTGTTCAAATTCAGAGGAGCAGCAGTAAATTGGCGTTACCTGTAGAATTTGCATGTTAGCAAGGATTTAACGTGTATTGTTTTGTTTAAACGGTGGAAACAATGCTGGGAGCCAATGGGGGGAAGAGGAGTTTTGGAAAAAGGATATGATGCATATTTTTTTGGACCAAGTTGTGAAATATTGTATATCCTAATAAAACTTGTTAAAAAAAAAATCAGAGGAGCACCCACTAGGGTTCCCAACTTCCAGGTGGCACCAGGAGATCCCCACTCTTACAGCTGATCTCCAGGCCATTAAGACCAGTTTCCCTGGAGAAAATGGCTGCATTGGGGGGTGGGCTCTCAGGCATTATATCCCGCTCAGGTCCCTCTCCCCCCAAACCCTGCTCTCCCCAGGGATCCGTCCCCCAAATCTCCAGGTATTTCCCAACACAGAGCTGACGACCCACATAAGAAGAAGAAGAGACTGGATTTATACCCCGCCCTTCACTACCCGAAGGAGTCTCAGAGCAGCTTACAAACGCCTTTCCCTTCCCCTCCCCACAACAGACACCCTGGGAGGTAAGTGGGGCTGAGAGAGCTCTCTCTCGAGGACTGCTCATGAGAGAACAGCTCTGAGAGAACTTGTGACTGACTCAAGGTCATACCAGCAGGTGCATATGGAGGGAGTGGGGAATCAAACCCGGTTCTCCCAGATTAGAGGCCACGCTCTTAACCACCACACCAAACTTGATTGGATTTCTGCCCCGCCCTTCACTTGGAGTCTCAGAGCGGCTTCCAATCTCCTTTCCCTTCCTCTCCCCACAACAGACACCCTGTGAGCAATGCTCCCTCTAAGCCATGGAGTCTTGTGAGCAAAAATCCGACTCCGTGAGCTAGTGGCATTAAAGTTGTGAGCCAGCGATTTGGCTGCTGCATAAATTAGTCTGCTCTGGAGCCGTCCTTCTTGAGCAAGGACAAAAAATGTGTGAGCTGGAGGCTAAAAAACTGTGAGCAAGCTCACACTAACTCAGCTTAGAGGGAACACTGCCTGTGAGGTAGGTGGGGCTGAGAGAGCTTGAAACTGCTCTTTCAAGGACAGCTCTGACAGAACTACAGCTTGCCCAAGGTCACCCAGCAGCTGCAAGTGGAGGAGTGGGGAATCAAACCTGGTTCTCCCAGATTAGAGTCCGTGCACTTAACCACTACACCAAGCACTACACCAATGACACCCTTGTGCTAAACACCACGGCCCACTCCTTTGGCCTCGGCCAGCGTTATGTTCAAATTAGGCCTCATATTCAATGCCTGAAATCGGAGAGAATCTAACTTAGCTCACTTGTTCCTCTCTCTTGCCAAGCTTGTTTGGCCGTGGAGGGGGCGGACAGCTGCGATTATTTGCGCCCTAGAAGTGGCGTTCCTGCACATGAGGCCCTGAAACAACAAAGCCCTCCGCATTAGGCGTTGGAGGAGGCAGTGACCTTTTGCCGTCCTAAATGCCTTCCGCAGCTGCCTTGGCCAGAGCTCCCTGGAAACCATGCAAAGTGTGGGAGACAATTGGCCGAGTGCCTGCGGAAGGGGGAAAAGAATCCAGCCTTCAGGGGGTTCTCCCTTGGAGGCAGCTTGCGAGCCGAACAACAGAACCACTCGGAGGACGGATCCCGGCGGCTGGTAACTCTATCGCTCTGGAGTCTGCGTCAGAGGATTGGAGCGTTACACTTGCCTCCAGTGACCGAGGGAGAGCTCGACACTGCCTGGCCAAGGTCAGGTTCCATCTGGGACGGGAGTGCCGGACCTTCTGCAGAAATCTGTTCTGCAGCGCTAGCCCTCTCCGCACACACGAAATATGAAGCTGCCTTATACCGAATCAGACTCTTGGTCCATCAAGGTCAGTATTGCCTACTCAGACTGGCAGCCGCTCTCCAGAGTCCCAGGCAGAGGTCTTTCACGTCATCTGCTGCTTGGTCCTCTTAACTGGAGATGCCGGGGATTGAACCCGGGACCTTCTGCAGGACAAGGAGAGGCTCTACCTCTGAGCCACTGAGGTCTTTCACATCACCTCCTACCTGATCCTTTTAACTGGAGATGCCGGGGACTGAACCTGGGACCTTCTGTGTGCCAAGCAGAGGCTCTACCTCTGAGCCACTGAGGTCTTTCCCATCACCTACAGCCATATCCTTTTAACTGGAGATGCTGGGGATTTAACCTGGGACCTTCTACATGCCAAGCAGAGGCTCTGCCTCTGAGCCACTAAAGTCTTTCCCATCACCTCCTGCCTGATCCTTTTAACTGGAGATGCCAGGCCTGGAACCTGGGACCTTCTGCATGCCAAGCAGAGGCTCTGCCACTGAGCCACAGCCCCTCTCCACTTCTCTCCAGGGTCTCAGGCTGAGGTCTTTCCCATCACCTACTGCCTGCTCCTTTCAACTGGAGATGCTGGGCATTGAACCTGGGACCTTCTGCATGCCAAGCAGAGGCTCTACCTCTGAGACACTGAAGTCTTTCCCATCACCTCCTGCCTGATCCTTTTAACTGGAGATGCTGGGCATTGAACCTGGGACCTTCTGTGTGCCAAGCAGAGGCTCTACCTCTGAGCCACTGAAGTCTTTCTCAACACCTCTTACCTAATCCTTTTAACTGGAGATGCTGGGGATTGAACCTGGGACCTTCTGCTTGCCAAGCAGATGCTGTACCACTGAGCCACAGCCAGTGTTCCCTCTAAGCTGAGTTAGTGTGAGATAGCTCACAGTTTTTTAGCTTCCAGCTCATACATTTTTGTCTCAGCTCAGGAAGGATGGCTCCAGAGCAAACTAATTTATGTAGTAGCCAAATCTCTTGCTCACAACTTTAATGTCAGTAGCTCACAAAGTAGAATTTTTTCTCACAAGACTCCACAGCTTAGAGAGAACACTGGCCACAGCCCCTCTCCATGTCTCTTCAGGGTCTTAGGTGGAGGCCTTTCCAATCACCTACTGCCAGATCCTTTAACCGGAGATGGAAGGGATTAAACCTGGGGCTTTCTGCATGCCAAGCAGATGCCCTACCCCTGGGACGCAGCCCCTCCCTATGGTCCATGCAGAGGCAAGTCCAAAATGCTCAGAGCCATGGCGTGTTGGTTTTTCAGAGCTTCCGCTTTCAGCATCTAAGGATAAGCTGACTGGCAGGGGTTCGGCAGCTGTTGACAGACGAGCAGCAGGTGTGAATCAGCCACTGCAGGTCAGGCAGAACAGACAACCGTTTTGTCGGATCACCTTACATGCAGCGTTCGGAGCACTGCAGTGTTCAGAGAAGGGGCCCCCAAACCTTCTGAGCCTGCGGGCACCTTCGGGATTCCGAGAGCCGCTGCAAAATGGCTGCCGCAGAGGGTGGAGCCATAACCAAAATGGCTTCCACGGGAGGCGGGGCCAAAATAAAAAATGGCCGCCTCCAAAGGCGGAGCTAATCACGATACCTCCCTCTTTGCTTTGAAAAAGAATCACAGAAGGGGAATGAAGAGAAGCGAAGGACAACTCGGGTGGGGGGACGGGAGAAAGAGAAGGGACGACGAAAAGGAGGGAAGCCTGAAGGGGGAACAGAGCGACAAGCCCGGGTGCTTCCCAGTCCTCCTGATCCCCCAGGGGCTGCGGCTGCTATCACACCGGGCACAGAGGCCTTTCATTTGAACAATGGCAGTTTCATGTAGTGGTTAAGAGCGCGGACTCTAATGTGGGACAACCAGGTTTCACACTCCTCCACATGCAGCCAGATGGGTGACCTTAGGTCAGTTACAAGTTCTTTCAGAGCTGTTCTCTCAAGAGCAGTCCTCGGGAGAGCTCTCTCAGCGCCACTTACCTCACAAGGTGTCTGCTGTGAGGGAGGGGAAGGGAAAGGAGATTGTCAGCCGCTCTGAGACTCCTTCAGGTAGTGAAGGGCAGGGTATAAATCGAATCTCTTCTTCTTCTGTAGTGGTTAAGTGCACGGACTCTGTAGTGGCTAAGTGGTTAAGTGTGCGGACTCTGTAGTGGTTAAGTGTGCGGACAGCTTGTGTAGTGGTTAAGTGCGCTGACTTTAATCTGGGAGAACCAGGTTTGATTCCCCACTCCTCCACTTGCACCTGCTGGTGTGACCTTGGGTCAGTCACAAGCTCTGGCACAGCTGTTCTCTCAAGGACAGTTTCTGTCAGAGCTCTCTCAGCCCCACCTACCTCACAGGGTGACTGTTGTGGGGAGGGGAAGGGAAAGGAGTTTGTAAGCTGCTCTGAGACACCTTTGGGCAGTGAAGGGCGGGGTATGAATCCAATCTCTTCTCTTCTTCTTATTCAAATAACAAGCCCTGCCTTAGAATAGCCGCAGTCACTTTCTGAAAAGGTTTCCGGATAACTAGGGTCACCTGACCCCCACGCCCTGTCCCCTACTGCCGATCTACTAGCCGGTGGGAGGACTTACTAGCTGGGGAGGCAGGCCTAGGCAATGCGGCGATGTCACTTCCGGCGTGTACCAGAAGTGATGTCATTGAGTCACAGTGGCACTCTGGCATTTGGGCGAAAACTCTATGCTGGAAGCCATTTTTACCATAGAGATTTCGCCCAAATACCAGAGCATCACCATGAGGCTGGCGAGGGGATGATGTCACTTTCAATGCACATGGGAAGTGATGTCACTGGGAATGAGGCCTAAGATTCCTTACCAGTTCTCCCAACCCTCACCGGTTGCCAGGGGGGACTTGGCAGCTCTAAAGATAACGGATCCTCCCTGGGTGGATGCCACTCTGGAACGGTACACCCCTATAGGCAGTCAAATTGTCCGGGACTTTCCCCGTGAATCTGCACCCGCCCTTCCAGCGATGTCCCTGTGATGCGGGAAAGACTGGCCCCAGATCTGCTGACCCAGCTTGGGTTTTCTTGCCAGGAAGAACTGTAATCTGCCCCTGAACATGGAGTCTCCCTTCAGTCACCACGGCTGGTAGCCGCTGATGGACCTCTTCTCCCCCGTGAATGTATCTAATTCCCTCTTAACGCCATCCGTCGGAGCAGGGCTCTTTTTGTAGCCGGAACTCCTTTGCGTATTAGGCGACACGCCCCCTAATGTAGCCAATCCTCCAAGAGCTGACAGAGCTCTTCTCACAGGGGCTACTGTAAGCTCTTGGAGGACTGGCTACATTAGGGGGGGTGTCGCCTGATATGCAAAGGAGTTCCTGCTACAAAAAGAGCCCTGACCTTGGGCGAGCCATAGTTCTGACAAGAGCTGTCATAGAATCATAGAATGTTAGAGTTGGAAGGGACCTTGCAGGCCATCTAGTCCAACCCCCTGCACTCTGCAGGAACACAGCCGAAACCCCTACATACCTACAACATACCCAAAAGACGGTTGTCCAGTCTCCTCTTGAAAACGTCCAGGGAAGGAGCATCCACCACCTCCCGAGGCAGTCCGTTCCACTGCTCAACCACTCTTACAGTCAGGAAGTTTCTCCTGATATTAAGCCGGTAACGACTCCCTTGTAATTTCCACCCATTCGATCTAGTCTTGCAATCCGGAGCAAGAGAGAATAGATCTACTCCATCTTCTACATGACAGCCCTTCAAATACTTGAAGACTGCAATCATGTCCCCTCTAAACCTTCTCTTTCCCAGGCTAAACACACCCAACTCCCTCAGCCTTTCCTCATAAGACTTGGACTCCAACCCTCTCACCATCCTGGTCGCCCTCCTCTGGACCCGCTCGAGTTTGTCAACATCCTTCCGAAAATGTGGTGCCCAAAACTGGACACAGGACTCCAGGTGGGGCCTGACCATAGCAGAATACCACCTCCCGTGATCTGGACACAATGCTTCTGCTAATGCATCCTAAGATTGCATTAGCTTTCTGTCCTTGAAAGCGCAGTTCTGGAAAGAGCTCTCTCAGCCCCACCTACCTCACAAGGTGTCTGTTGTGGGGAGGGGAAGGGAAAAGAGTTTATAAGCAGCTCTGAGACTCCTTCGGGTAATGAAGGGCAGGGTATAAATCCAATCAGGGCTCTTTTTGTAGCAGGAACTCCTTTGCATGTTAGGCGACACACCCCCTAATGTAGCCAATCCTCCAAGAGCTGACAGAGCTCTTCTTACAGGGGCTACTGGAAGCTCTTGGAGGACTGGCTACATGAGGGGTGTGTCACCTAATATGCAAAGGAGTTCCTGCTACAAAAAGAGCCCTGTGTCGCAGCATCCTGTCGCAACTGAAGGCAAGAATGCGGATTCCGGCAACAGGTTTAGAAGTCTTATATTATAGCACTGGAAAAAGTGCAGAAGAGGGCAACTAGAATGATCAAAGGGTTGGAACACCTTCCCTATGAAGAAAGGTTAAAGCGCTTTGAGGCTCTTTAGCGTGGAGAAACGACGGCTGAAGGGTGACATGATCGAGGTTTATAAGATTATGAATGGGATAGAGCAGGTCGAGAAAGAGGCACTTTTCTCCCTTTCTCACAATACAAGAACTCGTGGGCACTCCATGAAATTGCTGAGCAGTCAGGTTAGAACAGATAAAAGGAAGCCCTTCTTCACCCAAAGAGTGATCAGCACGTGGGATTCACTGCCACAGGAAGTGGTGGCAGCTACAAGCACAGATGGCTTCAAGAGGGAATTGGATTAGCATATGGAGCAGAGATCCATCGGTGGCTATTAGCCACAAGGTAGAGATAGGGACTCTCAGTCTGGGGCAAGGGATGCTATGTCTTCTTGGTGCTTGGAGGGGGTCAACAGTGGGAGGGCTTCTAGTGTCCTGGCCCCACTGGTGGACCTCCTGATGGCACCTGGTATTTTTGGCCACTGTGTGACACAGAGTGTTGGACTCGATGGGCCGTTGGCCTGATCCAACATTGGCTTCTCTTATGTTCTTATGTTAAGTCTTTAAATAAAGATCTGGTTATTAAATGGCGTTTGATCGGTCTACTGAGGGTCTTCAGAGAAGAATTAAACTCCTGGCCGGGTGTAGCCTATGCTCCCCTGAACACAGCCCCAGAACATGCGTTCAAGGCCACAGGCGGGCACGCATGTGGAGGTTTGCCTGTCTCCTTGGTTTAGACACGCTCTTCAATTAGCAACAGCAAACAAAACCTTTTGGAGGAGTGGCCGGAGACCTGACAGTTGAGAGAGATGCAAGAGGTAAACAAGTCGCTCTGGGGGTGGGCGGGAATTCGAACTAGGGATGGGCACAAACTGGCTCATAAGCCAAAATTTGGGCCAAACTTGAGCCAGTTCGGAGCTCGGGAACTAACGTTTGGGGAAGGGGGGATTTCCCGAACATTTACCAGACTTTGGACTGGTTTTTTTCGGCGGTTCGGGGCCAGCCCTTTAAACCTAACAGCCGAGTGGCAGGGCATCCGCCACTCGGCTGTTGGGTTTAAAGGGCTGGCATGTATTTAACCTTTTGGTTTTGTTCCCCCTTCCCCTCGAAGCGGCGAGGAGCAAAACTGAAGTCCCCTCTAGGGCAATTCCCCCCCCTCCTCCCGGCCACGGCTTGAAAGGGGGAATCAAACATGCCGAACCATTTCGGTTTGTGTAGTGCCCGTTAAGTTCTTGTTAAAGTTCGTGCCCATCCGTAATTCGAACGCAAGCCTCTGCTGGACAACCCTAAGAGCTCTCCATGAGGCCCCGCTGGCTCAATTTATGGATGGATCAGGTTTCCTTTCCCCTTTCCCTCCAAGGAGTTCACAGTGCCATCCGGGGTCCTCTCTCTTCATCTGATTCTCACAATGACCCTGTGAGGTAGGTCAGGCTGAGGAGAATGACTGTCACAAGGTTACCTGCCCAGTGAGCTTCAAGGAGGAACAGGGATTGGAACCTGGGACCTCCAGGTCCTAGTCTAACTCTCTAACCGTGATGTCTTAGCTCTTTGACTGTTTTGAATTTCCGAGGTACTGATAGCTTTACAAAATTGTTGCATGATTTAAATATGAATGAGCTTGGTTTCTTTTGCGATCTGTATCAAAACATGAGTTGCTAGGCAGCAGCCTGGAGATACAGTCCCACCCCGCTGTTGAATAGGGGTTCCTCAAACTTTTTGGGCCTGCGGACACATTGTGTGGTAGGCACAGCCACAAAATGCAGGGCTGCCAGAAGCCCCATCGAGGCCAAAACTCCCTACCATCCATCAGCTGGCCAGGAGAGAGGAAATTACCTCAAAAAAGAGGAAGATTCATCTGACGTGCAGCAATGTGCCTACATCAGTGCCCATGTGACCCGGAAGTGATGTCATCACATCTAGGTTGTTGGGGTGATGCTCTAGTATTTGGACAAAAACTCTATGGTAGGAGCCAAATTTACCATAAGAGTTTTTGCCCAAATATCAGAGAGTTGCTCCGACATTCTGGATGTGATGACGTCACCTCTGGGTCACATGGGCAGTGATGTGGACAAGTCTGTGTACATCACATGGGCCTCTCTTCTGCTCCTGGAAAGTCACCCCCATCCCCTGCCAGTTGCAGGACTGGTGTGAGAGCGAGTTTGGTGCAGTGGTTAGGAGTACAGACTCTAATCTGGGAGTCTTGGGTTTGAGTCCCCACTCCTCCACGTGCAGCTGCTGGTGTGACCTTGGGTCAGTCACAAGTTCTTTCAAAGCTGTTCTCTCACCAGCAGTTCTCAAAAGAGCTCTCTCAGCCCCACCAACCTCACATGGTGCCTCTTGCGGGAAGTGGAAGGAGATTGTAAGCTGCTCTGAGATGCCTTCGGGTAGTGAAGGACGGGGTATAAATCCAATCTCTTTTCCTCCTCTTCACAAGCTCTGGCACAACTGTTCCTGAAAGAGCAGTTTCTGTCAGAGTTCTCTCAGCCCCACCTACCTCACAGGGTGTCTGTTGTGGGGAGGGGAAGGGAAGGAGATTGTAAGCCGCTCTGAGTCTCCAAGTGAAGGGGGGATATTAACCCACTCCTCCTCCTCCTCCTCTTCTTCTATTTGGTCTGGATCCAACCCAGAATTTAGAACCAGGGTACAACCAGCAAGGCATCTCACTGGAACCACTGAATTTTACACCATGAATATCCACGGACTGTGGTGGCAGCTACTGCCAAAGCAATAAAAAATCTGCACAGTCAATCTCCAGGGACCTACCAGAATCCTTGCCTAGTAAGAACCGAAGAACTGGCACGATTTTGGATGTTTTAAAGACTTAATTTTATCTCTTTTTATCTTTTTAAAAAAATTCAACCCAACTGTCTTGCTGGTCGCTGGCTTTTGCATTTCTCAATCAAACTGTACTGCTGGTCACTTACTGTTGTAATAAAGTGATTGAGAACCTAAGAAAAGCTCTGCTGGATCAGTCCAGTCGTCCATCTAGTCCAGCATCCTGTCACACACCATGGCCAACCAGTTCCTCTGGAGGGCCAGCAACAGGGCAGAGAGGCCGAGGCCTTCCCCTGAGAAGAACCTCAGAAGAGCCCTGCTGGATCAGACCAGGGAGGGTCCATCTAGTCCAGCATCCCGTCTCACACAGTGGCCAGCCAGTTCCTCTGGAGGGCCAGGAACAGGGCAGAGAGGCCGAGGCCTTTGCCTGAGGAGAACCTCAGAAGAGCCCTGCTGGATCAGATCAGTGAGGGTCCATCTAGTCCAGCATCCCGTCTCACACAGTGGCCAGCCAGTTCCTCTGGAGGGCCAGCAACAGGGCAGAGAGGCCGAGGCCTTTGCCTGAGAAGAACCTCAGAAGAGCCCTGCTGGATCAGACCAGGGAGAGTCCATCTAGTCCAGCATCCTGTCTCACACAGTGGCCAGCCAGTTCCTCTGGAGGGCCAGCAACAGGGCAGAGAGGCCGAGGCCTTTGCCTGAGAAGAACTTCAGAAGAGCCCTGCTGGATCAGATCAGTGAGGGTCCATCTAGTCCAGCATCCCATCTCACACAGTGGCCAGCCAGTTCCTCTGGATGGCCAACAACAGGGCAGAGAGGCCAAGGCCTTTGCCTGAGAAGAACCTCAGAAGAGCCCTGCTGGATCAGACCAGTGAGGGTCCATCTAGTCCAGCATCCCGTCTCACACAGTGGCCAGCCAGTTCCTCTGGAGGGCCAACAACAGGGCAGAGAGGCCAAGGCCTTTGCCTGAGAAGAACCTCAGAAGAGCCCTGCTGGATCAGATCAGTGAGGGTCCATCTAGTCCAGCATCCCGTCTCACACAGTGGCCAGCCAGTTCCTCTGGAGGGCCAGCAACAGGACAGAAAGGCCGAGGCCTTTGCCTGAGAAGAACCTCAGAAGAGCCCTGCTGGATCAGATCAGTGAGGGTCCATCTAGTCCAGCATCCCGTCTCACACAGTGGCCAGCCAGTTCCTCTGGAGGGCCAGCAACAGGGCAGAAAGGCCGAGGCTTTTGCCTGAGAAGAACCTCAGAAGAGCCCTGCTGGATCAGACCAGTGAGGGTCCCTCTAGTCCAGCCTCCTGTCTCACACAGTGGCCAACCAGTTCCTCTGGGGGCGAGCAACAGGACAGAGAGGCCCCTGATAAGAACCTCAGAAGAGCCCTGCTGGATCAGACCAATGGTCCATCTAGCCCAGCATCCTGTCTCACACAGTGGCCAACCAGTTCCTCTGGAGGGCACAGAGGCCGAGGCCTTCCCCTGATGTTGCCTCCTGGCTGTGGGATTCAGAGGACTAGTGCCTCTAAACATGGAGGTTTCCCTCAATCTAGTAGCTGTTTCTTTTACTACCATGGCTAGTAGCTGTTTCTTTTAAACCTGTTTATTCCTGCGGCCATCACCACATCCTCTGGCAGCGAATTCCACATTTGAATCGCTCTCTGGGTAAAGGAGTATTTCCTTCTGTCCATCCCAAACTTACTGCCCCTACAGCCATGTGACAGGGAATGGGGGCACCAGATCCATGACCTCCCTGTGTGAAGACCTAGTCTGCAGGCAGCAGACCAAGACAGCCGAGGACAGGAAACATAAGCCGGGTACCAGGAGGTATACTGCACAGAGACACAAGCCAAGGCTCAGCGACCAGGGAGAATTGTCTCCACCGATGAGTGACCTCACCTCACCGTCTCGCTCCTGCTACAAAGAGGAGCAGGAGGAACTGTGGCCTTGCACTCAGCACGCGCTCAGGAGCTCCAGCCCTTTCCAAAGGGAGAGTTGCCAGCATTGCCTCAGCAAATGTCGGGAGATTTTTGAGGGCAGTATCTGGAGAGAGTTGGGATAAGGTGTGATGTCACTTCCGGGTGACGTTGTAGGAATTTCCCCTAATCTCTGTGGTAAAGACCACAGAGAAGTGGGGAGATTCCTAGAGCGTCACTATGGAGGCCATTTTTCCCCCACCCACGCCTGAATTCATCAAGGGCGGGGGGGCTTGGGGCCAGAGGTTTTTCCTGCAAGAGACTATCGAAGAGGGAGCCGAGAAATGACTTGATAGGGGCTCATGATGACCCAGCAGGTGGGACTGAAGAGCTCTGTCTTATATAAGGCTCATTCTCTGCTTTGGGAATAGGAAGCAAGGTCCTTCTCGTTTCTTCTTACCCATCAGGGCCCTGCGGGACCGCTCACAGTTCCGCAGGGCCTGGAAAATGGAGCTCTTCCAATTTATCCTTTGGCGTAGGGTTTGACCTGTTTGTCCCATGTAGGGAACTGAAAGGCATTGTTGGCATTTAATGGGACACACAATGTTGGAAGAAGAGCAAGAGAATGAGACTGCGATGTTGTTGTTGATGCTGTTAGGTCCAGTGACTATGTTGTCTGGGTGTATGCGGTGGCAAAGCTGGCATCTGGTTTTACCGCAAGCTCTGGTGCCAGGGTCCATCTTCAAATTAGATGTCGTTAACTCCTTTATTATCTATATACCAACCTCGTGCTATTTACGTGCCTTACCTAATGTGTTATTCCAATCTTAGCTAAATTTATTGCTCAGTTACTTAGGAATCTTGACTCCAATTAGCTCTTCCTGGCAATTAACGCCCCACACACCTATATACAATATCTGAGGAAATCTGTTTCTATGAATCTCAAGTCTATAAGAATCTAAGTCTCTCAGTTCTCACTTGTACCTAGAATTGAACTTTGTTTGTCTTGTAGGGTGCCGTGCCCACAACTGTTAACTCTTGTATTTGTATGCTAATTTGCAGCCATTCACCGATCTGTCTTACAACCAGCCAGGGGTCTTTTGGCGGGGGAGCGTACCGGAGCGCTGCTCCGGGAGCTCAGCAGCCACAACAAATGGTGGTGGCAACAAGCCCTGCCCCACACCAGTATCCCCGGGCTGCGCAGAAGCACTGCAGCCTGGGGGACGCGAGAAGAGCCCCTCCCCGGCATCCCCAGGCTGCGCAGAAGCACTGCAGCCCAGGGGGCGCGAGGAGAGCCCCCTGCCAGCGTCCCAGGGCCGCGCAGAAGTGCTGCGGCCCAGGAGGCGTGAGGAGAGCCCCCCTGTCGGTGTCTCAGGGCAATGCAGAAGCGCTGCAGCTCGGGGGACACCAGGAGCATGCTGCTGCATTCCCCGGGCCCTCACAGGAGCGCTGCGGCTTGGGGGACGCCAGGAGAGTGCCGCTGCTGCATCCCCCGGGCCCGCACAGCAGCGCTGTGGCTCGGGGGACGCCAGGAAAGCCCCGCCACCGGCTTCCCCGGCCCCCGCCGAAGCAGTAAGTAAGGGATCCACGGGGTGGGGGTGGCGGGGGCTTGATGGGAGAGCCTCCCTCCCTCCCTCGATCTCTTTGCCATCTTTCCCTCCTTTTCTTTCTCTTTCCCTTCTCTTCCTTCCTCTCTTTTCTTCCTTTCTCTCTCTCTTCCCTTCCCTCCTCTTCCTTCCTTCCTCTCTTTTCCTCCTTTCCTTCTCTCTTTCTTTCATTCCCTCCTTTCCTTCTCTCCTTTTCCTCTTTCCCTCGTTCTTCCCTTCTCTTTCTTTCTTTCCCGCCTTCTTCTCTTCTCTCCTCCTTTCCCTGTTTCCCTTCTTCTTCCCTTCTCCTTCTTTCCTTCTCTTTCTTTCCCTCTTTCCTTCTCTCTACTCTCTCTCTTTCCTTCCCTCTTTCCCCCTTCTGTGGCCCAACTCTAGTGAGAAAGGGTTTAAACTTTAAACCCCTTCTCTCTTCGCTCCCCCCTCCTGGCCAGCTGGGGAAGGGAAGGGGAGGCTTTTGAAGATGCCTCCCCCCCTTTTGCTTCCCCTTCTGACATCACTTCCAGTGATGTCAGGGGCATGACATATGCTAATAGCCTAGTAGCTCATTAGCATACCATATGCTAATGAGCTTCTGCAGGTCTTTTTCTACAAAAAGACCCCTGCAACCAGCTATGATCACCCAGTACTTCTGCATCTTGACTCTAAAGTATCGTCCCTGACAATCCCCCATCCCAAGTAATGGTTGAGGATGTTCTGTTCCACTGTATCTGACGAAGTATGCACACACATGAAACGTATTTTATTTTATTTATTTAATTTGTATCCCTGCCCTCCCCGCCAAGACCTTATATATATAAAGGTAAAGGTTTCCCTCGCTCAAAAGCCAGTCGAATCCGACTCTAGGGATGCGGTGCTTATCTCCGTTTCTAAGCCGAAGAGCCAGCGCTGTCCGAAGACTTCCCCGTGGTCATGGGGCCGGCGTGACTAGACGCCGAGGCGCACGGAGCGCTGTGACCTTCCCACCAAAGTGGTACCTATTTATCAACTTGCAGTTTCTTGCTTTCGAACGGCTAGGTTGGCAGGAGCCGGGGCCAGAGACTGGAGCTCACTCCATCTTGCGGCACTCGGGTCTCGAACTGCTGAACTACTGACCTTCCGGTCTGCAGCTCAGTGTCTTAACCACTTGAGCCACTGCAGTTCCCTATACATACATACATACACACACATACATATGTAAAACAGCAAAATAGTTAAAACACAATAAGCAAAATTGCTTACTATGCCCAGAATGAAACTGTTGGTCTTAAAAAGTGCCGCCGGGCTCAAACTTTGTTCCGCTGCGTCAGACCAACACGGCTACCCTACCTGAATAAATAAATGCTGAGTTTTTTTTTTTAAAAAAAAACCTCACTGTTTGATATTTATCTACGTTGTCCTTAGCAACGTTGATGGCAGTTGCTCAGTTTGGATCAGCAGTTTTGCAAACCCTCCGTGCCAACTTGAAGACAGTCGGTGCCGTACCAGACAGAGACTGGTGGCAGCGTATCTCTGATTTCCATAGCCAAACATGGCCAGTCCGACTGCTGACTACATTCATTCAGAAACGTGCAGCGTCTAGGGTTGCCAGCTCCAGTCTGGGAAATACCTGGAGATTTTGGGGGGCGGAACCTGAGGTTTGGGGAGGGGAGGGGATATCGATGAGATATAATAGAGTCCCCCTTCCAAAGCAGCCATTTTCTCCAGGTGTCGCCTGGAGGTCAGCTGTAATCCCAGGAGGTGGAGGTTGGCAACTTTAGCAGTATCCCTGATTTAGAAGGAGGAGGAGGAGATTGGATTTATACCCCAATCTTCACTCGGAGTCTCAGAGCGGCTTACAAACTCCCTTCCCTTCCCCTCCCCACAACAGACACCCTGTGAGGTAGGCGGGGCTGAGAGAGCTCTGACACAAACTGCTCTCTTTCAGGAACAGCTGTGCCAGAACTATCTTTTTCAGGGACAGCTCTTGTCAGAACTGTGGCTTGCCCGAGGTCATCCAGCAGCTGCAAGTGGAGGGAGTGGGGGAATCAAACCTGGTTTTCCCAGATTAGAATCCACTGCTCTTAACCACTGCACCAGACCGGCTGTAATCTTGGCTCTAGATGGTCGTAAATGAGAAGAAGAAGAAGAGATTGGATTTATACCCCACCCTTCACTCGGAGTCTCAGAGCGGCTTACAAATGCCTTCCCCTTCCCCTCCCCACAACAGACACCATGTGACGGAGCTGGGGCTGAGAGAGCTCTTTCCAGAACTGTCCTTGAGAGAACAGCTCAGACAGAACTAGGGCTTGCCCAAGGTCATCCAGCAGCTGCAAGCGGAGGAGTGGGGGAATCAAACCTGGTTCTCCCAGATTAGAGTCCGCACACTTAATCACGACACCAAACTGGTGTAACCACTACACCAAACTGAGGCATAAACACTGCAGAATCCACCTTCCAAAGTGGTCGCTTCCTCCAGGTACATTAATCTCTGGAGGTCATCGGTCATCCCAGGCGATCTCCACCCACCACCTGGAGGTTGGCAACTTTAGCGGTATCCTGGTGTTTTAAAAAAAAACCCTCAAAATGCCACAAAAGATATTCACAAATCAGGAACTGCAGAAGCGCGCAGAAGTGAAACAGGAAGCCTTGCCTTGACGACAGAGGGGGAAAACACAAATCTTAAAAGCTCATTTTTTTTTAGACCCAGCTAGGGATCCTCCCCGGTTATCAGAAGGCCAACTCACAAACCCAAGGTCTGTGCACAAACACAACAGGCCATGAAGGACCGGAGTCAGTCACTGCTGGGCATGGACAGTTTCAAGAGGGAATTAGAGAAACATCTGGAGCAGAAGCCCATCAGTGGCTATTAGCCACAGGGCATAGATGGGAACTCTCAGTCTGGGGCAGGTGATGCACTCTATTCTTGGTGCTGGAGGGGGCAGCAGTGGGAGGGCTTCTAGTGTCCCGGCCCCACTGCTGGACCTCCTGATGGCACCTGGTATATTTTGGCCGCTGTGTGACAGAGTGTTGGACTAGATGGGCCATTGGCCTGATTCAATATTGGCTTCTCTTACGTTCTTATGTTCTTATGTGAGCCTCTGTGCCCACACGGAATGCTCTGTATGAACCCTGCATATTCCATACATCATAAGCCCCACTCAAACTATTGGCCCATGATCCGACTGTATGGGTGGCCGTGCCGGAAGACGAGAGCAGACGCCTTGGTACGCATTGAATTCTTGTGTGTCATCGGGGGAGGGACCCATCAGTCTGAAGTGGCTGAGGCTTTTCAGTTTAGAAGAAGAGATGACTAACGAAAGGACATGGCCGGGGTTTATAAAATCATGCACGGGGTGCGGTGCGGTGGGAACTGACAAAAAGAACTTCCTCTCCTTCTCCTCAAATACCAGAACTTGAGGGCATCCCCATGAAGCTGATGGGCAGTAGGTTCAGGACGGATACAAGGAAACACCACTTTACACAGCGAGGGATGAAAATGTGGAATTCGCTGCCCGGGGACGTGGTTGACAGCCGCAGGAATAAACAGCTTTAAAGGGGGATTAAACTCAGGGAGGAGAGGTCTGCTAAAAGGGCAACTAAGATGATTGAGTGGATGGAACACTTTGCCTGTGAAGAAAGGTGAAAGAGGTTAGGGGTCTCCAGCCTGGAAAAAGCGACAACTGGGGGGTGACATGAAGAGACGTTTACAAAATTATGCATGGGATAGAAAAGGCAGAAAACGAAGTACTTTTCACCCTTTCGCACAATACAAGAACTCAAATGAAATTAAGGAGCTATAGGCTTACAACAGATCAAAGGAAGTACTTCTACACCCAAAGAGTAATGAACCTGTGGAATTCACTGCCACAGGAAGTGGCGGCTACAAGCATAAGTTTCAAGAGAGGACTGGATGAACATATGGCACAGAGGTCCATCAGCGGCAGAAGAGAAGAAGAGGAGATTGGATTTATACCCCGCCCTTCACTACCCGAAGGAGTCTCAGAGCAGTTTACAATCCCCTTTCCCTTCCCCTCCACACAACAGACACCCTGTGAGGTAGGTGGGGATGAGAGAGCTCTCTCGAGGACTGCCCTTGAGAGAACAGCTCTGAGAGAACTGTGACTGACCCACGGTGGAGTGGGGAATCAAACCCGGTCCTCCCAGATTAGAGTCTGAGCTCCTAACCACTACACCAAACCTGGGCGCAAGGGAAGCCGACCTGGAAACTGCTGCCAAATGGGGGTTTTGTCGCCTGTCGTGGACATTATTGAAAATTTGCAGAGTCCTGGCATGTGTTGAAATGTACTGATGCTTTTAAAGAGAAGATTCTATCATGGGGGTGTTGAAGGAAACTTTTACGGAGTCTGTTCACACAGAGGTATCCCAGCTACTCCTAGGAAGCCCACAAATAGGATGATGAAGAAGAGAAGATTGGATTTCTACCCCACCCTTTGCTACCCGAAGGAGTCTCAGAGCGGCTCACAATCTCCTTTTCCTTTCCCCTCCCCACGACAGATACCCTGTGAAGTAGGCGGGGCTGAGAGAGCTCTTTCGAGGACTGCTCCTGAGAGAACAGCTCTGAGAGAACTTGTGACTGGCCCAAGGTCACACCAGCAGCTGCACGTGGAGGAGTGGGGAATCAAACCCGGTTCTCCCAGATCAGAGTCTGCGCTCCTAGCCACTGCACCAAACCGGCTCTAAGCCACTTTGGGTATCCATTGTGGAGAAAGGCAGGGTATAAACACAGGCAGGGTTGCCAGGTCCCCTCGTCATGCTGGTGGAGAGATTTAGGGGCATTCCGAGACGTTCCTGATGCCATGACATCACCCGGAAGTGACATCATCACGTTGGGGATGTTGCACAGTGACATACTGGTCTGAGGGCAAAACTCTATGGTAAAACCGGCTCAAAACCATAGAGTTTTGTCTCCAACCAGTGTGTCGCCATGCAACGACCCTGGCGGGATGACATCACTTCCGGGTGGCATCATCACATTGGGGAATTCGCGCCGCGATGTCGCTGCTTGGGGGTCAGGGTTTCCCCACCAGCCAGCTGACGGGTGATGGGCAGAAACCCCGAAAACTGGGAGAACTCCTGCCCCGACCTGGAGACTGGCAAACCTCCTATTTATTTATTTATTTATTTATTTATTTATTTATTTATTTATTTGCCTTTTACCCTGCCGAACCAGGCTCAGGACAGCTTACACAAAGAACCAACAGATAAAACAATAATATCAATACAAAATACCTAATAAAGTTATTAAAAGCATTAGCATATTGATGGCGATGCGGCTGTGGTAAAGTGCATTTAGAAATATACAATCAGTGTAAGAGCATAAGAGAAGCCAATGTTGGATCAGGCCAACGGCCCATCCAGTCCAACACTCTCTGTCACACAGTAGCCAAAAATACCAGGTGCCCTCAGGAGGTCCAGCAGTGGGGCCAGGACACTAGAAGCCCCCCACTGTTGACCCCTCCACAAGCACCAGGAATACAGAGCATCCCTTGCCCCAGACTGAGAGTCCCTATCTAATAAGAACATAAGAGAAGCCAATGTTGGATCAGGCCAACAGCCCACCCAGTCCAACACTCTGTGTCACACAGTGGCCAAAAATACCAGGGGCCATCAGGAGGTCCAGCAGTGGGGCCAGGACACTAGAAGCCCCCCACTGTTGACCCCCTCCACAAGCACCAGGAATACAGAGCATCCCTTGCCCCAGACTGAGAGTCCCTATCTAATAAGAACATAAGAGAAGCCAATGTTGGATCAGGCCAACAGCCCACCCAGTCCAACACTCTGTGTCACACAGTGGCCAAAAATACCAGGGGCCATCAGGAGGTCCAGCAGTGGGGCCAGGACACTAGAAGCCCTCCCACTGCTGCCCCCCCCCAGCACCAAGAATACAGAGCATCACTGGCCCCAGACATAAGAACATAAGAGAAGCCATGTTGGATGAAGCCAATGGCCCATCCAGTCCAACAATCTGTCACACAGTGGCCAAAAATACCAGGTGCCATCAGGAGGTCCAGCAGTGGGGCCAGGACACCAGAAGCCCTCCCACTGTGAGCCCCCTCCCAAGCACTAAGAATACAGGGCATCCCTTGCCCCAGACATAAGAACATGAGAGAAGCCGATGTTGGATCAGGCCAACGGCCCATCCAGTCCAACACTCTGGGTCACACGGTGGCCAGAAATACCAGGTGCCCTCAGGAGGTCCAGCAGTGGGGCCAGGACTCCAGAAGCCCTCCCACTGTCACTTCCCTCCCCCAAGCACCAAGAATACAGGGCATCCCTTGCCCCAGAGTTCCTATCTGTCAGACTCCTGCAACAATCAGTATCAATGACTTGCTTCTTTAGAAGATAAGTTTATTGATAAGTATTGGCAGAATGCGTCTACTTCAGGATCTGTGTTAAGACTACCGGTAAAAGTGTGGGGTGAACAGATATACAGGGTTTGAAAAGGGTCACAAGCAGGGCCCGCCAAAAGAATTTCCCTCGTTACATTTGTGCAGGTTTTTAAAATGCTATTTCTGCATCCCATTGCTCTTAAACAGAGTAAAAATGCACCAAAAGAAATGTACACGTTAGGAGCACCAGCCACGACACTGGGTGGAACAATAATGCCGACAACATTTGAAAGCAAAGGTAAAGGTTTCCCTTGCTCGAAAGCCAGTCAGAATCTAAGGGGTAGTGCTCATCTCCATTTCCAAGCCGAAGAGCCAGCGCTGTCCAAAGACGTTTCTGTGGTCATGTGGCCGGCATGACTAAACGCCAAGGCACACAGAACACTGTTATCTTCCCACCGAAGCGGTACCTATTTATCCACTTGCAATTTCTGGCTTTCGAACTGCTAGGTTGGCAGGAACTGGGGCCAGAGACGGGAGCCTCACTCCATCACGTCGCACTTGGGTCTCGAACTCCCGAACTACAGACATTCTGGTCTGCAGCTCAGAGTCTTAAACTCTGAGCCATCGCAGCAAAAAAAAGCATGCAAAAACAAAACCCAAGCAGGGTCAGTTTGCAAAGCAACCTGAATAGATACTTCCTTTGGGCAGCAGACCAATATTCTGAGACGAAGAGAAATTGGGTCCATGGATGCGGGTTGATGTATTCCATGGACTAACGGAGAACTCCCAGCTCACCTGACCCTGCAGTTGTACCTGTTAATAGGTACAGCACCTATTTTCTGTAAGTACGGGTTGTACTAAACACATTCCCGATCCCGGGTTCACATTTCAGCTGGGCCTCTCTCTATTTTGGTCGTACAGCAAGAGCCTTGTGCTCTTGAAAACCGATCCGACCCTTTCGCGAGCCAACAATTTCGATCTTTCAAAAGCTGCTGTGTCACAAAGCGACGAGTGTGACGTCGACAATCGGCCTGCTGATAACATCGGCCTGCAAAAAAACAGGCGTTCTGTGATACAGAGCACGGTATATTTTGGAAGTTAAATATATTTTAAAACACGGCTACTAGACTTCAGGGGAATCGCTTTTGGTTTCATCCCCATGAATACTTCGTTCAGCACGATGGGAACAAAACCATGTAATTTGATTCCTTCGGTCAAGCACTAGAACAGGGGTCTCCAACCCGGTGCCCGTGGGCACTCAACAAGTTTTTTTTTTTAAGTGGGTGGGGCCAGGTGGGGCTCTTTCCCCGTAGGGCTTCTGATTGGCCACTGAAGAACTGATTAGCTTTTCAGAGTAATACAATGTTGTTTCAGCGGCAGCTGGTACTGTAGTGATGGTTTCCTTACCTCTCTTTCCCACTGGATTTTTAAATCTCTTCTCCTCTACCCTTCGGCTTCCTTTGCCAGTGTGGCCCCGCCTCCTGCAGTGGCCATTTTGTGGTCGCCCTCACCAGCTTGTATCAAAATCCTAGATACGCCCACAGGCTCGTGGGGACCCCCGCGCTAGAAGACGCACAAAAGCTCTCTTTGCAAGTGACATGATCGAGGTTTATAAGATTATGCCTGGGATAGAGCAGGTTGAGAAAGAAGTCCTTTTCTCCCTTTCTCACAATACAAGAACTCATGGGCACTCCGTGAAATTGCTGAGCAGTCGGGTTAGAACGGATAAAAGGAAGTCCTTCTTCCCCCAAAGAGTGATTAACACCTGGAACTCACTGCCACAGGAGGTGGCGGCAGCTACAAGCATGGACAGTTTCAAGAGGGAATTAGATAAACATCTGGAGCAGAAGTCCATCAGTGGCTATTAGCCACAGGGTATAGATGGGAACTCTCAGTCTGGGGCAGGTGATGCACTCTATTCTTGGTGCTGGAGGGGGCAGCAGTGGGAGGGCTTCTAGTGTCTTGGCCCCACTGCTGGACCTCCTGATGGCACTGGTATTTTTGGCCACTGTGTGACACAGAGTGTTGGACTGGATAGGCCATTGGCCTGATTCAACATTGGCTTCTCTTATGTTCAGAGTGTTGATGGGCTATTGGTCTGATCCAACATTGGCTCCTCTTATGTTCTTATGACATTGAACACCAGTACAGCCTGCATGCATGCGCGTACACCTGTGTGTAAGAAAAAGCCAATGCATGTTTACTTCACCGATGTAACCAAGCTCATGGACCCAGAAAGATGGCTCAAGTTGGCATTGGAACCTGGGGTTCCCAGATCCTGGGACTTTAACCACTACCCCGTGCTGGCAGTATTTTGAAGCAAGGATTTTCAGACCCTTTCCGGATGCATTATATTGTAACATGAGAATTATTAAATGCATGTACAAAGAAAAATCAAGTGTACGCTGAACACAACTTGTGCATTCATTGTAACTTGTGAGGGAGGTTCCATGGCTCAGGGGCAGAGCCTCTGCTTGGCATGCGGGCGGTTCCAGGTTTGATCCCCACCCAGGGGCGGATGAAGGCTCCCTGGTGCCGTCAGCACTGACCAATCTCGGTGCGCCCACCCCTCCTTTCCACACTGACCCCAGTCCATTGTAGTTGTTGACCCGTCTGACCAGATATACAGTGCGGGTTGCAGCAATACACAAATTTATTCATATCATAACACAATATACTGTGCAAACTAAGCCAAGCTTTGGCGACATAAAGTTCTACAGAAATGCAATTGCAGCATCTGTCCTAATATTTCACAAGTGAAATGTATCAAATGTTCCAATATTCATGACCTGAAAGGCATTTTTCTGCATTTTTTCACCCTTTTCCCAACTTTTTTTGGCCCTGGTGCCCTAAGCACGTGCTGAGTCTGCTTAAGGGTTAATCTGCCACTGTCCCCAGCATCTCCAGTTGAAAGGACCAGATGGGAGAGACCTCAGCGGCTCAGAGGCAGAGCATCTGCATGGCACGCAGAAGGTCCCAGGTTCAATCCCCAGCATCTCCAGTTGAAAGGACCAGATGGGAGAGACCTCAGCGGCTCAGGGGCAGAGCATCTGCATGGCACGCAGAAGGTCCCAGGTTCAATCCCCGGCATCTCCAGTTGAAAGGACCAGACGGGAGAGACCTCAGCGGCTCAGAGGCAGAGCATCTGCATGGCACGCAGAAGGTCCCAGGTTCAATCCCCGGCATCTTCAGTTGAAAGGACCAGATGGGAGTGACCTCAGTGGCTCAGAGGCAGAGCATCTGCATGGCACGCAGAAGGTCCCAGGTTCAATCCCCGGCATCTCCAGTTGAAAGGACCAGATGGGAGAGACCTCAGCGGCTCAGGGGCAGAGCATCTGCATGGCACGCAGAAGGTCCCAGGTTCAATCCCCGGCATCTCCAGTTTAAAAGGACCGGGCAATAGGGGATGTGAAGGACCCTTAACCTGAGACCTTGGACAGTGGCTGCCAGTCTGAGCAGACGAGACAGACCTTAATGGACTCAGCGTAAGGCAGATTCCTGCGAATGGTACTCAAGTTACTAATTTATGGAGTTTGGGCATCCAGAATTTCTTATTTACCTTATTTATACTCCGCCTTTTAAAATTAATAATGATAACGATAATTGGTTTCTAGACCACCCTCCTCCGTAAAACAGGGCTCAAGGAGGCCCCCAGTGAGAACCCGAACAGGCTGACATAGTTCTCCACTCCTCCGTTTTACCCCCACACAACAATCTGACAAGGTAGGCTTGGCCGAAAGGGTGTGGTCCCCAAGCAAACTGCCCAGTCGGGATTTGAACATACAACAACCACAACAGTACGGCACACAGTAAAAAAAAAAAAAAAGTAGCAAAGAATAACAAAAAAACCAACAACTGTGAGCTGAATTTCCCGCAAAATATTCACAAAGGAGACTTCCTGAAAGAGAAATGCATCTAGTGTCTGGAATTAATCGATCCGTACAATCCATCTGAGGCATGTTTTGATCCAGATACATTGAAGCAGCCTTTACAGGTGCAGATTAGAGCAAAGGGGACCTGGCCCAGTGCTGAAGTAATAGAAAAGCACTTACTTAAAAGGGGAAGGAATGAGAATCTCAGGAGTTGTTCTTTGTTCCTGAGGAAGGACCAGAAGAAGTCTGAAACACTGGAAAAATTAACCCAGGAAAAGCACTGGATAGTTATCTTGTATATTTATTCTTTGGTCTCTGCATTTTCCTATGGTGGACTTGAGAACATAAGAGAAGCCAGTGTTGGATCAGGCCAATGGCTCATCCAGTCCAACACTCTGGGTCACACAGTGGCCAGAAATACCAAGGGCCATCAGGAGGTCCAGCAGTGGGACCAGGACACTAGAATCCCTCCCACTGTTGACCCCCCCAAGCACCAAGAATACAGAGCATCACTTGCCCCAGACCGAGAGTTCCTATCTAATAAGAACATAAGAGAAGCCAGTGTTGGATCAGGCCAATGGCCCATCCAATCCAACACTCTGGGTCACACAGTGGCCAGAAATACCAGATGCCATCAGGAGGTCCAGCGGTGGGGCTAGGACCTTAGCAGCCCTCCCCTTGTTGCCCCCCCAAGCACCAAGAATACAGAGCCTCACTTGCCCCAGGCTGAGAGTCCCTATCTATACATTGTGGCTAATAGCCACGGATGGACCTCTGCTCCATATGCTTATCAAATTCCCCCTTGAAGCCGTCCGTGCTTGTAGCTGCCACCACCTCCCGTGTCAGTGAATTCCAGGTGTGAATCACTCTTTGGGCGAAGAAGGACTTCCTTTTATCCGTTCTAACCTGACTGCTCAACAATTCCATGGAGTGTTCCCAAGTTCTTGTATTGTGAGAAAGGGAGAAAAGGACTTACTTCCCCGCCTGTTCTATCCTTGCTCTGTCCCATCCTAAGAATGTAAGAACGTAAGAAAAGCCAATGTTGAATCAGGTCAGTGGCCCATCTAGTCCAACACTCTGTCACACAGCGGCCAAAATATACCAGGTGCCATCAGGAGGTCCAGCAGTGGGGCCAGGACACTAGAAGCCCTCCCACTGCTGCCCCCTCCGGCACCAAGAATTGAGTGCATCACCTGCCCCAGACTCTGAGTTCCTAGCTATACCTTGTGGCTAATGGCCACCAATGGACTTCTGCTCCATATGTTTATCTAATTCCCTCTTGAAACTGTCCATGCTTGTAGCTGCCACCATCTCCTGTGGCAGTGAATTCCACGTGTTAATCACTCTTTGGGTGAAGAAGGACTTCCCTTTATCTGTTCTAACCCGACTACTCAGCAATCCTATCTTCTTTGGCTTTTCCTTTTTAGGAAGTCGGGATTCGAACCCGGGGTTCCCAAATCCTAGGACTTTAAGCACTACACCAGACTGCTGGCAGTATCCTGAAGCAAAGATTTTTTTGGGGGGGGTCACGCTGCAATGCTGCAGAGGAACAACGCGGCATGAACGCAAAGTTTTCTGACAGATTCCCCTCCCCCCCAATTTGGAGTTTGCGTGTTGCAATTGTCAGAAGCTGGGGAGGGGTGACTCATTCGGGGGGGGGAATTGCTAGTGTGTGCGTTTCAGGGGACCCTGGAAAGGTATTTCTGCTTTGGACTGTCCCCCCCTCCCTTCCAGTCCTTGAGTTCTGAGCAAGTCACGACAGATCTAAAACCCGGGCATCAAAACAACCGACACAGAGAGAGACACAGAGATTACCATCGCCAGTCCTCGGCCCGGGGAAAATGCCAACCGAGATTAAACCCTGGCGAAGGGCCCAAATTCCCCGGCCGATTCCCTCGGTCTGTTCCGCGACCAAATCCAACTTAGATGCCTAACAGAGATCACAGTGCTATCTTTCATAATAAGAGTGCCCCCCCTCATACAACCGCCTGAAACTTTCTGGATGCTCTTGAGCCAATGACGAGCTCCCGATCAGCGGTCTACCTCACAGGGTTGCTGTTAGGGTAACATGGGATTCACAAATACATCTTGAAGCCCTTGAAGACAAAGAAAAAACAATAGTGTCTCAGACCCCTTAGACAGCATATATACTGTGGATGTGTGAAGTGCCTTCAATTTACAGCTGACCCCAGAGAGGGGCTTTCAAGGCAAGGTAGAAGCAGAGGTGGTTGGCCATTCCCTTCCTCTGCAGAGCCTTCCTTGGTGGTCTCCCTTCCAAGTACCGACCCAACTTAGCTTCCCACTTATGGAGACCCCAGCAAGGGGCTTCCAAGGCAAGGGAGAAGCAGAGGTGGCTGGCCATTCCTTTCCTCTGCAGAGCCTTCCTTGGTGGTCTCCCTTCCAAGTACCGACCCAGTTTAGCTCCCCACTTATGGAGACCCCAGCAAGGGGCTTCCAAGGCAAGGGAGAAGCAGAGGTGGCTGGCCATTCCTTTCCTCTGCAGAGCCTTCCTTGGTGGTCTCCCTTCCAAGTACCGACCCAGTTTAGCTCCCCACTTATGGAGACCCCAGCAAGGGGCTTCCAAGGCAAGGGAGAAGCAGAGGTGGCTGGCCATTCCCTTCCTCTGCAGAGCCTTCCTTGGTGGTCTCCCTTCCAAGTAACAACCCAGCTTAGCTCCCCACTTATGGAGACCCCAGCAAGGGGCTTCCAAGGCAAGGGAGAAGCAGAAGGTGGTTGGCCATTCCCTTCCTCTGCAGAGCCTTCCTTGGTGGTCTCCCTTCCAAGTAACAACCCAGCTTAGCTCCCCACTTATGGAGACCCCAGCAAGGGGCTTCCAAGGCAAGGGAGAAGCAGAAGATGGTTGGCCATGGCCTTCCTCTGCAGAGCCTTCCTTGGTGGTCTCCCTTCCAAGTAACAACCCAGTTTAGCTTCCCACTTATGGAGACCCCAGCAAGGGGCTTCCAAGGCAAGTGAGAAGCAGAGGTGGTTGGCCATGGCCTTCCTCTGCAGAGCCTTCCTTGGTGGTCTCCCTTCCAAGTAACAACCCAGTTTAGCTTCCCACTTATGGAGACCCCAGCAAGGGGCTTCCAAGGCAAGGGAGAAGTAGAAGGTGGTTGGCCATGGCCTTCCTCTGCAGAGCCTTCCTTGGTGGTCTCCCTTCCAAGTAACAACCCAGCTTAGCTCCCCACTTATGTAGACCCCAGCAAGGGGCTTCCAAGGCAAGGGAGAAGCAGAGGTGGTTGGCCATTCCTTTCCTCTGCAGAGCCATCCTTGGTGGTCTCCCTTCCAAGTAACAACCCAGCTTAGCTTCCCACTTATGGAGACCCCAGCAAGGGGCTTTCAAGGCAAGGGAGAAGCAGAAGGTGGCTGGCCATTCCCTTCCTCTGCAGAGCCTTCCTTGGTGGTCTCCCTTCCGAGTACTAACGCTGCTTAGCTTCCCACTTATGGAGACCCCAGCAATGGGCTTCCAAGGCAAGGGAGAAGCAGAAGCCGTTTGCCGTTTCCTTCCTCTGCAGAGCCTCTCTGGGAGGTTTCCCTTCCAGGAACTGGCCCCGCTTAGCTTTCAAGATCTGACAAGACTGGGCTATAACGCCACCTTCCCTCCCCAATGTATTTATGACAGCACATGTTCTCACCCAAGAAAGGCGGCATCGGCACCTTGCACCAGCTAAGCCAGATACTGAAAATCGGTACTCAGGAGAAGTTCAGGCTCCAATCCGGTGTGCATTTACCTGGGAGTAAACTTGCTCCTCAAGTGCCAAACGTGCTCCTCAAATTCCAAACTAACATAGGCGTGACAGGGAAACTCCGCACATTATGCTGGAAGGAAGAGACCAGGTAATGGGGCCAGCTATTGGGGGAATACCCACTGAATATTGGGGGATTATTATTATTTTTACAGAGTTGCACAACAGTGGGATCAGCTGCCTAGGGAGGTGGTGAGCTCTCCCTCCCTGGCCATCTTCAAGCAGCGGCTGGACAAACCCTTGTCCAGGGGTGCTCTAGACCTGGGGTGCCGAACTCATTTGTCACGAGGGCCAGATCTGACATAAACGAGACCTCGTTGGGCCGGGTAGCAGAGATATAAACTTTATAAAGGACACAAACACAAAGGGTGGTTCTTTTTTTTAACTCAGAATAAAGACATGCTGGAAACACTCGCTCCGTAAGCTGCGAACCTACTTTTGATTTATCGACATTCGTCACAAAAGTCTCACGCTCAGAGTTCTGAGTCCAGGACTCAGGGGGAAACATGAAATAGTTGAGTGATTATAAGAGAGTCTGGCGAAGCAAGCTCGGATGCAGTAGCAGCGGCAGAACTGGAAGCAGGAGACGGCCGGTTCCACTGCGGGCCTGATGGAAGCCCTCCCGGGGGCCTGATCTGCCCCCCGGCCACATGTTTGACCCCCCTTCTCTAGGCTGATCCTGCATCGAACAGAGGGCTGGACTAGATGGCCTCTATGGCCCCTTCCAGCTCGCTGATTCTGAGAACTGCTGGCGCTGTGGGTCTTCTAGAGACATTCACAATGCCCCCCGTTATCCTACTTCTGTTGATTTCCTTCACTGACACCCGGCCTTCCTCCCCAACGGGGAGCCAAAGCGGATCAACAGCGTTCTCCTCTGTTTTAGCCTCACAACACCCCTGCAAAGTAGGCCAGGCCAAGAGGGTGTGACTGGCCCGAGGTCACCCAGTGAGCTTCTATGGCAGGGTGGGGATTCGAACACGGAGTTCCCAGGTCCTGGCCAAAACCACCGCACCACGGTGGCCTCTGAAACTCCCTGCAGGTCAACACCTCATTCAAAGCAGGCTTTTTATATATATTTTAAAACAACTGTTTATAAAAGCAGCAGATCCCATCTGACAACTTAACCTACCAGAAACAAGGTCTCTGTGTGGGTGGGTGTATATGGTGTGTTGTGAAGTCTGTGTGTGTGTGTCAGGAGAGAGACAGAGAGGAAAAGGTACTTTTACACGATGAACGCACTTTCAGTGCGCTTTAGCACAAATTTAGAGGCCAGTGGCAACTTTAACGCCAACAAAGGTTTATTCAAGGCGCCGATGGACTCTAAATTTGTTCAACTGCTTCATACCAACACACCTGAGCAATAGTTTTGCAAATGGATCTTCCCATTTCCCATTGTAAAACCCAGTCGCGAAATACACAAAGTGGACTGAAAGAAGTGAGTTATTCCGTGCACTATTCAGCCTGGGGTGGGGGGAAGCGCCCCGAAATGTACGGTGTGAGCAGTGCTCCCTCTAAGCCAAGTCAGCGTGAGCTAGCTCGCAGATTTTTAGCCTCCAGCTCACACATTTCTCTGCCTTAGCTCGGGAACCAGGGCTCCAGAGCAAACGAATCGATGCGGCGGCCAAATGCCTCGCTCTCCACTTGAATGCCAGGAGCTCGCAAAGTTGAATTTTCGCTCACGAGACGCCACAGCTTAGAGGGAGCATTGCTTTGTGCGTAGTCTACAGCCAGCGTGGGTGTCTGGGCGCGATCGAGGTGAGTCGCCCTGAAGCAACAGGGCAAAGGCACCTGACAACTTGGTCCGGGCACAAGGTGCCTCCGGAGTGTTCCCTCTAAGCCGCGGAGCCCTGTGAGCAAAGATTCGACTTCGTGAGCTCCTGGCACGAAAGTTGTGAGCCGGCGATTTAGCCGCTGCAGACATTAGTTTGCTCTGGAGCCTTTCTTTCCTGAGCGGGGACGAAGACGTGCGAGCCGGAGGCTAGAAAACGGTGAGCGAGCTCACACTAAGTCAGCTTAGAGGGAACACTGCGTCCGGACGCCCCAACCTCGTTGCGTATGTGCTAAAGAGCGGTGCGTCTGCCAGCGCCCCGCGCGCATGAAGTCCCCCGCGTTCGTGTGAGCGCGGCTGTTTGCGTGAAGTCTCCGGGAAGGGGGGGTGGGGGGGCCGAGGTGTACACGCGTCCGCGGTCGATGGTGCCTCGCGTGCACGCGTGTGCAAGGTTTATGGGGGCGCGCGAGTGCAAAGCACGGCGTATGGGCAAAGTCTGCGGCGTGTGCGTGTGTGTGAGAGAGGGTGTGATGTGCGCGCACGACGTCTCTCTGTCGCTCCTCCGCGCGCTTGTGCAATGCTGTGCATGAGCGTGCATGGCCGCGGCCGCCTGGGAACCGGCCGCCGGGGCGCTCCCCAACCCGTGCAAAAAAATCCTACTTTTGCGAGCGACTGTCATGACAGTGGCCGCGGCGTGACTTAGTTTGCTCTGGAGGAGCCCTCCCTTCCTGCGCGAAGACCAAAATCTGTGAGCCGGAGGCTGAAAGGCCGTGAGCCGGCTCGCACTCACTCAGCTTAGGGGGAACTCTGCAAGTCCCGACCCGGCCCGGAGCTCCGCCACCGGCTCGCCCGCCCGCCTTCGCAGCACCAACCCCCACTCACGGGTCCGGCTCTCCAGGCTGGGAAGCCGCTCACGTCTCCGGCCGTCGGCTCCGTCCCATGCTCCCTGCCCCCGGGCCGGCCTCCTCTTGGGCTGCGCCGAAACTTTCCTCCCCGGACCGGACGGCTCCGCTCCTTCCAGCGCCGCTCCGCTTCCCGATCGCTCCGAGCAGGCTGGAAGAGGAGGAGGAGAAGGAGGAGGAGGAGGAGGTGCCCGCTCCGCTCCCTCTCCCTCCGTCCCTCCCCTCGGAAGCCCCGGGCCGGAGACCGAGCTCCCGGGCGCCCTCTGGTGGCCGTCACGCCGCCTTGCCGGAGCCCGCGACGCCTCTGCCGGCCAGCTCTGGGTGGGGGGATACTTGGAGAGTGGGAGGGGGTGGAGCCTGGGGAGAGGGGAGGGGAGGGACCTCCGGGGGGGGGGCACAGGGCCCTAGAGCACACCCGTCCAAAGCAGCCCTTTCCTCAGGGGAGCTGGTCTTGGTTTGGTGCAGTCATTAAGTTTACCTGGCGTAAACTGGTCCATGGGGTCGCGAAGAGTCGGACTCGACTGTGCGACTGAACAACAACGAAGTCATTAAGTGCAGGGAGCCTAATCCAGGAGAACCGGCTTGGGTTCCCCACACCTAGATTTGCAGCTGCTGGTGTGACCTTGGGTCAGTCACAAGTTCTTTCAGAGCTGTTCTCTCATGGGCAGTCCTCGAGAGAGCTCTCTCAGCCCCAGCTCCCTCACAGGGTGTCTGTTGTGGGGAGGGGGAAGGGAAAGGAGTTTGTAAGCCGCTCTGAACATAATATAAGAACATAAGAGAAGCCAATGTTGGATCAGGACAAAGGCCCATCTAGTCCAAAACTCTGTGTCACACAGCGGCCAAAATATACCAGGTGCCATCAGGAGGTCCAGCAGTGGGGCCAGGACACCAGAAGCCCTCCCACTGCTGCCCCCTCCAGCACCAAGGATAGAGTGCATCACCTGCCCCAGACTGAGAGCTCCCATCTATACCCTGTGGCTAATAGCCACTGATGGACTTCTGCTCCATATGTCTATCTAATTCCCTCTTGAAACTGTCCATGCTTGTAGCTGCCACCACCTCCTGTGGCAGTGAATTCCATATGTTAATCACTCTTTGGATGAAGAAGTATTTCCTTTTATCTGTTCTGACCCGACTGCTCAGTAATTTCATGGAGTGCCCGTGAGTTCTAGTATTGTGAGAAAGGGAGAAAAGGACTTCTTTCTCAGCCTGCTCAATCCCATTCATAATCTTATGAACCTCGATCATGTCACCCCTCAGCCGTCGTTTCTCCAAGCTGAAGAGCCCCAAGCGTTTTAACCTTTCTTCATAGGGAAGGTGTTCCAACCCTTTTATCATTCTAGTTGCCTTTCTCTGCACTTTTTCCAATGCTATAACATCCTTTTTGAGATGTGGCGACCAGAACTGTACACAGTATTCCAAATGAGGTCGCACCAACTCTGAGACTCCTTTAGGTAGTGAAGGGCGGGGTATAAACCCAATCTCCTCCTCCTCCTCCTCCTCCTCCTCCTCCTCCTCCTCCTCCTCCTCCTCCTCCTCCTCCTCCTCTTCCTCCTCCTCCTCTTCTTCTTCTTCTTCTTCTTCTTCTTCTTCTTCTTCTTCTTCTTCTTCTTCTTCTTCTTCTTCTTCTTCTTCGTTGTCTGGCGGTCAATTGTAATTGTGGAAGATCTCCAGGTACCACCTGGAGGCTGGCAAACCTATGGGGAGGGTTTATTTATTTATTTATTTCTTAAATGTATATCCCGGGCTCAGGGCAGCTAACAACATGGGTATAAATATACATTTAAAATCCCAGTATAAACAACAGGGAGGAGGGAAGCTTTAAGGTATAACGGCCTAGAGTCTATCCTGCAAAACAGCCCTTTTCTCCAGGTCCTCTGTGGTCTGGAGAGAAATTGTAATCGTGGGAGCCTGGTGGTTGGCAGCCCTCTCTGGCGTGCCCTCCAAATCCGATTTCTCATAGGGTTGTCAAGAGGCATAGACTCACAGAGTCGGAAGAGGCCAGTACAGGCCATCTCGTCTGGCCCCCGGCTCAATGCAGGATCAACCTATGCAGGAAGGGAAAGGAGTTTGTAAGCCGCTCTGAACATAAGAACATAAGACATAAAAGAAGCCAATGTTGGATCAGGCCAATGGCCCATCTAGTCCAACACTCTGTCACACAGCGGCCAAAATATACCAGGTGCCCTCAGGAGGTCCAGCAGTGGGGCCAGGACACGAGAAGCCCTCCCACTGTTGACACCCCCCCAAGCACCAAGAAGACAGAGCCTCACTTGCCCCAGACCGAGAGTTCTTATCTAATAAGAACAAAAGAGAAGCCAATGTTGGGTCAGGCCAATGGCCCATCCAGTCCAACACTCTGGGTCACACAGTCGCCAGAAACACCAGGGGCCACCAGGAGGTCCAGCAGTGGGGCCAAGACATTAGAAACCCTCCCACTGTCCCCCCCCCAAGCACCAAGAATACAGAGCCTCACTTGCCCCAGACTGAGAGTTCCTATCTAATAACGTAAGAGAAGCCAATGTTCGATCAGGTCAATGGCTCATCCAGTCCAACACTCTGAGTCACACAGTGGCCAGAAATACCAGGGGCCATCACGAGTACTAGAAGCCCTCCCACTGTTGCCCCCCCCCCAAGCACCTCAACCTCCTCTTCACCAGATTGACCATTCCCAAGAAGTCCCTCCAGGCCCGCTCCCAGATGGAAAATTCCAGGAGGTTTGTGGGGTGAAGCCTGGGGTGGGTGGGGTTAGCAGGAGGGATCTCAGCAGGGGTTGAGGCCCTAGAGTCCAACTGGGGTTGCCGAGCCAGAATGACCCCTGAACTCCAGACTACAGAGATCAGTTCCTCTGAAGGCATCTCCAGAGAGTAGACTCTATGACTAGATGACCCTGCAGGTCCCTTCCAACTCTGTGATTCTATGGTATCCTATTTGAGGTGACACCCTTCCCCCATTTCAGCCCCACCCACAGGCCCCACCCACAAATCTCCTGGAATTTGCCAGGCAGGAGTTGGCAACGCTAAGCCCACCCTCCATTTCCCCCCTCTCCATGGAACCGCTCTCTCGTTGGGGGATCAGTTGTAATTCTGGGAGATGTCCAGGCCCCGCCTGGGTGTTGGTAACCCTTTTTCCGGTGCAAAGTCAAGACGTGTCGCCTGGACTGCTGAAGGCGCGGAGACATTTTTTGCTGACCTCATCCAACAACCCGCTTTGTTGTCACACAAACGATCGGACTGTTGTGTGCCTCAAACAGGAACTCAAAACAAAATATAACAATGACGTGCGCTTCTAATGCAACTTCCACTGCTCAAAATAAAAAAGTTTCCAGATTGCCAAGAAAAAAAGCCAAACACCAAACAAACAGGCTTTTGTTGGCAGTCATCTGTCAGAAGGAACCCTTTCGCTCAGTCTTGGAACATTAGGAACGTAAGGACATCAGAGAAGCCAATGTTGGATCAGGCCAACGGCCCATCCAGTCCAACACTCTGGGTCACTCAGTGGCCAAAAATACCAGGTGCCATCAGGAGGTCCAGCAGTGGGGCCAGGACTCCAGAAGCCCTCCCACTGTTGCCCCCCACAAGCACCAAGAATACAGAGCATCCCTTACCCCAGGCTGAGAGTTCCTATCTATACCTTGTGGCTAATAGCCACGGATGGACTTCTGTTCCATAAGAACATCAGAGAAGCCAATGTTGGATCAGGCCAATGGCCCATCCAGTCCAACACTCTGGGTCACTCAGTGGCCAAAAATACCAGGTGCCATCAGGAGGTCCAGCAGTGGGGCCAGGACTCCAGAAGCCCTCCCACTGTTGCCCCCCACAAGCACCAAGAATACAGAGCCTCACTGACCCCAGACTGAGAGTTCCTATCTATACCTTGTGGCTAATAGCCACGGATGGACTTCTGTTCCATAAGAACATCAGAGAAGCCAATGTTGGATCAGGCCAACAGCCCATCCAGTCCAACACTCTGGGTCGGTCAGTGGCCAAAAATACCAGGTGCCATCAGGAGGTCCAGCAGTGGGGCCAGGACTCCAGAAGCCCTCCACTGTTGCCCCCCACAAGCACCAAGAAGACAGAGCATCCCTTGCCCCAGGCTGAGAGTTCCTATCTATACCTTGTGGCTAATAGCCACGGATGGACTTCTGTTACATAAGAACACCAGAGAAGCCAATGTTGGATCAGGCCAACGGCCCATCCAGTCCAACACTCTGGGTCACTCAGTGCCCAAAAATACCAGGTGCCATCAGGAGGTCCAGCAGTGGGGCCAGGACTCCAGAAGCCCTCCCACTGTTGCCCCCCACAAGCACCAAGAATACAGAGCATCCCTTGCCCCAGGCTGAGAGTTCCTATCTATACCTTGTGGCTAATAGCCACGGATGGACTTCTGTTCCATAAGAACATCAGAGAAGCCAATGTTGGATCAGGCCAACGGCCCATCCAGTCCAACACTCTGGGTCACTCAGTGCCCAAAAATACCAGGTGCCATCAGGAGGTCCAGCAGTGGGGCCAGGACTCCAGAAGCCCTCCCACTGTTGCCCCCCACAAGCACCAAGAATACAGAGCCTCACTGGCCCCAGACTGAGAGTTCCTATCTATACCTTGTGGCTAATAGCCACGGATGGACTTCTGTTCCATAAGAACATCAGAGAAGCCAATGTTGGATCAGGCCAACGGCCCATCCAGTCCAACACTCTGGGTCACTCAGTGCCCAAAAATACCAGGTGCCATCAGGAGGTCCAGCAGTGGGGCCAGGACTCCAGAAGCCCTCCCACGCCCCCCACAAGCACCAAGAATACAGAGCCTCACTGGCCCCAGATTGAGAGTTCCTATCTATACCTTGTGGCTAATAGCCACGGATGGACTTCTGTTCCATAAGAACATCAGAGAAGCCAATGTTGGATCAGGCCAACAGCCCATCCAGTCCAACACTCTGGGTCACACAGTGGCCAAAAATACCAGGTGCCATCAGGAGGTCCAGCAGTGGGGCCAGGACACTAGAAGCCCTCCCACTGTTGCCCCCCCCAAGCACCAAGAAGACAGAGCCTCACTGGCCCCAGACATAAGAACATAAGAGAAGTCAATGTTGGATCAGGCCAATGGCCCATCCAGGCCAACACTCTGTCACACAGTGGCCAAAAATACCAGGCGCCATCAGGAGGTCCACCAGTGGGACCAGGGCACTAGAAGCCCTCCCACTGTTGCACCCCTTCACCCAACACCAAGAATACAGAGCCTCACTGGCCCCAGACATAAGAACATAAGAGAAGCCAATGTTGGATCAGGCCAGTGGCCCATCCAGTCCAACACTCTGTCACACAGTGGCCAAAAACACCAGGTGCCATCAGGAGGTCCAGCAGTGGGGCCAGGACACTAGAAGCCCTCCCACTGTTGCCCCCCCCAAGCACCAAGAAGACAGAGCCTCACTGGCCCCAGACATAAGAACATAAGAGAAGTCAATGTCGGATCAGGCCAATGGCCCATCCAGGCCAACACTCTGTCACACAGTGGCCAAAAATACCAGGCGCCATCAGGAGGTCCACCAGTGGGACCAGGGCACTAGAAGCCCTCCCACTGTTGCACCCCTTCACCCAACACCAAGAATACAGAGCCTCACTGGCCCCAGACATAAGAACATAAGAGAAGCCAATGTTGGATCAGGCCAGTGGCCCATCCAGTCCAACACTCTGTCACACAGTGGCCAAAAACACCAGGTGCCATCAGGAGGTCCAGCAGTGGGGCCAGGACACTAGAAGCCCTCCCACTGTTGCCCCCCCCCAATCACCAAGAAGACAGAGCCTCACTGGCCCCAGACATAAGAACATAAGAGAAGTCAATGTCGGATCAGGCCAATGGCCCATCCAGGCCAACACTCTGTCACACAGTGGCCAAAAATACCAGGCGCCATCAGGAGGTCCACCAGTGGGACCAGGGCACTAGAAGCCCTCCCACTGTTGCACCCCTTCACCCAACACCAAGAATACAGAGCCTCACTGGCCCCAGACATAAGAACATAAGAGAAGCCAATGTTGGATCAGGCCAGTGGCCCATCCAGTCCAACACTCTGTCACACAGTGGCCAAAAACACCAGGTGCCATCAGGAGGTCCAGCAGTGGGGCCAGGACACTAGAAGCCCTCCCACTGTTGCCCCCCCCAAGCACCAAGAAGACAGAGCCTCACTGGCCCCAGACATAAGAACATAAGAGAAGTCAATGTCGGATCAGGCCAATGGCCCATCCAGGCCAACACTCTGTCACACAGTGGCCAAAAATACCAGGCGCCATCAGGAGGTCCACCAGTGGGACCAGGGCACTAGAAGCCCTCCCACTGTTGCACCCCTTCACCCAACACCAAGAATACAGAGCCTCACTGGCCCCAGACATAAGAACATAAGAGAAGCCAATGTTGGATCAGGCCAGTGGCCCATCCAGTCCAACACTCTGTCACACAGCGGCCAAAAACACCAGGTGCCACCAGGAGGTCCACCAGTGGGGCCAGGACACCAGAAGCCCTCCCACTGCTGCCCCCCCACAAGCTTCCTTTATCCAATTCTTGACATTCAGTTTTCCAGCAGTGCTCCAAGATTAGCTATTAACATTTTACCTTCTACAAGATCTTACTTAGAGGGCTAATCTTATTGGAACAGGGGTCGTTTTCTTCCATGTCTTCCGCCTGTACGGAAACTCTGAAATTTCGCCTCTAAATTTCACTTGAGGAGGAATCCGTGCCGGTTCTAGGCATACAAAGCGGAAGGGAGACCAGATTTTGGTGTGGGGGGGACTGGTTATCCTGGCATCCCGTGGGGCTGAGCTCCTTTTGTGATTTGGTTTCATAACTAGGTTTGGGCAGGCCCGTAGCTATGGTGGGGCGTCTCGGGGCTAGCCCCCCCCAACTTGCTGGCAAGGCCCCCTGACCCAGCCAGGGGCATCACGGCTTTCTCCCCTGGATTAATTTGCTTAGCCAGTGCCCCATAAGAAATTTAAATGCCCCCTGACTTTAAAAAAGTCCCGGCTACAGACCTGTAAGTTTGGTCTGGCCGATTGAGGTAGCGTTGCCAACAACCAGGCAGTAGCAGGAGATTCTTCCAGAATGACAACTGGTCTACAAATGACAGAGATCGGTTCCCCGGGGAGGAAAAGGCTGCTTTGGAGGGTGGGCTCGAGGATACTGTACCCAGCTGAGATCCCTTCCCAAACCTCGACCACCACCCCCAAATCTCTAGGAATTTCCCTACCTGGAGCTGGCAACCAGGGGCCAGATAGTATCACTCTGTACCTCCCTTTAAGATTGTAGCAGAGATGAAATTTGAACTGGGAACCTCTTCGACGGCTGATCAGTTCTCTTTATCTCAAAGGTGCCACTGGACCATGTTTCCTCTCAGCCGGGGATGTCAAACATGCGGCCCGGGGGGGGGAGTAGATCAGGACCCCGGAGGGCTTCTACCCGGCCCACAGTGGAACTGGCTGCCTTCTTCTTCTTCTTCCAGTTCTGCTGCGTCATCGTAGGTTTGCAGCTTACGGATACACACCTGAACAGCATACTCAAGATTGCAACAGCACAGGCATTTTGATGCCATAATTCAGAGCGAGAAGTGCCGGTTATATCAGACACTGTTAAATAAACAAAATACTGCAGGAGTGCTCATCTTTTAAGCATGTTTTTATTTGAAGTTAAAAAAACAACCCTTTGCGTTTGTGTCCTTTATGAAGTTTATATCTCTGCTACCTGGCATTGCATTTTATAATACACGTGGCCTGGCCCTCATTTATGTCAGATCCGGCCCTTGTAACAAATGAGTTACAAAAAAGGCTAAAATGCTTGGGGCTCTTTAGCTTGGAGAAACGACGGCTGAGGGGTGACATGATCGAGGTTCATAAGATTATGAATGGGATTGAGCAGGTTGAGGAAGAAGTCCTTTTCTCCCTTTCTCACAATACAAGAACTCGTGGGCACTCCATGAAATTGCTGAGCAGTCGGGTTAGAACAGATAAAAGGAAATACTTCTTCACCCAAAGAGTGATTAACACATGGAATTCACTGCCACAGGAGGTGGTGGCAGCTGCAAGCATGGACAGTTTCAAGAGGGAATTAGATAAATGTATGGAGCAGAAGTCCATCAGTGGCTATTAGCCACAGGGTATGGATGGGAACTCTTGGTCTGGGGCAGGTGATGCGCTCTATCCTTGGTGCTGGAGGGGGCAGCAGTGGGAGGGCTTCTGGTGTCCTGGCCCCACTGCTGGACCTCCTGATGGCACCTGGTATATTTTGGCTGCTGTGTGACAGAGTGTTGGACTAGATGGGCCATTGGCCTGATTCAACATTGGCTTCTCTTATGTTCTTATGACTTCGACCCCCCTGCTCTAAGCTGAATTAGTGTGAGCTAGCTCACAGTTTTTTAGCCTCCAGCTCACTCATTTTTGTCTCAGCTCAGGAAGAGATGGCTCCAGAGCAAACTAATTGATGCAGCCGCCAAATCGCTCGCTCGCAACTTTAATGCCAGGGGCTCACAAAGTAGAATTTTTGCTCACACGACTCCGCAGCTTAGAGGGAACATCGCCTGGGACTCAAACTTAGTTCTCACATGTCTGTTTGTTAACTACCTCATTTGTATGCCGATTTGCTGCTATTCACAGGCCTTACCTTTTGTCACTGTCCATGGGGTTTTCTTGGCAAAGATACTGGAGTGGGTTGCCATTTCCTTCTCCAGGGTTAGAACTGGATATGGAACAACTGATTGGTTTAGCATAGGAAAAGGAGTACGGCAAGGATGTATATTGTCACCTTGCTTATTTAATTTATATGCCGAGTACATCATTCAAAATGCTGGCCTGGATGAATCACAAGCCGGAGTTAAGATTGCTGGGGAAAAGATCAATAACCTCAGATATGCAGACGATACCACTCTGCTGGCAGAAAGTGAAGAGGACCTAAAGAGCCTCTTGCTCAGGGTGAAAGAGGAGAGCGCAAAAGTCGGCTTGAAGCTCAACATCAAAAAAACTAAGATCATGGCATCCGGCCCCATCACTCCTTGGCAAATAGAAGGGGAAGTCGTAGAAGTAGTGACAGACTTCACGTTCCTGGGATCCCAGATCACTGCAGATGGTGACTGCAGCCATGAAATTAAAAGACGCCTGCTCCTTGGGAGGAAAGCGATGGCAAACCTAGACAGCATGATAAAAAGCAGAGACAGCACCCTGCCAACAAAAGTCCGCATGGTCAAAGCAATGGTATTCCCAGTAGTAATGCATGGCTGCGAGAGTTGGACTATAAGGAAGGCCGAGCATCAAAGAACAGATTCTTTTGAAATGTGGTGCTGGAGAAGACTCTTGAGAGTCCCTTGGACTGCAAGGAGATCAAATCAGCCAATCCTAAAAGAAATCAACCCTGACTGTCAGATCCTGAAGTTGAAGCTCAAATACCTTGGCCACCAGATGAGAAGGGAGCACTCACTGGAGAAGACCCTGATCAGGGCCGGATCGCCCATAGGGTGAACTAGGCGCCCGCCTAGGGCGCCCTGGCCCGAGGGGCGCCAAATGGCGCCCCACTCCCCCCCCCGAAAAATGCCCCCCACCACCCTAACCCGGCGCCCGCAGGCGCTGCCAGACCCCCACCCCCTTCCCAGCAGCCGTGGGGCCCCCAGAAAAGCAGGACCCCCTGCCCCCTTCCCGACTTTTCTGGGGGTCCCGCAGCCACGGGGGCCCCAGAAAAGCGGGCGCTGGGAGGGAGGGGGCGGAGGCTGGACCCCCCCCCCGCCCCCTTCCCGGCTTTTCTGCGGGTCCCGCAGCCGTGGGGGCCCCCAAAAGCGGGCGCTGGGAGGGAGGGGGCGGAGGCTGGACTCCCCCGCCCCCTTCCCGGCTTTTCTGCGGGTCCTGCAGCCGCGGAGCCTCCAGAAAAGCCAGCGCCAGGAGGGAGGGGCGGAGGCTGGACCCCCGCCCCCTTCCCTGGCTTCCCTGGGGGTCCCGCAGCTGCGGAGCCTCCAGGAAAACCAGCGCCCTGCCGCCGCCGCCGGTCTCCAGGGCCCACCGGGAGGTTGGCATCCCCAGTTGGGGGCGCCCCAGGCTCTCCAGCCTAGGGTGCCCAGACACCTGGAGCCGGCCCTGACCCTGATGCTGGGAAAGATTGAAGGTCGAAGAAGAAGGGGACGGCAAAGGATGAGATGGTTAGACAGTGTCACCGATGCAACGAACATGAAATTGAGCAAACTTCAGCGGACAGCGGAAGACAGGAGGGCCTGGCGTGATCTGGTCCAGGGGGTCACGAAGAGACGGACTCGACTGTGCGACTGAACAACAACAACAACAACAACAACAACACAGGCCTTACCAACTGCTCAAATCCAATCTCAGCTATACTTATCATCACTCAGTTGTTTATGCAGCTTGACTCTTAACTAGCCCTTCCTGGCAACTAAACCCCCCACACACACATACACACCTATGCGTATGGCTTGAGGAAGTCTGTTTCAGTGTATCTGAAGAATACGAGATGAGCATGTCCAGAAGAGGGCAACCAGGATGGTGAGAAGATTGGAATCCAAGTCTTAGGAGGAAATGCTGAGGGAGTTGGGTATGTTTAGCCTGGGAAAGAGAAGGCTTAGAGGGGACACGATTGCAGTCTTCCAATATCTAAAGGGCTGTCATGTAGAAGATGGAGCAGATCTATTCTCCCTTGCTCCAAATTGCAAGACTAGATGTAATGGATGGAAATTACGAGGAAGTCATTACCGGCTAGATATCAGGAGAAACTTCCTAACTGTAAGAGTGGTCGGGCAGTAGAACAGTCTGCCTCGGGAGGTGGCGGATGCTCCTTCGCTGGACGTTTTCAAGCGGAGGCTGGACGACCACCTTTCAAGTATGTTGTAGGGCTCTCTTTCGGCTGTGCTCCTGCAGAGTGCAGGGGGTTGGACTAGATGACCTGCAAGGTCCCTTCCAACTCTAACATTCTATGAAAGCTGATACCCAGAAATAAACTTTGCTGGTCTTAAAAGTGCCAGGGAACTGGAACTTTGTTCTTCCTGGTCTCTCTGTTACGCCAGCTCTCTCGTGGCCAGAACGGCAGGTTGTCCCCAGTTCTACGTATTAATGCAATTATTGAGTTACCGGGATATGGAACCCCAGAAGTGGCTCGATGTGGCATTTCTGGCAACACAATTTAATATTTTGCAGACCGATCTGTGGCCGATCGCGCAGCTGAAACATGGAATATTTAAATCCTGTTTGAATCTCTGTTCTCGCTGTTCCCTATTATATCGGGACGTTGCGTACTGCATTTTGTCGGTTTGCCTTCGGACCGCTTGCTCACTTTCACATCATTTCTGTCATTTCCCGTCAGATGTTGAAATGTTTCGGGGCCTTTAAAATGATTTCAACAAGTGGTTTAATTGTAGATTCATGTGTGACAGGCGCAGGGGAGAGGCTGGCTGAATCTGATGGGAAGGAAACTTTTAAAAGACGGATCGCCCTTCCAGCCAGGCTAATTGCTTTCGAGGAAGGAACCACCCTGGTTTTCTGCCGGAAACGAAAACCATAAGTCAAGGAATTAAAAGCCATAAGAAGCCGACATTGCTGCCATAAATCTTGATCGGGCCAACATGTCTTTTAAATATGGTTCTTCCAAGAGGAGAGCCAGCATGGTGTAGCAGTTAGAATGTCCGACTAGGATCTGGGAGACCCACGTTCGAATCCTCGCTCTGCCACGGAAACTTGCTGGCTGACCTTGGACCAGTCACGGCCTCCCGGCCTAACGTACCTCACAGGGCTGTTGTGAGGATAAAATGGAGGAGAGGCGTATGATGCGAGCCACCTTGAGCCGCACTGGGGGTGAAAAGGGTAGGGTGTTAAATAAATAAATGATACTGATGGGAATTGAACTTATTTAGTTTGGCATTTAGCAGGTGGGATCTGACAGAAGTGGGCTGGGTGATTCAACTGCATTAATAAACTGCATTTTGAACTCTTTAAATACCTAAACGCTGAGCTTTCCTTTTGACATTTTAACAATTCCTACACTCTTTCTCTTGCTCTTGCTGTACTGCAGAAAACTGGCTGATAACTATTTTAAAGAAACGTTCCTGTCCCTATCTGTCTTCCTAACAGTCTTCTGGAGTCAAGGTGATAAAACTTAGCAGAGTTCAGAGCCCTTCCCAAACACTGTCTGGCTGTTAAGGGGTTGATAAGGTCAGTCGGTATCATTCTCCCCACATTGCAGGGGGGAGGAACGGCTCTGAAGGATCGGCTTTGCCAAAGGCCACCCAATGACTTTGGGGCAGAGTGACATTTGAATAAGGATGCCAGCCTCCAGGTGGGACCTGGGGAACTGCCTGGAATTACAACTCGCCTCCAGGCTACAGAGATCAGTTCCTCTAAGATCATAGAACCATAGAGTGGGCGGGGACCTCCAAAGTCATCTAGTCCAACCCTCTGCACCATGCAGAAAACTCACAAATACCTCCCCCCCACACACACACCCAGTGACCACTGTTCCACGCCCAGAAGATGCCAAAAAACCCCGCCAGGATCACCGTCCAAACTGGCCTGGAGAAAAATGGCTTCCTGACCCCAACGTGGCGATCAGCATTTTTCCCTGGGCGTGCAAGAAAGGGCCACGAGAACTCAGCACCGAGGAAACCCTTCCTGGTACTGCCAGTTAGCGGAGATATAAACTTTATACAGGACACAAACCCGATTTAAAGATTTTTTTTTTTAACTTAAAATAAAAACACGCTTCATACATCAGCACTCTTCCAATACTCTGCCGATTTAACAGCGTCTGATAACGGATACCTCTTGCTCTTAATTACTGCACCAAGATGCCTGTGCTCTTGCAATCTTGAGTGTGCCGTTCAGGTGTGTATCTGTAAGCTGCAAACCTACGATGACGCAGCAGCAGCAGCAGAATGGGAAGAAGAAGGAGAAGGCAGCCTGTTCCACTGCGGGCCTGAGAGAAGCCCACCAGGGACATGATCCGCCCCCCGGGCCACATGTCTGACACCCCTGCCATAGAGTTTTCAGGCCGAATACTAAAGCGTGTGCCTGGCGCGGTGACGTCACCTCTGGGTGACGTCATCGCGCTGGGCAAGTCGGCCAGCTTCAGGCACTTTGGGGGTAAGGTTCCACCTGTCAGCCGGATCTGGGCCAGCAGGTCGGGGGGCCCTTGAGCTGGCAACCCCCTACCCAGCCGGATCTGGGCCAGCAGGTCGGGCGGCCCTTGAGCAGGCAACCCCCTACCCGGGGGATCTGGCAGCCCTAGTTCAGAAGCATTTGCGGGTAGGGTTTCCCCCAGTGCCATAAAGGGGCCCACCAAAGTGGGAGAACCCCCACCCGGGCCAGGGGCCTGGCAACCCTACACCCAGGCTCTTTTTGTAGAAAAAGCCCAGGAGGAACTCATTAGCATATTAGGCCACACCCTTGACAACACGGCGCATTAGCATATTAGGCCACACCCCCGTGTTACCAGAAATGTGGTCATCCAGCCACGCCCACCTTCTGCTTCTTATTCTGTTTACCTTGTTTGTTGTCAAAACCCCAGGGCTCTTTTTTTGTAGCAGGGACTCCTTTGCATGTTAGGCCACACACCCCCAATGTAGCCAATCCTAATGAGTTTCTGCTACTGGGTGTGGCCTATTATGCTAATGAGTTCCTGCTGGGTGTGGCTGACTCAGGAGCCAGCCGGAAGTCCGTTCCTGTGCGTTCCGGCCCAGAAAGAGCCCTGCCTACACCCATGGAAACAAACGATCAATAAACAGTCCTTCAGTTGTCAGGACTACTTGACAAGGGGCGTAGGAGACGGCATCCGAATTTGCCAAATGAATTCTGAGGGTATAAGCAAGCCTAAATGCCAATTCTTGTCAGACAAAAGGAAATACTTATTCCTACAAGTGATTAAAGCGTGGAATTCACTGCCAGAGGATGTAGTGATGGCCACAGGAATAGGTGGTTTTAAAAGGGGATTGACAGATTCGTGGAGGACAAGTCTCTCAGTGGCCGCTAGCCATGGTGGCTGAGGGGAACCTCCACACTCAGAGGCACTAAGAGCCAGGAGGCAACGTCAGGGGAAGGTCTTGGCCGCTCTGCCCTGTCGTTGGCCCTCCAGATGGGTTGGCCACTGTGTGAGGCAGGATGCTGACTAGAGGGACCCTCCCTGGACTGACCCAGCAGGGCTCTTCTTATGTTCTTCTCAGGGGAAAGCCTCAGCCTCTGTGCCCTGCTGTTGGCCCTCCAGAGGAACTGGCTGGCCCCTGTGTGAGACGGGATGCTGGACTAGATGGACCCTCCCTGGTCTGACCCAGCAGGGCTCTTCTGAGGTTCTTTTCAGGGGAAGGCCTCGGCCTCTCTGCCCTGTTGTTGGCCCTCCAGAGGAACTGGTTGGCCCCTGTGTGAGGCAGGATGCTGACTAGATGGACCCTCCCTGGTCTGACCCAGCAGGGCTCTTCTGAGGTTCTTATGAGGGGAAGGCCTCGGCCTCTCTGCCCTGTTGTTGGCCCTCCAGAGGGACTGGCTGGCCCCTGTGTGAGACGGGATGCTGGACTGGGTGGACCCTCCCTGGTCTGACCCAGCAGGGCTCTTCTGAGGTTCTTTTCAGGGGAAGGCCTCGGCCTCTCTGCCCTGTTGTTGGCCCTCCAGAGGAACTGGCTGGCCACTGTGTGAGACAGGATGCTGGACTAGATGGACCCTCCCTGGTCTGATCCAGCAGGGCTCTTCTGAGGTTCTTCTCAGGGGAAGGCCTTGGCCTCTGTGTCCTATTGTTGGCCCTCCAGAGGAACTGGTTGGCCACTGTGTGAGGCAGGATGCTAACTAGATGGACCCTCACTGGACTGATCTAGCAGGGCTCTTTTTACATTCCTGTGACTTTTCTAAATCAGCCGCAGGAACTTCAAATTTGGGGAAGTGAAGTTCGAAGAAAAGGGAAAGTCTTTACAACATCTGCCATTCTTCTGCTTAGAACCACACGCATCCACACAACCACGCACACACACAGAAACACAAACACACACACACCCCACAGGGGCAGGGACACTGCCGAAGGGTACTCACCCTGCAGGCCAAGAAGAAGCCCTTTGAGGAGGAGGATTTTAAGTAGGGAAAACCAACTGGGCAAGGAGAGAAGGGCAGAGCAACCCATTCAGCCCCACTGAGGGATGTATAAAGATGCCACTTTTGCTTTTGGTTTTAGTCAGGAGACGTTTCGTAGAAAAAGAGGTGCGGGAGCTCATTAGCATAACTCATTTGCATAACTCATTTGCATATGCCACACCCCCTGACATCGCCGGAAGTGTGTCAGAAGGCAACACCCACTGCTCAGACTCCACTGGACTGCTTTGGATTGCTAGCTATGGGGGGTGGGGGAAGCGCGCAGATCTGCCCTGACAGAGGAGGGAGAGCTTGGACCTGAATAAACCTTGGTCTTAAAGGTGCCACTGGACACTTTTGGATGGCCGGCAAGCTCAGGAAAGTGCGTGGCTGCTCGTGGGTCGAGGAGGGCGGCGCGGAGCATGCACTTGGCCTCGAGCAGGTAGGGGACCAGGTTGGTGGCAGGGCAGAGGCACAGGAGGAGGCACAGGAGGCCGGGGCAGAGCTCCACACAGGCCTCGTGGGAGTTGCCAGGGCCCCCCTTGCAAAGGCGCCACGCCAGGGCCGGCATGAGGACGGGCATAGCCTGGGTGAGCTGGGTGCCACGGCCTAGGCAGCTTGAGGGCCAGCTCGCAGCTGCGCTCTGCTGGGTCGGTCAACAGACCAGGAAAGGTGGGGGGCTGCTGGGAGCAGGGGGCTAGGCTTGCTGCATGTGCCCGCCCCCTGGGCTCCTTACTGCCGGAGCTTCGCTCCTGTGCGCTCCTGCAGGAAATGAGCCCTGGTTTTAGGATGTATTCTTTGCACTTTTGTCATGTGCCTCTTTTCTTTCCCGGGTTCTTGCTTTATTAATTTCTTTCACGGTGCTTTTACATAAAAACAGGAGTCCGTTTTAGTGACAGTTTTACTATCGAACGGCTTTATTTAAGTCCAAAGACGGCCTTTTTTTAACCTGAGAGTGAACAAGCCATATCAGAAACTCATATTTTCAAACCAAATTAGAGCCGGCAGAAAATTCGGTTGGGTTGCCAACCTCCTGACAAGGCCTGGAGATCTCCCAGAGTTCCAAGTGATCCCCAGACGACAGATATCGCTTCCCCTGGAGAAAATGGCTGCCTTGGAGAGTGGATTCCATGGCACTGTACCCTGATGAGGTCTCTCCCCACCCCAAACTCTGCACCCCCCAAGCCCCACCTGCAAATCTCCAGAAATTTCCCAACCTGGAGCTGGCAGTGCTAGACACAGGGCTATTTTGGGGCCGGAACGCACAGGAACGGAGTTCCGGCTGGCTCCCAAGTTGGCCACGCCCAGCAGGAACTCATTAGCATAACAGGCCACACCCAATAGCAGAAACTTATTAGGATTGGCTACATTGGGGGGGGGTGTCCTAACTTGCAAAGGAGTTCCTGCTACCAAAAAAAGTCCTGGGGTTTTGACAACAAACAAAGTAAACAGAATAAGAAGCAAAAGGTGGGTGTGGCTGGATGACCCCACTTCTGGCAACATGGGGGTGTGGCCTAATATGCTAATGAGCTGTGCTCAGGGGTGTGGTCTAATATGCTTACGTGTTTCTGCTGTTGGGTGTGGCCTATTATGCTAATGAGTTCCAGCTGCGCTTTTTCCTACAAAAAAGCCCTGGCTATACTGTTGCCAACTTCCAGGTGGGGCCTGGAGAACTGGCATTATAACTGGTCTCCAGACCACAGACATCAGTTCCCCTGAAGAAAATGGCAACTTTTGGTGGATAGACTCTATGGCATCACACCCTACCAAAGTCCTTCCCACCCCCAACCTGTCCCTCTCCAAGCGCTACCCCTAAATCCCCAGGAATTTCCCAACCAGGAGTTGGCGACCCTACAACAGAGATCATAACTAAAGTAGGCCAAATGCTCAGTGTGTTTAAAAAAACACATCCTGCAGTTCGGTGTAGTGGTTAGGAGCGTGGAGTCTAATCTGGGAGAACCGGGTTTGAGTCCCCACTTCTCCACATGCAGCTGCTGGTGTGACCTTGGGTCAGTGACAAGTTCTCTTGGAGCTGTTCTCCCAAGGGCAGTTCTGGAAAGAGCTCTCTCAGCCCCACCTGCCTCACAGGTTGTCTTTTGCGGGGAGGGGGAAGGGATTATAAACCGCTCTGAGACTCCTTTGGGTAGTGAACAGGGGCGGATGAAGGCTCCCTGGTGCCCTAAGCACTGACCAATCTCGGTGCCCCTCCCCTTTCCACACAGACCCCGTCCATTTCAGTTGTTGACCTGTCTGACCAGATATACAAGGCAGGTTGCAGCAATACAGAAATTTATCCATATGATAACACAATATACGGTCGTGACAACTGAATTTGGCTCCATCGTTTTACTTTTAAACCCATGCATTTTGCTTTTAAACACAGCCTATGACACTGCACCTCGCCAACAAAAAATAGAAGATCACCCCTAGGGTGCACCCTGGTCAATTTGCACTGGTTGTATCTTTTTTTTTTTAACAAATCATTCTTTTTTTTCTTTTCACCCTTTCCCCAACTTTGTGGTGCTCCCCTTGGCCCTAGTGCCCTAAGCACGTGCCTAGTCTTGCTTAATGGTGAATCTGCCACTGGTAGTGAAGGGTGGGGTATAAAGCCAATGTCCTCCTCCTCCTCCTCCTCCTTCTTCTCCTTCTGCTTCTTCTTGAGGCACTGGGGGATGCGTTTAATTCTTCCTGTTTGGGATCGTCACTGTGATATCTGTTCTTTTTTAAAACTTTCGTTTCCCTAATTGGGGAACCAAAAAAATCCAGAACTTGACAGTTTCAGAATGAGCCTCGGCATCTGAAGCGGGAAGGGGGAGGGACAGAACATTGTGTTGTGTGTGTTTGTGTGTTTGGAGCGGGGGGGGGGACACCTAGTGTGGAAGGGCTGCGCCAGGAAACAGCAGGAAGGGTGTGAGTTGCGGCCATGGAGACGGAAGCTGAGAAAATCCAAGCACCCATGGGAGAATGGGCGATTCTTCATCTAGCATTTGCTCCACTTTTTCTCAACTGGGAGGAAAAGGTGCAGCTCAAAACCACATTCAAATACCCCGGGGGGCAACTGACTGCAAAGTCGCCCCTGAACACCCATAAACTGAGAGCCGGTTTGGCGTAGTGGTTAAGAGGGGTGGATTCTAATCTGGAGAACTGGGTTTGATTCCCCCACTCCTCCACATTAACATTGCATTAGCTGGAGTTGGCAACCCAAGATGATGGGATGAATGTAGGCTGGCCAACCTCCAGCTGGGGCCTGGAGATATCCTGGAATTACAATGGATCTCCGGGCTGCGGAGATCGGTTCCCCTGGAGGAAAACGGCTGCTTCGGAGGGGGGACTCTACGGCATCCCGCCCCAACTGAGAGCCCTCCTCTCCCCAAACTCCGCCTTCCCCGAGCTCCGTTCCTGTGCGTTCCTGTCCAAAAATAGCCCTGACCTTCAACACAGGCTGGATGTGCTCCCATTTAGAGAGTACCCATCAACAGCCTGGCCACGGCATTCTGCACTAGCTGCAGCTTCCGGATTCGCAACAAGGTCAGCCCCATGTAAAGAGTGTTACAGTAGTCTAGTCTCGAGGTGACCATTGCATGGATCACTGTCGCCAGGTCGTTGCAGCCGAGGAAGGGAACCGGCTGCCGAATCAGCCGAAGAAGGTAAAAGGCCGACTTAGCAGTGGCTGCTACCTGGGCCTCCATTGTTAAGGAGGCATCCAGGAGCACTCCCAAACTCCTAACTTCCGGCACTGGCACCAACAGTGCCCCGCCGAAAGTCAGGAGTGGGATCCCCACCCCCGAACTGCCCCGCCCCACCCCGACTCAGAGGCAGAGGAACTTCTTCCTAGCCCCACGGCCGACATAAGATTTTTACATCCCGCTTTTCTCTACCTTAAGGAGTCTCAGAATTGCTTACAATTGCCTTTCCCTTCCTCTCCCCATGACAGGCACCTTGTAGGGTAGGTGGGGCTGAGAGAGTTCTGGGAGGACCGTGACGGCCCCAAGGCCACCCAGCAGGCTTTGTGGGAACGAGGAGTGGGGAATCAAACCCAGTTCTCCAGGTTAGAATCCGCTGCTCCTAACCACTACCCCACACTGGCTGGTGAGGTTTGCAGGGAAATCCTGGTATGTCTGATGAGGACGGTTTGACGTTGCCACAACCATCTTGCATTATTTCTCCTGAGCTCTGGAAAAACTGGCTTTGTAGCTTTTCGGAAAGCTGCATCTGAAATGAGGAAAAAGCACAACTGGCTGAATTATACAGGGTTGTATAATTATACAGGAATTACACAGATGCTCTGGGTTGGGAAATAACTGGGGATTCTGGGGGTGGAGCCTGTGGAGTGAGCTCAGCAGGGTACGATGTCACAGACTCCACCCTCCAAAGCAGCCGTTTTCTCCGGGGGTGCTGAACTTCAGTCGTCTGCCGATCAGTTGTGATCCCACCACCCAGAGGATGGCGGCCCATCTGCAGAGAAGGACCTATTGGCCACCAGCTGTGACGCTTTCAAAACAGAGACTCCTAATCTATGCAACACACACATGTAGTGAAGTGGGTAGGTGGAGGGTTAAGGGGAGCCTGCAAGCGCCATTAAAAAAAAAAAATACACACCCTCATGCCATGGTGACCAGGGGAACCTCCACATTCAGAGGCACTAAGCCTCTGAATCCCAGAGCCAGGAGGCAACATCAGGGGAAGGCCTCGGCCTCTCTGCCCTGTTGCCAGCCCTCCAGAGGAACTGTTTGGCCACTGGGTGAGACAGGAGGCTGGATTAGATGGACCTTAACTGGTCTGATCCAGCAGGGTACTTCTGAGGTACTTATCAAGGGAAGGCCTCAGCCTCTGTGCCCTGTTGCTGGCCCTCCAGAGGAACTGGCTGGCCACTGTGTGAGACCGGATGCTGGACTATAGGGGCCCTCACTGGTCTGACCCAGCAGGGCTTTTCTAAGGTTCTACTCAGGGGCAGGCCTCGGCTTCTATGCCCTGTTGTTGGCCCTCCAGAGGAACTGGCTGGCCACTGTGTGAGACAGGAGGCTGGACTAGAGGGACCCTCACTGCTCTGATCCAGCAGGGCTCTTCTTAGGTTCTTATCAGGGGAAGGCCTCAGCCTCTCTGCCCTATTGTTCACCCACCAGAGAAACTGGCTGGCCCCTGTGTGAGACGGGAGGCTGGACTGGGTGGACCCTCCCTGGTCTGACCCAGCAGGGCTCTTCTGAAGTTCTTATCAGGGGAAGGCCTCGGCCTCTCTGCCCTGTTGCTGGCACTCCAGAGGAAGTGGTTGGCCACTGTGTGAGAAGGATGCTGGACTAGAGGGACCCTCCCTGGTCTGATCCAGCAGGGCTCTTCTTAGCTTCTTATCAGGGGAAGGCCTCGGCCTCTCTGCCCTGTTGTTCACCCTCCAGAGGAACTGGCTGGCCACTGTGTAAGACAGAAGGCTGGTCTAGATGAACCACTGTTCTGATCCAGCAGAAATATTCTCATGTTCTCATACCAGACAATCCACCTGATGCATGAAAGAAGGAACCAAACAGGTGACTCAGCCTTTTATCTGCAGGTATGCATCACTGTAGGAATGTATAATTATCAGCTAAACACCAGGAAGACAAAAGTCATGGCTACTGAGAAACTACACACCTTCAAGGTTCACAATGAAGAAATTCAAATGGTTGAAGATTTATTTTATTTTTATCTATGCTATTTATAGTCTGCTTTTCTTACTGAGGTTCAAGGCAGATTCCACAGAGCGAATCGACACAATGGGCAGGATGTGACATTTGAGAAACAATGCAATAGGCTGAGGGTTGTAGAACTGGCCAGACATCTAAAAAACAGAACGGGTACGAGACATAAATGTGTATGCAGAAGGTCCCAGGTTCAATCCCTGGCATCTCCATTAGAAAGGACCAAGCAATAGGTGATGGGAAAGACCTCTGTCTGAGACCTGGAGAGGCATGGAGAGGGACTGTAGCTCAGTGGGACAACATCTGCTTGGCAAGCAGAAGGTCCCAGGTTCGATCCCTGGCATCTCCAGTTAAAAGGACCAGGCAGGAGATGATGTGAAAGACCTCTGTCTGAGACCTGGAGAGGCATGGAGAGGGACTGTGGCTCAGTGGGAGAACATCTGCTTGGCAAGCAGAAGGTCCCAGGTTCAATCCCCAGCATCTCCAGATGAAAGGACCAGGCAGTAGGTGATGGAAAAGACCTCTGCTTGAGACCCTGGAGAGCCATGGAGAGGGGCCATAGTTCAGTGGTAGAGCCTCTGCCTGGCATGCAGAAGGTCCCAGGTTCAATCCCTGGAACCTCCAGTTAAAAGGACTGGGTAGTAAGTGATGCGAAAGACCTCCTTCTGAGACCCTGGAGAGCCATGCGGAAGGCCCTGTGGCTCAGTGGAGGAGCCTCTGCTTGGCAAGTGGAATGTCCCAGGTTCAATCCCCAGCATCTCCAGTTAAAAGGACCAGGCAGGAGGTAATGTGAAAGACCCTCCACCTGAGACCCTGGAAATCCATGGAAATCCACTGTGGCTCAGTGGCAGAGCCTCTGCTTGGCAAGCAGAATGTCTCAGGTTCGATCCCTGACATCTCCAGTTAAAAGAACCAGGCAGGAGATGATGGGAAAGACCTCCACCTGAGACCCTGGAAATCCATGGAGAGGGACCATGGTTCAGAGCCTCTTTTTGGCAAGCGGAATGTCCCAGATTCGATCCCCGGCATCTCCAGTTAAAAGGACCAGGCAGGAGGTGATGGGAAAGACCTCAGCCTGAGACCCTGGACAGCTGCTGCCAGTCAGAGGCGACAACACCAATCATGATGAACTGATGTTCTGATTTCAGTATAAGGCAGCTTCATGTTAAGGGGAGGGGCTGTGGCTCAGTGGCAGAGCATCTGCTTGGCATGCAGAAGGTCCCAGTTTCAATCCCCGGCATCTCCAGTTGAAATGACCAGGTAGGAGGTGATGCGAAAGACCTCCGTTTGAGACCCTGGGTGTCAGCTTCCAGTCGGAGTAGACAAATCCGATCTTGATGGACCAAGTGTCTGACTCAGTAGAAGGCAGGTTCATTTGTTTCACATTTAATATCCTTTAGGCCCCAAGTCAAAACGTTCCTCCTTGCCCAGTTTCTAAACAGATGGGTTGTGTGTTTCCCCAGCTGTTTTACAGTCCACCGCTAACTGTATTGTTGATATCACTTCAGAATGCGTAGTGGTTCCGGGGTATTTTGGGTGCGTTAACAAAGAATCACGGTCATATATTGGATCGGTGTCAGGTTCCCGGATTGCTTTGATATAGGTCTTGGTGTGGTTGTCATTTTTCAGGATTTTATTGCCGTGTTCTTTAACAGTTGTGAGCTGTCCCTTTGAGCAGGTCTCTGGAAAAGCAGTGCACGTGTTCTCTAACTGAATCCAATAAATAAATATCCAATATTTTAGCAGAGTCGTGAAAAATGCAACCATTGTGCTTCTGGGTGATAAAATCATCACGGCTATTCTCACAAGTATCCTTGTGAGATACCTACCACAGGAGGTGGTGGCGGCTACAAGCATGGACAGTTTCAAGAAGGAATTAGATAAATATCTGGAGCAGAAGTCCATCAGTGGCTATTAGCCACAGGGTATAGATGGGAACTCTCAGTCTGGGGCAGGTGATGCACTCTATTCTTGGTGCTGGAGGGGGCAGCAGTGGGAGGGCTTCTAGTGTCCTGGCCCCACTGCTGGACCTCCTGAGGGCACCTGGTATATTTTGGCCGCTGTGTGACACAGAGTGTTGGACTAGACGGGCCATTGGCCTGATTCAGCATTGGCTTCTCTTAGATAAACATCTGGAGCAGAAGTCCATCAGTGGCTATTAGCCAGATGGCATAGATGGGAACTCTCAGTCTGGGGCAGGTGATGCACTCTATTCTTGGTGCTGGAGGGGGCAGCAGTGGGAGGGCTTCTAGTGTCCTGGCCCCACTGCTGGACCTCCTGAGGGCACCTGGTATATTTTGGCCGCTGTGTGACACAGAGTGTTGGACTAGACGGGCCATTGGCCTGATTCAGCATTGGCTTCTCTTAGATAAACATCTGGAGCAGAAGTCCATCAGTGGCTATTAGCCAGATGGCATAGATGGGAACTCTCAGTCTGGGGCAGGTGATGCACTCTATTCTTGGTGCTGGAGGGGGCAGCAGTGGGAGGGCTTCTAGTGTCCTGGCCCCACTGCTGGACCTCCTGAGGGCACCTGGTATATTTTGGCCACTGTGTGACACAGAGTGTTGGACTAGATGGGCCATTGGCCTGATTCAGCATTGGCTTCTCTTAGATAAACATCTGGAGCAGAAGTCCATCAGTGGCTATTAGCCAGAGGGCATAGATGGGAACTCTCAGTCTGGGGCAGGTGATGCACTCTATTCTTGGTGCTGGAGGGGGCAGCAGTGGGAGGGCTTCTAGTGTCCTGGCCCCACTGCTGGACCTCCTGATGGCACCTGGTATATTTTGGCCGCTGTGTGACAGAGTGTTGGACTAGATGGGCCATTGGCCTGATCCAACATTGGCTTCTCTTATGTTCTTATGTTCTTATGCTTGATATCAAGGTTACTAATACAGAGGTTGTTTTCCATGGTGCTGTTGATTCCTGTGACTCCCTCTAGTTCTTTTGATTCTTTCCTTGTCGGTGGTCCTTCTAGAGCTGTGAGGATTGCCTCGTTGTAGCCTCTGATGGGAACAGGTTCCTTATTCCTTCTGATATCCATTGTCCCTTTGCTCCCATCCAATGGACATATTTGGGTAACTTCAATCAGTCTCTTCTGTACCACTCCCAGCCTGGTAATTATAGTCCATCGGTCTCCTGCTGGGAGGACCGCAAAGCTTTGTAGTAACTCTTCTTCTTCTGAATTCTCAAGCCGGTAATTTTTCCCTTCAGGATTTGGTGTCTTGGGTTCAGTCCATGCGATTAAATCAGCATCTTCTTTAAATAAAGTTTCTTGTTCGTGCTCTTTAGACTCATCAATGTCCATCAGTGTATCCTGAGTTTCTTCCTTGGCAGTCTCCAGGTACAGCCTGATTATCTCCCAGAATTACGCCTGACTTCCGGACGACAGAGATCAGTTCCCCCTAGAGAAAATGGCGAAGAAGAAGAAGGAGGAGGAGGAGGAGGAGGAGGAGAAGAAGAAGAAGGAGAAGGAGAAGAAGAAGAACTGGATTCATACCCCGTCCTTCACTCGGACACTCAGAGCGGCGAATCACCTTCCCTTCCTCTCCCCACAACAGGCACCCTATGAGGTAGGTGGGGCTGAGAGAGCTCATAAGAGAACAGCGCTGAGAAAACTTGTGACTGGCCCAAGGCCACCCATCTGGCTGCATGCGGAGAAGTGGGGGAATCAAACCCGGTTCTCCTGCACCAAACTGGCTGGGCTTGACGACATTATACCCTACTGGAGTCCCTCCCCTCCCAGACCTCTCCCTCCCCAGGCTCCATCCCTAAAATCTCCAGGTATTCTGAAAACCTGGAGTTGGCAACCATAAGAAGAAGAAGAAGAGATTGAATTTATACCCTGCCCTTCGCTACCTGAAGGAGTTTCAGAGCGGCTTACAAACTCCTTTCCCTTCCCCTCCCCACAAGAGACCCCCTGTGAGGTCTGCTCTTTCAAGGACAGCTCTGAGAGAACTTGTGGCTGACCCAAGGTCACACCAGCAGCTGCAAGTGGAGGAGTGGAGAACCAAACCCGGTTCTCCCAGATTAGAGTCCGCACACTTAACCACTACACCAAACTGGCTGTCCACCAAACTGGCTAAAAGAAGAAGAAGAGATTGGATTTATACCCCGCCCTTCACTACCCAAAGGAGTCTCAGAGCGGCTTACAAACTCCTTCTCCTTCCCCTCCCCACAACAGACCCCTGTGAGGTCTGCTCTTTCAAGGACAGCTCTGAGATAACTTGTGGCTGACCCAAGGTCACACCAGCAGCTGCAAGTGGAGGAGTGGGGGAATCAAACCAGGTTCTCCCAGGTTAGAGTCTGCGCACTTAACCACTACACCAGAATCCTGTGGAGAGCCGGGTTTGGGGAGGGGTGGGGCCTCAGCAGGGTACGGCGCCATGAAGTCCACCCTCCAACACAGCCATTTTCTGTAGGGGAACCAATCTTGGTTGTCCAGAGATCAAGTGTAATAGCAGGGGCTCTCCAGCTGCCACCTGGAGTTTGGCAACCTCATGCATAAGCCAGCTTCACAGCCCTCTTGGACGCTACACCCACCCTCAGAATGGCTGCGTTTGGGTTTTTCGCTCCACGGTGTCAGCATCGGATCTCATCTGCCACGGTTTTCCTGCACTGTCCTATGATTCTATGCTTTTCATCCTGTTTGTTCTGGTTGAGTGGAGGGGGGGGAACGCATGAGTGTCGGGGTGTGCATACTGCTTAGCTGAGAAAACCACTCACTGTAACTGCAAGAGGCCTCCCTTGCACTGGGGAAGAATGTTTGCTTTGACCTTGGGTATCAGACACTGCTTGATACGGGTGCTGGGGGGAAGGATCAACGGCGCACAGTAGATTTTGACAAGCTGGATGGGCGGAATGATTGGATGGGTCACAAAGGGGGGGCGGTCATATGAATTGTGTATAATATCAGAACTGGCGCCAAAGGGGTCAGTTCTGACACGAATCGTCTCAGCTTTGAAACGTCTCTAACTTTCAATAAACAGCTCACTGCCAAGAGACTGCTGTTGGGAGTACGTTTGTTCAAGAGTCCGAGACACAGCTGGAACTGCCTAGAGGGATCTGGTTCTGGGGGGCTGGGCCCAAGCGCAGCAAACTCAGCACCGGTTCTCCTCTGGGTGTATCACCCATTTCCTCCGGAGGTCATGAGAATTCTGCAGGGCAAAGTCGGTAGCGAGAGGAACGTTCAAGAACAGACTTGTACTGACACCCGTCAAACTTGAGCCGTGTAAATCAAAGCAGCGCAAGGGGAAAGTGCCCAGCCCAGATCTGGCACAGTTGGGTAACATGCCAGGGCAGAGGACGACAACTCTTTTCTCCACGGAGATGAAAAGGAGCACTGTGGCACAGGGTTACGGACAGATTTATTGTGCGGGTACACGGGCACGGAGGAGAGAAAAAATGCTGACGGCGGGGAGTGTCACCGTTGTGATGAGCTGGTTTCCAGTTGCAAACGTTGGCAGAAGGGCTCCGTGATTCATAATGGCAAACAGTGTTATGCTGCAGTTAATGCAGGCTCTCTACCTTGAGAATTTTCTTTGGGAAGGTGGATTACGCAAACCATAAATAGTTCATTTTCTTTCTTATTTTAAAGATGACTAAGTGAATAAAGAAGAAGAAGAGGAGATTGGATTTATACCCTGCCCTTCCCTACCCAAAGGAGTCTCAGAGCGGCTTACAAACTCCTTTCCCTTCCCCTCCCCACAACAGACGCCCTGTGAGGTAGAAGAAGAAGAAGAAGAAGAAGAAGAAGAAGAAGAAGAAGAAGAAGAAGAAGAAGAAGAATTGTACCAGCTGAAGTGATCAATCCATATTCAAGAAATCAAGGGCTAGACTGGCTACCTTATAAAAATCTTCTAAAATCTGAAGGGAAAAATTTTATGTTAAAAGATAGATTTGATGTTGAATTTGAATATGATTGGTTGAAGTATAGACAGATTTATGATTTATTTAAGACCGATAAAAGAGAATACGGTTTTAGAGAAAAGAATATTGAAATTGAAACTGTATGGCTTGAGAAAGATAAAAAAAAAATGATTTCTAAACTGTATAAGGTACTATTGAAATGGTATACTGAGGATGAAGCTGTAAAAGAGCAAATGATAAAATGGGCTGTAAATGTTAATAATGAGATATTAATGACATCTTGGGAATATTTGTGGAAAAAGTCAATGAAAATTTCAACGTGTGTAAATGTTAAAGAGAATTGTTATAAAATGATGTACAGATGGTATATGACGCCTAAAAAAATTGCTATTATAAATGAAAGTATGTCTAACAAATGTTGGAAATGTAAGAAACATGAAGGGTCTTTTTACCATATGTGGTGGACATGTGATAAAGCAGTAAAGTATTGGACAGAGATCCACAATGAGATACAAAAAATTTTGAATTGTACTTTTAAGAAAGACCCACAGATGTTATTGTTAGGTCTTAAAATGGAAGAAATAAATGTAGCCAAGAGAACACTACTATGGTACTTGACTACAGCAGCAAGACTGACTTTTGCTCAATGTTGGAAACAAGATAAAGTACCTGAAACATGGGAATGGATTAAAAAGACGTTGTTTTTGGCAGAAATGGACAAATTAACAAGAAAATTAAACAACGAAGAAGATGAAACTTTTTTTGAAGACTGGAAAGACTTTCAAAAATACTTGTTGAAAAATTGGGACATTAAGCGTGGTTTGATTTGCTTTGATAGTTATTAAGAGGAAAATGAAATAGAATTAGATTTTTGAATTGTTACCGTTTGTAAGAGAAAATAAGTTTAGAAATAAATGTAACAGAATAAGAGAGATATTAATGGGGTTGGAGCAGTGCGGGAAGCCTTGTTTGGGGGGGAGAAGGGAAATTAGAAAAATGGATATGTAATTGGTTGAAAATGTATGAACATGTGATATATCCAATAATAAACTGTATTTACCAAAAAAAAGAAGAAGAAGAAGAAGAAGAAGAAGAAGAAGAAGAAGAAGAAGAAGAAGAAGAAGAAGAAGAAGAAGAAGAAGAGGAGGAGGAGGAGGAGGAGGAGGAGGAGGAGGAGGAGGAGGAGGAGGAGGAGGAGGAGGAGATTGGATTGATATCCCCACCCTTCACTACCCAAAGGAGTCTCAGAGCGGCTCACAAACTCCCCAAGGTCACGCCAGCAGCTGCAACTGGAGGGAGTGGGGGAATCAAACCCGGTTCTCTGAGATTGGAGTCTGCATGCTTAACCACGACACCAGACTGGCTCCCATGTTTGAGTCCAGTGGAACTTTTAGGGCCGACAAAGTTTTGTTCAAGGTATGAGCGTTCATGTGCATGCACAGTTCTTCAGAGACAATTAAGTGGAATTTATCAGTCCGTGCATATAAGGCAAAGGTTGAATAGCCAATTAGCTTATGCTCATAACCTTGAATTAAATTTTGTTGGTCTTAAAGATGGCACTGGAATCAAACGTTGTTCTGTTGCTTCAAACCAACCCAGCTATCCACATGGATCTCAGGGAATAAAGGTGAAGGTACAAAAATCAGGCCAGAGGCCCATCCAGTCCAACCCTCTGTGTCACACAGTGGCCAGAAATACCAGAGGCCATCAGGAGGTCCAGCAGTGGGGCCAGGACACTCGAAGCCCTCTCACTGTTGCTCCACCCCCCAAGCACCAAGAAGACAGAGCCTCACTTGCCCCAGAGTCCCTATCTATACCTTGTGGCTAATAGCCACTGATGGACTTCTGCTCCATATGTTTATCTAATTCCCTCTTGAAACTGTCCATGCTTGTAGCTGCCACCACCTCCTGTGGCAGTGAATTCCATGTGTTAATCACTCTTTGGGTGAAGAAGGACTTCCTTTTATCCGTTCTAACCCAACCGCTCAGCAACTTCATGGAGTGCCCACGAGTTCTTGTATTGTGAGAAAGGGAGAAAAGTACCTCTATCTCGACCTGCTCAGTCCTTAGGGTTGCTAGGTCTGGGTTGGAAAATACCTGGAGACTTTGGGGGTGGATCCAGGAGAGGGTGGGGTTTGGGGAGGGGAGGGGAGTGGCCTCAGCAGGGTACGATGCCAGAGAGTCCACCCTTCCAAGCAGCCATTTTCTCCAGGGGCAGTCAATGACCAAGGCAACCTTGATGGTGTATTATGAAAATATATTTATGGCTTTCGTCCTTCAGTGAATGTATTTCTTCATCACGTTATGAAAACACGCACACACACGTACTGTGATGAAGAAACATATTCACCGCAGGACGAAAGCCTAAATATATTTTCATAATACAACATCACGGTTGTCTTTGTTATTGGCCGCATCCTTCTTGTGATCTCTCTGTTGTTTCTACATTTTCTCCAGGGGAGCTGATCTCTGTCAGCCGAAGGTCAGTCGTAAAAGGCTGGAGATCTCCAGGCCCCACCTGGAGGCTGGCAACCTGATCTATGGTCTTGTACCCCACTGAGATCCCTGTCCTCCCCAGGCTCCAGTCCCAAATCTCCAGGAATTTCCCAAGCTGGAGTTGGCAGCCCCCACCAGTAGCCAGGAGGAAACTATCTGGTTAACTTTGCTTTAATGAATAGTTGCAAACCACCAAACTGAATTAATGCACGCTTCTAGCAGCTTGACTGGTGCCTGCTAATAAATTTGCCAACCTTTGATTAATTCTCTTCTTGATATCGCATTGATAACCAGTGGCCGAGTTCAGACTGGCAGTTTGGCCCGATATCGGCACGTTTCAGAAACGTTTCACGAATGGATCAAAATGGGCCGGTTCACACAGGCACAGCTGTCAAGGAGTTCCCCAGCCGTACTCAACCCGTCTTGTAACACTTTCCTCCCAAGTTTAAAAAGTACCAGGTGATAGGCTTCCCAAGAACTTACCGCGTGCCGGCGGAGGATGGATACGTCCTCACAGGACCATCTCCAGGGGAAGGAGAGGCGCAGAGCACCATGCCGTTGCTAGGAAGGGACGGTAGGCGACGCTCTGGCAATGGGGCTGGAAACTTGATGGTACCATCGAGTTTCCAGCCCCATTGCCAGAGCATCACCTGGTATCACTTCCTGGCGACGGCATGGTGCGTTACCAGGAAGACTGGTCCGGCTGGGGAGCATTCGTCCCCCGCCCCCAGACGGTAAGTACTTGGGAACCCTACCAGGTGAAAGTGGTAGTGAACCCTGGAGAGCGCTTCGATCCCGCTTCCCAGACGTGTGCACGCTGAAAGCCACAAACAAGCCACCCCAATTGTTGATGCGTGTATGCGCATAAGCACTCATAACTGGATTTTTTTTTAAAGCCAATTACAGCCATGCCTCCCCCGGGGCGGGCCAACAGTGTGAACGCTCCCTTGCACCTCTTTCCCGGTATGCTCCCACCTCAGTCGGTGCAATGTGACCCAAAACAACGTCTTTTTGCCACGGCTCCCTTGTGCTTCATACTGCCAGTCTGAACTCAGCCAGTGTATTGGCTTACCAATATAACCAAAAGGAACAGACACAAGGAACAGAGCCAGTTTGGTGTAGTGGTTAAGTGCGCAGACTCTAATCCGGGAGAACCGGGGTTGATTCCCCCACTCCTCCACTCGCAGCTGCTGGATGACCTTGGGCAAGCCATAGTTCTGCCAGAGCTGTCCTTGAAAAAGAGCAGTTTCTGTCAAGAGCTCTCTCAGCCCCGCCTACCTTACAGGGTGTCTGTTGTGGGGAGGGGAAGGGAAAGGGGTTTGTGAGCTGCTCTGAGACTCCTTCGGGTAGTGATGGGTAGGGTATAAATCCAATCTCCTCTTCTTCTACGTGACGCTATGAACTTTAACTTCTGAAGAAGCTGTTCGACGAAACGAGGTATCATTCCGGAGTCTTCATTACAACACATTACTTGTCACTTTTTGATATACTAATTGCTTTGTACAACACAATAATTGTTACTTTTTGATATACCAGTTGCCTTGTTTGTATATATTTACTAAGAATTCTTTCCTGTTGTATTGTATTTGCTTGTATTGGTTATACCGATCGATAAATTCTATATTTATTTGTTAGCGTCTTTTTCTCAGCTGTTTTTCTTTCTATAATGATTCCAGCTGGGAAGTCTCTTTGCATTCAGTTGCAAGTGTGTAGGCAACAGACAGGCCAGGGTATTTCTCTTTCTCTGACCAGTCGGCATTGCCCAACAAGCAAAGCGGCGTGCTTTCCAGAAGAGATCGCAATGCTGAGGTTATGCAAATAAAATTAAAGTAATTGCTCACTGGCAGTTAAGAAGAACCCAGAAGAGTGACTGCCCAATCTCGTTTCTACACTTACAAAAACTTGCCCTTTGTTTACCTTCTCCATTTTCCTGCGGCAGCGAACCATGAGTTCCCGAAATCTCAGGATGTGCCGGTTTTAAAATACTCTTCCAGATGGCAAGGGGAGATAAACGTGATTCTCAGTCCCTGATGGAAGAGAATTCAAACTGGCCATTTACAGAAACGATCACACATCACGCAAAACAGGGCCTTTTTTTTTTTTGCCCTTGGGGGATGCACCAGAACAGAGTTCAGGAACCTCTTTGCCAAAATCCTTTTTTAAAATGTTTAAAAGTTCACGAGTTTTCCATACACGGAGTGAAAAGTAGGAGGCTAAAGTTGGTTCCTTATTCAGTTTCCTATTAATTCCTTATCCGTGGTTTTTTAAAATATATATATATATATATATATATATTAGACAAACAAAACAAACATATATAGATACAAAACAAACATACATAGATACAAATATAGGGAGATCCCTTTAACTCATCATTCAGTCTATTTGGTGAGCTCATACCAGGGCTCTTTTTGCAGCAGGAACTCCTTTGCATATTAGGCGACACACCCCTAATGCAGCCAATCCTCCAAGAGCTTACAGAGAAGAAGAGAAGAGAAGAGATTGGATTTATACCCCACCCTTCACTGCCCAAAGGCGTCTCAGAGCGGCTGACAAACTCCTTTCCCTTCCCCTCCCCACAACAGAGGGAGGTGGGGCTGAGAGAACTTCTGACAGAACCTGTCCTTGAGAGAACAGCTGTGCCAGAGCTTGTGACTGACCCAAGGTCACACCAGCAGGTGCAAGTGGAGGAGTGGGGAATCAAACCCGGTTCTCCCAGATTAGAGTTCACATGCTTAACCACTACACCAAACTGGCTCTCTTCTGCTCTTCTTACAGGGGCTACTGTAAGCTCTTGGAGGATTGGCTACATTGGGGGGGTGGCCTAATATGCAAAAGAGTTCCTGCTACAAAAAGAGCCCTGCCTCATACAATATCTGAGTATATTAGAGTCCAGTCATACGTGCCAGGTAACGCGGGGGGGGGGAACGAGGCTATTTGTACTGTATTACTTTGATCCGCCACTGCGTGATCAGATGCAGCGGCAGGTGAATCAGTTTTTTTCCTTCGCCGCGTGTTTCCAGTGCGCTCGAACGAGGGATCGCTGATGCAAAGGGAGCGCGCCGGAGCGGTCACACGGGAAAGTCCGCCTGCCGCTCATCACAAACCCATTTGATACTGCACTTCCCCCTGGTATTTTTAAACTCAGCTTCTTTGGCGGGCTGAAATGGGTTGGCGACGGGTGTGGGACGCTTGCCAGATGTTCCCGTGTGATCGCGCCCATAAAATCCGCCCAGCATTCATGCATATCACGTGGCTCCTTCTACGGGACCTTCATTACTTTTTTCCACCTTATAATTTTCATATATACCTTTTGCGTACAGTTAATTGTGTATTTTTCAATTTCCTTTTGTTTCTGTTATATGTCCGATAGTTTTATATACTGTATTCTTCTATCCGTTTATAAAACCTTAACCGTGTATTCTCAAAAAAAAAATTTATTGTGCCCTCTCAAGCTGCGGTGGCTCAAGTGGTTAAGACGCTGAACTGCAGGCTGTGGAAGGTCAGTAGTTCAGCAGTTCGAGACCCGAGAGTGCCACATGATGGGGTGAGCTCCCGTCTCTAGTTCCAGCTCCTGCCAACCTAGCAGTTCAAAAGCAAGAAATTGCAAGTAGATAAATAGGTACCACTTTGGTGGGAAGGTAACAGCGTTCCGTGCGCCTTGGTGTTCAGTCATGCCAGCCACATGACCACAGAAACGTCTTCGGACAGCGCTGGTTCTTCAGCTTTGAAACGGAGATGAGCACCGCAACTCCAGAGTTGGATTCGACTGGCTTTCGAGCAAGGGAACCTTTACCTTTACAAGGTTGATGTTAAATTGGCCATCTCTGCTGTTTCCAGTATTTTGTTTATCATTTCTTCCTCTGAGGGGATTTCATTTCTTTTCCAATATTTAGCATATACTATTCTTGCTGTTGTTACAATATGTATAATAAGATAAAAGTCTTGCTTTTTGCATTTCTCTGGAACTATGTTCAATAAAAACAGTTCTGGTGTATAAGGTACAGTATTTTTTTTAACATTCATGACCCCATGGACCACATCATGCCAGGCCCTCCTGTCTTTCGCCGTCCTCCGGAGTCTGCATAATTTCATGTTCGTTGCATCGGTTGTTGTTCAGTCGCACAGTCGAGTCCGACTCTTTGCGACCCCATGGATCAGATCACGCCAGGCCCTCCTGTCTTCCGCTGTCCGCTGTCCGCATCGGTAGCACTGTCCAACCATCTCATCCTTTGCCGTCCCCTTCTTCTTTGACCTTCAGTCTTTCCCAGCATCGGGGTCTTCTCCAGTGAGGGCTCCCTTCTCATGAGAGAGCCAGTTTGGTGTAGTGGTTAAGTGCGTGGACTCTAATCTGAGAGAACCGGGTTTGATTTCCCCAGTCCTCCACTTGCATGTGGCTGGATGACCTTGGGCAAGCCATAGTTATGATAAAAGCTGTTCTTGAAAAAGAGCAGTTTCTGTCAGAGCTCTCTCAGCCCCACCTACCTCGCAGGGTGTCTGTTGTGGGGAGGGGAAGGGAAAGGAGTTTGTCAGCCGCTCTGAGACACCTTTGGGTAGTGAAGGGCAGGGCATAAATCCAATCTCCTCCTCCTCCTCCTCCTCCTCCTCCTCCTCCTCCTCCTCCTCCTCCTCCTCCTCCTCCTCCTCCTCCTCTTCTTCTTCTTCTTCTTCTTCTTCTTCTTCTTCTTCTTCTTCTTCTTCTTCTTCTTCTTCTTCTTCTTCTTCTTCTTCTTCTTCTTCTTCTTCTTCTTCTTCTTCTTCTTCTTCTTCTTCTTCTTCTGGTGGCCAAAGTATCTGAGCTTCAGCTTCAGTATCTGGCCTTCTAGGGAATAGTCAGGGTTGATTTCTTTTAGAATTGACTGATTTGATCTCCTTGCAGTCCGAGGGACTCTCAAGAGTCTTCTCCAGCACCACAGTTCAAAAGCATCTATTCTTCGGTGCTCGGCTTTCCTTATGGTCCAACTCTCGCAGCCATACATGACAACTGGGAATACCATTGCTTTGACCATATGGACTTTTGATGGCAGGGTGATGTCTCTGCTTTTTATCATGCTGTCTAGGTTTGCCATCGCTTTCCTCCCAAGGAGCGGGCGTCTTTTAATTTCATGGCTGCAGTCTCCATCTGCAGTGATCTGGGATCCCAGGAACGTGAAGTCTCCATGGATGGTAACAAAAGGCTTCCTTATAGATGATGCCAAAGAGTCTGCCTAAGGTTGCCAAGTTCCTGGTGGGAGCTGGAGAACTCCTGGAATTAGAATTGACCTTCAGGCCACAGACATCACACATTGGCTGTTTCGGAATTCATCTCACCCTGAGTGATTTCCTCCCTGTGAAGTACTCACAAAACAGGAACGGGAAGGAACTACCAAACACAAATTCACCAGTCATCTGTTAATTTGAAGAATAAGAAGATAAGAAGAGGAAGAAGAAGAAGAGATTGGATCTATACCCCACCCTTCATTACCCAAGGGAGTCTCAGAGCGGCTTACAAACTCCTTTCCCTTCCCCTTCCCCACAACAGACATCCTGTGAGGTAGGTGGGGCTGAGAGAGCTCTTGACAGAAACAGCTCTTTTTCAAGAACAGCTGTGCCAGAACTATGGCTTGCCCAAGGTCATCCACCAGGTGCAAGTGGAGGAGTGGGGAATCAAACCCAGTTCTCCCAGATTAGTGTCCGTGCACTTAACCACTACACCAAACTGGGTCGAAGTAATTATAGTCATAATAATGAAGTGTTGTCAATATGAAACCAACAGGCTTACAGTGACTCCTCAAGGGGTTTTCAAGGCAAGAGATGAGCAGAGGTGGTTGGCCATTGGCCCAGGTCTTCCTTGGTGGTCTCCTGCCCAAGTACTCACCATGGCCGACCCTGCTTAGCTTCTGAGATGGGACACACCCATTCAGCCTGCTTTCTTTTGAAAAGTCATAATCCAAGAATAGCATCTGTCTTCCTCTCAAACTTTTGTTTGGCAGTCAGACACCTTCAGTGGTTCAGGATCCATCCAGCAGCTTGAGATATTGCTTTTACATACGTACTTCAGAGTTCCTATTAGTGCCAGAGACAGCCTTGTCTTTGTTCTGCCCTTTATTTCATCATAAGAACGTAAGAGAAGCCATGTTGGATCAGGCCAGTGGCCCATTCAGGCTGATACTCTGTGTCACACAGTGGCCAAAACCCAGGGGCCATCAGGAGGTCCACCAGTGGGGCCAGAACTACAGAAGGCCTCCAGGCACCAAGAACACAGAGCACCACTGCCCCAGACATAAGAACATGAGAGAAGCCATGTTGGATCGGGCCAATGGCCCATCTGTGTCACACAGTGGCCAAAACCCAGGGGCCCATTGGGGTAGAGTGCCCATTGATTCTTTGCCCCATGATGCAACAGAAAATCTTTTTGTACCCAACACAAGTGGTCCAAATGCAGCATGCAAAATGCCCCCTTGGTTCTACCGTGAACCTGTTAGAAATTTCATACGCAGGCTTCTGTCACGCCCAGTAATGTGAACGTATGAAGCTGCAATATACTGAATCAGACCACTCATCCACCAAAGTCAGTATTGTCCACTCAGACTGGCAGCCACTCTCCACGGTCTCAGGTGGAGGTCTTTCACATCACACATTACCTGGAAAACTGGGCTAAACCAAATAAAATGAATTTCAACAGGGATAAATGTAAAGTTCTGTGTTTAGGTAGGAAAAATCAAACGTATAATTATAGGATGAGGAAGACTTGTCTTGGCAGTAGTATTTGCGAAAAAGATCTAGGGGTCTTAGTAGACCATACACTGAACATGAGCCAGCAGTGTGATGCGGTAGCTAAAAAGGCAAATGCGATTTTGGGCAGTATCAACAGAAGTATAGTGTCAGGACCACACAAAGTCATGGTATCGTTTTATTCTGCTCTGGTTAGACCTCACCTAGAGTACTGTGTTCAGTTTTGGGCAACCACAATTTAAGACGGACATAGACAAGCTGGAACGTATCCAGAGGAGGACAACAAAGTTGGTGAGGGGTCTGGAGATCAAGTCCTAAGAGAAGAGGCTGAAGGAACTGGGTATGTTTAGCCTGGAGAGGAAACGACTGAGAAGGGGATATGATCACCATCTTCAAGGACCTGAAGGGCTGTCATAAAGAGGATGCTATGGAGAAGGTCAGACCAGAACCAACAGGTGGAAATTAAATCAGAAGACTTTCCAGCTAAACATTAGGAAGAACTTCCCTTTTTTTCCTTTATTTTATTAGTTTATCTATTTGATTTTTGGAGCACACAACAAAAAAAAACACACAGCAAAACAAAAAACAAACAAACAAACAACAATAAAGTCAATAATAAGAACAACAAAACGGCATAAGCGTATATGCCGCCTACTCATTAAGTATACAGTTGCAGATATCCTCACCTTTCCCTCCTTAACATGAACCAAAATTTATCTCTCTTAACCACCTATGAAATCCCAACCAATACTTTTCAAATTCTTCCATACTTTTTTCTTCCAACATAAATGTCAATTTCCCCATTTCTGCTATATCATATAACTTGTCAACAAGTTCCTCTCTAGTAGGAATACTCCTGTCTTTCCATCTCCTAGCAAAAACAATTCTTGCTGCCGTCACGACTTGCATAATTAAATATAGTTCCTCTTTTTTAAACATGTCAGGAATAATGTTTAACAAAAAGCACTCTGGTACGAATGGAATTTCCCCCCCGAGTATCTTATCAATAATCCCTTTTACCATTCTCCAATTTTTTTTTGACTTATTACACACCCACTTCCCGACAGAGGGGTTCCTCAGTGGAAGAGGCTTCCTCGGGAGGTGGTGGGCTCTCCTCCTTTGGAGGTTTTCAAGCAGAGGCTAGGTGGCCACCTGACAGCCATGCTGATCCTGTGAATTGAGGCAGATCATGAGAGGGAGGGCAGGAAGGGCTGCTTCAGAGCTTAGTTCTCGTGGCCCTTTCTTACACACCCAGGGGAAGGCCGATCGCCACTTTGGGGTCAGGAAGCTGTTTTTCTCCAGGCCAGTTTGGCTGGAGATCCTGGAGGATTTTTGTTGCCATCTTCTGTGAATGGAACAGGGGTCGCTGAATGTGTGTGGGGGGTCACTGCGGGTGTGTGTGGGGGAGGTATTTGTGAATTTCCTGCATTGCACAAGGGGTTGGACTGGACGACCCTGGAGGTCCCTTCCAACTCTATGATTCTATGATCTTGTTAACTGGAGATGCCGGGGATTGAACCTGTGACCTACTGCATGCCAAGAAGATGCTCTAGCCCTTATTCACAGCCCCTCCCCTACACAACTTTCTCTGCTGCCCACTCCCATTTAGTTTTTCTCCAACATCAAGCCCAAAGAAGAGAAGTCCTAGTGAACCCAGAAGCTCGTACACAATATGTGGTTGTTTCGTACAACCTAATGACTGTAGAGTCGCAGAAGGAAGGATCAGGCAGGAGAAATTGTCAAGGGACTCCCATTGTGTAGAGGCTGGCAACATTCCTAGCATTCCTGGGTAAAGATCGGCTAAATCCCGTGTCGCAACACATCCATGAGTGTGCCAACTTACCTGACTGAAACAATGCCATTTACGCAGCAGTGATGGCCGGGATCCAGAGGATTACGAGCAGGAACACAATACCGTGTCAGCACGGTGGACAAGCCGTACCTGCTACATGGACAATTGGCCATAGTTTATGATTGCTAGGAAATGGATGGAAAACAAGGACATAAGACCATAAGAGAAGCCAATGTTTGATCAGGCCAATGGCCCATCCACTCCAGCACTTTGTGTCACACGGTGGCCAAAAATACCAGGTGCCATCAGGAGGTCCATCAGTGGGGCCAGGACACTAGAAGCCCTCCCACTGTTGACCCCCCCAAACACCAAGAATACAGAGCATCACTTGCCCCAGAATCCCTATCTATACTTTGTGGCTAATAGCCACTGATGGACTTCTGCTCCATATGCTTATCTAATTCCCTCTTGAAGCCGTCCATGCTTGTAGCTGCTGCCACCTCCTGTGGCAGTGAGTTCCATGTGTTAATCACTCTTTGGGTGAAGAAGAACTTCCTTTTCTTTGTTCTAACCAGACCACTCAGCCATTTCATTTAGTGCCCACAACTTCTTGTATTGTGAGAAAGGGAGAAAAGGACTTCTTTCTCAACCTGCTCTGTCCCATGCATAATCTTATAAACCTCGATCATGTCACCCCTCAGCCATCGTTGTTTCTCCAAGCTAAACAGCCCCAAGCATTTTAGCCTTTCTTCACAGGGAAAGTGTTCCAACCCTTTTAGCATTCTAGTTGCTCTTTTCTGCACTTTTCCGAATGCTATAATATTCTTTTTGAGGTGTGGTGGCCAGAACTGTACACAGTACTCCAAATGAGGTCGCACCATCGATTTATACAGGGGCATGATGATACTGGCTGATTTGTTTTCAATTCCCTTCCTAATAATCCCCAGCATAGCGTTGGTGATGCCCTCTCATAGCACGGCAGCAGCACTTGGAACTCTGTGGACAGACCCTCATTGGTCTGTTCCAGCAGGGCTCTTCTGAGGTTCTTATCAGGGGAAGGCCTCGGCCTCTGTACCCTATTGCTGGCCCTCCAGAGGAATTGGCTGGCCACTGCATGAGGCAGGATGCTGAACTAGACGGACCCTCACTGGTCTGATCCAGCAGGGCTCTTCTGCTGTTCTTATCAGGGGAAGGCCTCGGCCTCTCTGCCCTCTTGTTGGCCCTCCAGAGGAACTGGCTGGCCATGGTGTGAGACAGGAGGCCGGACTGGATGGACCCTCACAGGTCTGACCCAGCAGGGCTCTTCTGGGGTTCTCCTCAGGGGAAGGCCTCGGCCTCTGTGCCGTTGCTGGCCCTCCAGACGAACTGGTTGGCCACTGTGTGAAACAAGATGCTGGGCCAGATGGACTAATAGTCGGATCCAGCACGGCTGCTCTTTAATATGGCCGGGGTCCAACATACCTACGGGACCACCTTCCCCCGTATATACCCCAGAGAGCACTACGGTCTGGGTTGCAAAATCATTTGACCCTCCCTGGCCCAAGGGAGGCCAGGCTAGCTGCCACTAGGGCTGGGGCGTTTTCAGTGGCGGCCCCTACCTGGTAGAAGGAGCTCCCGGAGGAGATCAGGGCCCTGCGGGACCTTTCTCAGTTCTGCAGGGCCTGCAAGACAGAGCTCTTCCGCCAGGCATTCAGTTAGGGGCCACCGCTGCTGGAGTCCCCGGCCCAAAATGGTACGAGCAAGCAGCTGCCTGAGGGCCTGTGAGTTGATTTACATCAAGAACACCTAGTGCTCATTACCCAGCGGCCCTTTGAAGCATCCGATTCAATGGTTTTAATCGCTGCCAGTATTTGTATTTTGTAGTGTTATATTTGTACTTAGATTTTATTTGCATTGCATCGATAATTGTGGGGTGTTTTAATTGTGTTTTAACTATGTTATTTATTGTATTTTTATGTCGATTGGAAGCCGCCCTGAGCCTGCATTGCAGGGAGGGCGGGGTGCAAGTATGATAAATAAATAAATAAATAATAGCTGTGGGGGGGGTTGCCAGCAGTGTTCCCTCTAAGCTGAGTTAGTGTGAGTTGGCTCACAGTTTTTTAGCCACCAGCTCACAGATTTTTGTCTTAGCCCAGGAAGGAGGCCTCCAGAGCAAACCAGTTTATGCAGCAGCCAAATGTCTCACTCACAGCTTTAATGCCAGGAGCTCACACAGTAAAATCTTTGCTCACAAGACTCCATAGCTTAGAGGGAGCATTGGTTGCCAGACCCCCTGGTGGAAGTGAGGGTCCCCTGTTGCCAGACCCCACTGCCCCACCACTAATCGGCTGGTGGGATGAAAATTACCCTGAAAAAGCGGGCGATCCATCCGACATGCAACCATGTGTTCACATGACTCCCCACATGACCTGGAAGTGATGTCATCATGTCAGCATCATTGGGGACGACGCTCTGGTATCTGGGCAAAAACTCTATGGTAGAAGCCAGATTTACCATCGAGTTTTTGCCTAAATACTAAAGAGTAACCCCAACGTCCCGGAAGTGATGGCAGCACTTCCGGATCACATGGCCAGTGACGCAGACACGTCTCTGCATGTTGGATGGGCCTCCCGGCTGCTCCTGGCAAGTCCATCCCATCCCCTGCCAGTTGCCAGGAGGGACCTCGCAACCCTACAGATGTGGCACCCATCTGCAAATATCTAAATCTGCAAATATCTAGTGTCGGGACCACACCGACACTAGACAGATTTTCCTGCAAATCTGGGGGAACCCAAGGCTTGCAGAGAATCTGATGATATTATTATTGTTGTTGTTGTTGTTATTGTTATTATTATTAATAGAACCATAGAATGTTAGAGTTGGAAGGAACCTCGCAGGTCATCTAGTCCAACCCCCTGCACTTTGCAGGAGTGTAGCTGAAAGAGAGCCCTACAACATACCCGAAAGATGGTCGTCCAGCCTCCACTTAAAAACGTCCAGCGAAGGAGCATCCACCACCTCCCGAGGCAGTCTGTTCCACTGCTCAACCACAGTTAGGAAGATTTTCCTGATATTTAGCTGGTAACGACTCCCTTGTAATTTCCACCCATTAGATCTAGTCTTGCAACATTATTATTATTGTTATTATTATTACTACTACTACTACCACCACCACCACTACTACTACTACTACTACTACCCACCTTGGGCTTAAGGCAACTTACAACACAAGATTCATAAAACAATAAAAGTGATAAAACCAACTCTCCCAAGCAATGCTCCCTATAAGCTGTGGAGTTTTGTTGGCACGTTCCCCCGAGAGCACAGCATTCAGGGACCCAAAACTGCTCGGTCCCTCCTGGCCCTCGAGACGCCAGGCTAGTAACAACAAGATCCAGGGCGTTCTCGTTAGCTGCACCAAAGTTATGGAATGAGCTCCCGGCTGAGATCCGGGCACTACGTGATCTACAACAATTCCGTAGAGTGGTAAAAACCGAGCTCTTCCGACAAGCATTCTGAGATGCGGCCACATTGGCACCGCCGCAATAGCCCCAGCACCAGGCATCTGACATGCTTGCCTATTGGCTCCAACATCCCATACAGCACTTTATAAGAACGCCGCCCTATTTTAATGTATTTTAAATGTACTTTAATGTATTTTAATGTATTCTAATGTATTTTAATGTATTGTAAGTTACTAGACTGCACTGATTTGTTTAGAGGGGATTGTATTGTGGCTGTATTGTATATTAGTCTACTGTTGTAAGCCGCCCTGAGCCGCCTCGGCGGGAGGGCGGGATACAAGCCTAACAAATAAATAAATAAATAAATATTTGTGAACTTACTGGCATTAAAGTTGTGAGCGAGCGATTTGGCTGTTGCATAAACTAGTTTGCTCTGAAGCCATCCCTTCCTGAGCTGAGACAAAAATGTGTGAGCCGGAGGCTAACAAAATATGAGCTAGCTCACACTCACTCAGCATAGAGGTAACGCTGGCACCAAGCAATTCTTATAAAGTTCAAGGCTTTTAAGAAAGACTTAAGGAGGAGTACAAAACACAAGACAGCCTAAATAAACTTCCAATCAACAGCTACTGACTGATGGCTTCTTCACTCCCACACCAACCTCAACCACTTGGCAGCAAGTTCTGAGAGTTCCCAGTTCTCCGAAATGTTAATAGCAGGCTCCCAGGAAGACTAGATATAGGCTTTAGCAAGCTGAAGTAAGGCTGAAGATAATATCTTATTAATATCTTAAAAACACGGAGCTCAAGGAATGGCGTCTGCTTCCTCAGCCGCCACCTTGGAGTAGTAGTAGAAGAAGAGATCGGATTTATACCTTGCCCTTCACTCAGTTTCAGAGCAGCTTACGATCTCCTTTCCCTTCCCCTCCCCACAACAGACACCCTGTGAGGTAGTTGGGGCTGGGAGAGGTCTGAGAGAATTGCTCTTGAGAGAACAGCTCTGAGAGAACTTGTGACTGACCCAAGCTGGCTTCATGTGGAGGAGGAGTGGGGAATCAAACCTGGTTCTCCCAGATTAGAGTCCGCTCTCCTAACCACTACAGCAAACCGACTCTCGGTGTAATTAAAAAACTGGCTCTCAGTGTGTTAAAAATACATTTTTTAAAAACCCCAAATAAAAGATTATTCTCTGTGCAAGTGCTGAGAATGCACCAAACTCCTGTGCGGTTGTTGTTTCGTTCCAGCAGCCCAGGAGCTGTGCCTGGCTGGGCAGAGGGAGGATTCAAGAATGTCAGTCAGAAATCCTGAGTGTGGCAGCTGTTTAGCATGTGAATTAAGTATCGAGACCAGATAATTTATACATCCCTCACTAGGTTTCACCTGGAAATTAAATCATTTCACCAATTGCAATCCCCCCCCCCCAAATCATTGATTTGGTCATACATCCATGTGAAAAATTATATATAGGTTCGAGTGTCGGAAGTATAAAAGTGAGGATATTGGAAGATAAATCTCGCATAAAACATAAAATCACAGAGGCACCTACGGTGAGTCATTTTGTGACTGCAGGTCAGTTGCCAAAAGACATCAGATTACTAGTTTCACATAAGTATGAACCACACCCTTTTAATAAAACAGGCCGGACAAGGTTATTATTACAAAAAGAAACATTGTTTATTTATAAGCTTAAAATGATGGCTCCCTATGGAATGAACTTAGCCCTTGATTTTTCACCTTATATTTGAATTGCAACATTTATAATGCACTGTGTCTGTAACGTGGAGTGATTTGTACTGTTAAAAAAAATCTACATTGTCTTTTTAATTTGCACGTGATGTCTGGGACGCTTCACTCACAGCTGCGGGCAATGTCTCAAATAGAATACGCAGACTTAAGGAGAAAAGGAACAGCGTGGACTGAGAACCTATATGCTGACACAACCTTCAATAGCTTGTTAGCATGTGAAGATTTGTCAAGAACATCGGGTAAGCCTTATTTGAGTTGGGAATTACGACGTGGCTGTGAGTTCAGCGATATTTGAATATGATTATTTTTCCTGTGTCGTTCCATCATCATCATCATCATAGGAATAAGAATAACAAGAATAAGTAGGAGGAGGAGAACAAAAAGAAGAGGAGGAGAGGGATATTGGATTTATACCCCGCCCTTCACTACCCGAAGGAGTCACAGAGTGGTTTACAATCTCCTTTCCCTTCCCCTCCCCACAACAGACACCCTGTGAGGTAGGTGGGACTGAGAGAGCTCTTTCGAGAACTGCCTGAGAGAACTTGTGACTGACCCAATGTCACACCAGCAGCTGCCTGTGGAGGAGTGGGGGGATCAAACCCAGTTCTCCAGATCAGAGTCCACACTTCTAACCCCTACACCAAACTGGCTCTCCTTGAGGAAGAATCTGCCAGTTTGGTGTAGTGGTTAAGTGCGTGGACTCTAATCTGGGAGAACCGGGTTTGATTCCCCATTCCTCCACTTGCACCTGGCTGGATGACCTTGGGTCAGTCACAGGCTCTGGCACAGCTGTTCTTGAAAAAGAGCAGTTTCTGTCAGAAGTTCTCTCAGCCCCGCCTGCCTCACAGGGTGTCTGTTATAGGGAGGGGGAAGGGAAGGGAGTTTGTAAGCCGCTCTGAGACTCCTTTGGGTAGTGAAGGGCGGGGTATAAATCCAATCTCTTCTTCTTCTTCTCACAGGGTGTCTGTTGTGGGGAAGGGAAGGGAAAGGAGTTTGTAAGCCACTCTGAGACTCCTTTGGGTAGTGAAGGGCGGGGTCCAATCTCTTCTTCTTCTTCTTCTTCTTCTTCTTCTTTGAAACAGTCTATATATCAGGATGGGTCCATTGATTGCTGTGCTCCATCAGCTCCAGGAAGATAACAACCTGTTGTAAAATTAACGAGAGGCTTGCTAGACTATACCGAAGAAAACAGTTTGATGTGAAATTTACAAGAGACTTTTCCCATTAATGTGCAGTGTGTAAGAATATTGCTGCCTGAGTTCTCTGAAGAAAACAACCTGTCGTGCAGTTGACAAGGGGCTTGACATTGGAAGAAGAACTGCTGTGAAATTAACAAGAGACTTTCCCCTCTGATGTATGATGGACTATATGGCTAGGATTAATTAATGAAACGTTGGGAGTGGATAATTAATTGGCATGTACACTAAGCATTAGTTATATATGAGAGCCAGTTTGGTGTCGTGGTTAAGAGCGACAGACTCCAATCTGGGAGAACTGGGTTTGATTCCCCACTCCTTCACATGAAGCCAGCTGGGTGACCTTGGGTCAGTCACAAGTTCTCTCAGAGCTGTTCTCTCAAGGGCAGTCCTCGAAAGAGCTCTCTCAGTCCTACCTCCCTCACAGGGTGTCTGTTGTCTGGGGAGGGGAAGGGAAAGGAGTTTGCAAGCCGCCCTGAGACTCCTTCGGGTAGTGAAGGGCGGGGTATAAATCCAATCTCTTCTTCTTTGTTACAGTGTTGTGGTTTTGTGGGTTTTTTTTTTTTTTTTGCCTGTTGCACACTTTAGGTCCTGGTGTGTTGTTTGTTTCCTGGCTGGGCAGTGTCTGCTGCCCTAAAGCTGCACCGGGCCCAGCAGCAGTTGCGGCAGAACATCAGGCCAGGCTGCAGTTGCACCGGAGCCAGGAAGTAGCGGCCGGCCCCGGGAGAAAGTGGAGGAGGGGGAATGGGATTCCCCCTCCACGAGGCTCCCAGGCCCACACTTCTTCCTACTATTTTTTACTCCTCTAGTTCCCTCTTTTTCTTCCACTTTGACGATTTCTGTTCCCCTCGCCGCTGTTTCAGAGTGAAGGTTCTTGCATTATGTTCAGCTTAACTTGCTGTTCCGGGGGGGACTGACGTCTGTATTCTGGAGGTGAACTCGAATTCCGGGGGATCCCCAGGTCCCACCTGGAGGCTGGCATCCATATAACCAGGCCATGTTGGTAGATTTAGCCCCTCCCCCTTTGGCCTAAAATCCACAAGGGTATTTTCCCCAGTCCCTGTCCGCTCCGTTGTTTCGGGCTGTGGTTCCATCTGGGAGCCCCTGGTCATGTATTCTGATTCTTTTCTAAAGCCCTTTGCTCTCAAGATTCCTTCTCTAAAACCCCAGAGCAATGTTCCCTCTAAACTGTGGAGTCCTTGTGAGCAAAAATTCTACTTTGTGAGCTGCTGGCATGAAAGTTGTGAGCGAGCAGTTGGGCAGCGACATAAATTAGTTTGCTCTGGAGCCCATCCCTTCCTGAGCCAAGACAAAAATGTGTGAGCCGGAGGCTGAAAAACCGTGAGCTAGCTCACACCAACTCAGCTTAGAGGGAATGCTGCCCCAGAGCCCCCCCTCCAGAGTTTCCTGTTCTTCCAGGGTAACTGATCGTTCTAATCTGGAGAGCGGTTACAATTTTGGGAGTTCTCTAGGCCCCACCTGGAGGTTGGCAAGCCTATCTTTTAAGACGGCGAGATGATGGAAACTGAAGCTTCTTTCATACCCTGCAACATCTTATTCCTTCTCGCTTCCCTCCTTTTTTCTTGCTTACTGTTCTGAAGGAGAACCTTGCTCAGAGTTAAGGGCGCAGACTCTAATCCGGGAGAACCGGGTTCGATTCCCCACCCTTCCACGTGTAACTGCTGGATGACCTTGGGCAAGCCAGAGTTCTCTCAGAGCTGTTCTCTCAGGAGCAGTTCTCGACAGAGCTCTCTCAGGCCCGCCTACCTCCCAGGGCTTCTGTTGTGGGGAGGGGAAGGGAAAGGAGATTGTAAACTGGTCTGAGACTCCAAGTGAAGGGCGGGGTATAAAGCCAATCTCCTCCTCCTCCTCCTCCTCCTCCTCCTCCTCCTCCTCCTCCTCCTCCTCCTCCTCCTCCTCCTCTTCTTCTCCTCCTCCTCCTCACGAGATTTGCAGAGATGTGAACCTCTTGCTAAGAGTTCCGCTCAGGCCTTACAAAGCTTCTCATGCTCAGTCTGATGTAGTGATTAGGAGCGCGGATTCTAATCTGGGAGAACCGGTTTTGATTCCCCTGCTCCTCCACATGCAGCTGCTGGTGTGACCTTGGGCCATTCACAAGTTCTCTCAGAGCTGTTCTCTCAAGGGCAGTCCTCGAAAGAGCTCTCTCAGCCCCGACTACCTCCCAGGGTGCCTGTTGTGGGGAGGGGAAGGGAAAGGAGTTTGTGAGCCGCTCTGAGACTCCTTCGGGTAGTGAAGGGCGGGGGTATAAATCCCACCTCTTCTTCTCATCCTCACCTGTTTGCCTTGCACAGGAGCCGGAGGTTTTCTCACCCCAGGCAAGTTATACCCCTGGGCCTAGGGCTGCCAGCCTTTTGCTGGCAAATGCTGTGAGATATTTGTGACATCGCGCTTGGGGAGGCTGGAGGTTTGGGGGAATATGACGATGCTTCCAGGAGACATTCCAGGAATTTCCCCAATCTCTATGGTCTTTACAGGAGAGACTGGGGAAACTCCTAGAACCGCATGGAGGATGTGGCGTCACGTCAGGGTGAAGGGTTGATGGACGTGATGGCTGGGTGATGCTCTAGGAAGTCTTCCAATCTTTATGGTCTTTACTACAGAGACTGGGGGAATTCCTAGATGTGACATCACTTTGGGGTGGAGAGGGTTGACTGACATTGTGGCACTTCAAGCCCTACAAGGAAAGGCAGAGGGACTTGGGAATGTTCAGTCTGGAGAACAGGAGGTGGAGGGGAGACCTGATGGCTCTCTTGAAGTCTTTGAAGGGCCATCACTTAGAGGAGGAGGGCGGCGAGCTGTTCCTGTGGGCAGCAGAGGACTAGGGACTTGCAAGGTAAAAGGTAAAGGTTCCCTTGCTCGAAAGCCAGTCGAATCCGACTCTAGGGTTGCGGTGCTCATCTCCGTTTCAAAGCCGAAGAGCCAGCGCTGTCCGAAGACGTTTCCATAGTCATGTGGCCGGCATGACTAAACACCAAGGCGCACGGAACACTGTTACCTTCCCACCGAAGTGGTACTTATTTATTTACTTGCAATTTCTTGCTTTCAAACTGCTAGGTTGGCAGGAGCTGGAACTAGAGACGGGAGCTCACTCCATCATGCGGCACTCTCAGGTCTCGAACTGCTGAACTGCTGACCTTCCACAGCCTGCAGTTCAGCGTCTTAACCACTTGAGCCACCGCAGCTCCAGGGACTTGCAAGCATGGGTCTAAATTACGGGTGAGAAGGCACCAGCTGGATCTTAGGAAACACTTTTTAAAGTAAGAGTTGTTCAACAGTGGAATCAGCTGCCTCGGGAGGTGGTGGGTTCCCCCTCCCTGGCAGTCTTAAAGCAGTGTCTGGACAAACCCTTATCAGGGATGCTCTTCTAGGCTGATCCTGCACTGAGCAGGGGGTTGGACTAGGTGGCCTCTAGGACCCCTTCCAGCTCCATGATTCTATGAATCTGGGAGGTGCTCTAGGGATCCCCTCCAGTGTTTGTAGTCTTTACCATAGAAACTGGGGGAATTCCTAGAGTGTCACTATCGATTCATCGGCTCCTCAAATGATTGAGGGTAAGGGACAGGGACCAGGGCGGAGGATTGCCCACTGCCACTACACACATGGTAAACCTACCCACAGTAGGGTTGCCAGCTATGGGTTGGGAAATACCAGGAGATTTTGGGGGTGGAGCCTGAGGAGGGCGGGGTTTGTGAGGGGAGGGACTTCAATGATGATCTCTTCTCTCTTGCTCTGGATTGCAAGACTAGATCGAATGGGTGGAAATTAAAAGGGAGTCGTTACCGGCTGAATATCAGGAGAAACTTCCTGACTGTCAGAGTGGCTGAGCAGTGGAACGGACTGCCTCGGGAGGTGGTGGATGCTCCTTCCCTGGAAGTTTTCTTTTCTCTTTTTAAATAGTTTATTTATGCTCCATTTTCATAACAATAAAAACATACACAAATACCACGCCACATAATACACACCGCACATCACACACAACCATAATGATCCAACCACCACTGACCCACTAAACAAACAAGAAAATATCTAGTGATTTCCCGTTAGTTTGTGGTCACAATGGGTATTTTAAACTTTTCCCCAGCCATTTGTATACTTTCTCCCATCTATTTTGGTAAATTGAATCGCCTCTTCCTAAAAGAATTAAATTGAACTTATCTACTTCCGCTATTTCCATAATTTTCTCCATTATTACTTCCCTATTAGGGGTATCATCTTTTTTCCAACGTTTTGCAATTTCAATTTTTGACATTGTAACTATATAAAGTATGATCCTTGCATCCTCTTTCCTAATTTCTGCCGGTCCTTCGCTGGAAGTTTTCAAGCGGAGGCTGGATGACCACCTTTCGGGGATGTTGTAAGTATGTGGGTATGTAGGGCTCTCTTTCGGCTACGCTCCTGCAGAGTGCAGGGGGTTGGACTAGATGACCTGCAAGATCCCTTTCGACTCTAACATTCTGTGATTCTACAATTCATACAGTCCACCTCCCAAAGTGACCGTTTTGTCCAGGGGAACTGATCAACTGTCGCCTGGAGATCAACTGTAATCCCGGGAGATCCCCAGCCGTCACCCGGAGGTTAAGAAGGACCAAAATACAGCCGTGACATAATTGTCAGTTTCATCGTTTACCAAGCAGGTTCCGGAAGCCTTCGCAGTGGCCACGCTTGGACGAAACATACACAAGAAGAAACCGAGAAGGAAATAATCAGAACTGGACTTTGGCAGGAGTGCTTTCCTCATTTAAAACGTTTATCCGTTAGAACCTTTTGCATGTATATGTTTATACGAATGTGCTTGGTAAACAGTATAATTGGCTACACAATGTCACACTGGGGAATTGTATCACACAGCTGTGTTTTGGCTCTTCTTAACTGCTTTCCGCACGATCTCTCTTGTATATTGCTAGCCACCTGTGTGACCCACCTCGTCCGTACTACTGCCAGATTCTGGGGTTGAGAGCGGTGTTCCCTCTAAGCTGAGTGAGTGCGAGCTAGCTCACAGTTTTTTAGCCTCCGGCTCACACACTTTTGTCTTAGCTCAGGAAGGATGGCTCCAGAGCAGACTATACCAGTTTGGTGTAGTGGTTAAGAGTGAGGGCTCTAGTCTGAGAGAACTGGGTTTGATTCCTCACTCTTCCACTTGCACCTGCTGGATGACCTTGGGCAAGCCATAGTTCTGGCACAGCTGTTCTTGAAAAATAGCAGTTTCTGTCAGAGCTCTCTCAGCCCCGCCTACCTCACAGGGTGTTTGTTGTGGGGAAGGGAAGGGGAAGGAGATTGTGAGCTGCTCTGAGGCTCCCTTGGGTAGTGAAGGGCAGGGTATAAATCCAATCTCCTCCACCTCTTCCTCCTCCTCCTCCTCTCCTCCTTCTTCTTCTTGCAGTAGCCAAATCACACGCTCACAGCTTTAATGCCAGTAGCTCACACAACAGTAGTGGGGGGGGTTTTGCTCGCAAGACTCCACAGCTTAGAGGGAGCATTGGTTGAGAGACCCCCCTGCAGATGATTCTCACCGTCTCACAACTTAAGAACATAAGAACATCAGAGAAGCCAGTGGTGGATCAGGCCAATGGCCCACCCAGTCCAGCACTCAGTCACACAGTGGCCAAAAATACCAGGCGCCCTCTAAAGGTCCACCACTGGGGCCAGGACACTAGAAGCCCCCCCACTGTTGCCCCCCCAAGCACCAAGAATACAGAGCATCACCTGCCCCAGAGTCCTTATCTATACCTTGGAGAGCTTTACGGAGTCAAATGCCCTTTGTGGAACTCTCCAACGCTTATTCTGCTCACAGGCCAGTAACTCAAGCTCAACATGAGCCTGCAGTGTGATGTGGCTGCGAAGAAAGCGAATGCAATCTTAGGATGCATTAACAGAAGCATCGTGTCCAGATCACGGGAGGTGGTTTTTGTTCAGTCGCACAGTAGAGTCCGACTCTTCGCAACCCCATGGACCAGATCACACCAGCCCTCCTGTCTTCTGCTGTCCGCTGAAGTTTGCTCAATTTCATGTTCGTTGCATCGATGACACTGTCTAACCATCTCATCCTTTGCCGTCCCCTTCTTCTTCGACCTTCAGTCTTTCCCAGCATCAGGGTCTTCTCCAGTGAATGCTCCCTTCTCATTTGGTGACCAAAGTATTTGAGCTTCAACTTCAGGATCTGGCCTTCCAGGGAAAAGTCAGGGTTGATTTCTTTTAGGATTGACTGATTTGATCTCCTTGCAGTTCGAGGGACTCTCAAGAGTCTTCTCCAGCACCATAGTTCAAAAGAATCTATTCTTTGGCGCTCGGCCTTCCTTCTAGTCCAACTCTCACAGCCATACATTACTACGGGGAATACCATTGCTTTGACCATGCGGACTTTTGTTGGCAAGGTGATGTCTCTGCTTTTTATCATGCTGTTTAAATTTGCCATCGCTTTCCTCCCAAGGAGCAGGCGTCTTTTAATTTCACGGCTGCAGTCACCATCTGCAGTGATCTGGGATCCCCGGAACGTGAAGTCTGTCACTACTTCTATGACTTCCCCTTCTATTTGCCAAGGAGTGATGGGGCCAGATGCCATGATCTTAGTTTTTTTGATGTTGAGCTTCAACCCACTTTTGCGCTTTCTTCTTTCACTCTGAGCAAGAGGCTCTGGTAGTTCTGCCCTGTTCTGCTACGGTCAGGCCTCACCTGGAATACCGTGTCCAGTTTTGGGCACCACATTTTAGGAAAGATGTTGACAAGCTCAAGCGTGTCCAGAAGAGGGCGACCAGGATGGTGAGAGGGTTTGAATCCAAGTCTTACGAGGAAAGGCTGAAAGAGTCGGGTATGTTTAACCTGGGAAAGAGAAGGCTTAGAGGGGACGTGATTGCAGTTTTCAAGTATCTGAAGGGCTGTCATGTAGAAGATGGAGCAGATCTATTCTTTCTTGTTCCAGATTGCAAGACTAGATCTAATGGGTGGAAATTACAAGGCTGTTGTTACCAGCTAGATATCATTAGAAACTTCCTAACTGTACGAGTGGTTGAGCAGTGGAACAGTCTGCCTCGGGAGGTGGTGGATGCTCCTTCCCTGGACGTTTTCAAGTGGAGACTGGATGACCATCTTTCGGGTATGTTGTGGGTACGTAGGGCTCTCTTTCGGCTACGCTCCTGCAGAGTGCAGGGGGTTGGAATAGATGACCTGCAAGGTCCCTTCCAACTCTAACATTCTATGATTCTGTAACTCCATTTCGGGAGCTTTAAGGAAGAAAGCAGGTTTTGGAGACCTTTAGGAGAACCTGACTAATGGCATTCCGATGGCAGCCTGGAACGATTAAGCACGCCAATTTGATGCTTCTGAACCTGGGGGCAGCATATTCTTCCTCAATCCAACAATGGAGTTATGGGATACCGATCGCACCACATCGGTATTTGGCTTTTTATTTTCGGTCTTCTCTGCCACTGCATTGTATTCGGCCGTGGAGAAAATAGCCGCTATTACCCACGCGGCTGGCAGTTCCATTGTTAGAGAGCAGGAAAGAGAGCGAGAGGTGCAGCAGTAACAAAAGAGACACTCACACCCGGTGGGCAATCCCCGGCTCTCGGCCCCAGTCCCTCACCCTCGATGATTTGAGGAGTGGGAGAAAAATGGGCGGAGGGGATTAGCTAGGGTTGTCAGGCCCCCGAATGTGACATAATGACATCACCCAGAAGTGACATCATCACGTTGCTTGACAGGGGGTGACGCTCTAGTTTTTGGGCAAAAATGTGGGGTAAAATTGGGCTCAAACCATAGAGTTCTGCCCCAAAACTAGAGCTTAACCCCCCCCCGATGTCAGTGATGTGGTGACATCACTTCCGGGTGATGTCATCGAGAAGAAGAAGAAGAGAAGAGATTGGATTTATACCTCACCCTTCACTACCCAAGGGAGTCTCAGAGCGGCTTGCAAACTCCTTTCCCTTCCCCTCCCCACAACAGACACACTCTGTGAGGCAGGTGGGACTGAGAGAGCTCTTTCGAGGACTGCCCTTGAGAGAACAGCTCTGACAGAACTTGTGACTTACCCAAGGTCACTCCAGCAGCTGCATGTGGAGGAGTGGGGAATCAAACCCGGTTCTCCCAGATTAGAGTCCACGCTCCTAACCACTACACCAAACTGGCTCTCGGGGTGCACACACCAAGCGTGCATGCCAGAAGATCCCAGGATGGACTCTGGAGCCCCCCACCAGCAGCCAGGTAGGATCTGGCAACCCTAGGAATAACTTCAGTGGTGAAGCTGTAGGAATTTCCCCAATCCCTATGGCCAAGACCATAGAGACTGTAAGGATTCCTACACCACCACCTGGAAGTGACGTCACATTTTCCCAGCCCCAACCCAGAAGAGACATCAAATCCTCTGTGACCCTCTAGGAATCCCCCCAGTCTCCATGGCCCTTACCATAGAGACTGGGGGAATTACTAGAGCATCACACAGGATGAGACGTCACATCCCCTGAAATTCCATCCTCCCCAGGCACTCCACCACCGTCTCCTGGCATTTGCCCATGTAGGGCTGGCAACTTATGTTTATGCCTGTTTCCCAAGGGTGACTTCAGACACTGAGATGGGGGGCGGAGACTAGGAGCTTGGGGGTGGTGCCTGTGAGACTGGGGTGTGGCTTGGGAAGCAGGGGAGGCGGAGTCTACTGGTGCCTGGCCGGAACAAAGATGGCACTTAGGAAATCAAGGAGAAGACCCAGAAGTACAGCCTGACAAATGGAACCAAGAGCAGAAGCCATTCACATGTGATTTAATCATAGAATCATAGAGTCGGAAGCGGCCACATGGGCTATCTAGTCCAACCCCCTGGTCGGTGCAGGATCAACCTAATGATGCTTTAGGTGAACACGTGCTTAACACGACGCCTTCTGAGAAGATCCGTCACAACGAGGAAAATGTGGTTTCTCAACGCTTGCTCTGTGACCGTACTGTTAGGCCTCAACCACCTCCTCCTTTGAAAGGACAAGCCTGGTACCTATAAACAGGTGACACCACCAACCTTCCCTCTCTTAGCATCTCATAGGGCCTCATGGCTCTTCCCTGGTCTGCAAATAGGATCAAAATAGGTCCTGCAGTCACATGGAATGTGTGCCATCAAATACTGACCAGAGGCTTATCTGGAAAACTGATCCTAAAGGAGCAAAGGGTCTGGTTTCTGGCCGTTCTCTTCCCTCTTTAAGTCCATCAGTGTCAAATTGCTGAGCAGTCGGGTTAGAATAGATAAAAGGAAGTCCTTCTTCGCACAAAGAGTGATCAACACATGGAATTCACTGCCACAGGAGGTGGTGGCAGCTACAAGCTTGGAGAGTTTCAAGAGGGAATTAGATAAGCATCTGGAGCAGAGGTCCATCAGTGGCTATTAGCCACCAGGTATAGATAGGGACTCTGGGGCAAGGGATGCTCTGTATTCTTGGTGCTTGGGGGGGGCAACAGTGGGCCATTGGCCTGATCCAAAATTGGCTTCTCTGATGTTCTTATGTCTGGGGCAAGGGATGCTCTGTCTTCTTGGTGCTTGGGGGGCAACAGTGGGAGGGCTTCTAGTGTCCTGGCCCCACTCCTGGACCTCCTGATGGCACCTGGTGTTTTTGGCCACTGTGTGACACAGAGTATTGGACTGGATGGGCCATTGGCCTGATCCAGCATTGGCTTCTCTGATGTTCTTACGTCTGGGGCAAGGGATGCTCTGTATTCTTGGTGTTTGGGGGGGGGCAGCAGTGGGAGGGCTTCTAGTGTCCTAGCCCCACTGCTGGACCTCCTGATGGCACCTGGCATTTTTGGCCACTGTGTGACACAGAGTGTTGGACTGGATGGGCCATTGGCCTGATCCAACACGGGCTTCTCTTATGTTCTTATGTAAAGACTGATTTCGCAGCAGGAAAACGAACACATTCCCCCTCCTGGCCTTTCCTTACCTGGTTATCTTATCTGAGTCTACAGTAAAAATCACTTTTAATCCCATTTGTAATGATTTGCTATCCTAGCAATTAGAGTTCACCAAAAACACAATAGATTTTTTCACATGGGGATTTCACATGAATGTTACACGACATCCGCAAGCCTGGGGAATACTATGATGTTTCCTTGCCCAAGACACATTGTTTCAGTTCTAACACAAGTATTGTTCTAGGAGCAACTACGACACGCCCCCAAAAGGGTATAACCAGCCACTCTCTGTTCAGCAGAGCATGTGCATTATCTGGACGTCCACTAAATTTACACCCCCGCACAAAGTTGGGTAATTCTTCTGGTTTGGCTAATCTTTCTCCCCAGATCTCTGTTCCTTGGATAGGTAAATATAGTCCCATAAAATAAGTTCCCCTCTTGGTCTCTAGAAACCATCACCTTTATTTTCTGAACTTGTATGTATGTGCTCTGCAATTAATAAGTTTCTGGTTTTATTCTAGTTTTATCCTAGTTTCTGGTTTCATTCCAGTTTGGTGTAGTGGTTAGGAGTGTGGGCTCTAATCTGGGAGAACCGGGTTTGATTCCCCACTCCTCCACGTGCAGCTGCTGGTGTGACCTTGGGTCGGTCACAAGTTCTTTCACAGCTGTCCTCTCAAGGGCAGTCCTCGAAAGAGCTCTCTCAGCCCGGCCTACCTCACAGGGTGTCTGTTGTGGGGAGGGGAAGGGAAAGGAGATTGTAAGCCACTCTGAGACTCCTTCAGGCAGTGAAGGGCAGGATATAAATCCAATCTCTTCTTCTCTCTTCTCTTCTTTAATAAAAACCATTTAATTAATCATGGCCTGGTTCGTTTTGAGAATTCTACTGAGGAGAAAATCCCCGTAAACATAGGTGGAGATCCTGCTTGATTACCCCCTCTTGCATTGTTCAGGTTTCCTGGCTAATTCCCCAACAACCTCAGGAGACCCTCACAACCCCTTAGGGTAACAGCACCCCCTTCACACAGAGACACAGAAACCCTGAGAATGAAGCATCAAGAGCAGCTCTCTGGAAGTGGGAGGAAGCAGGAAGAGAACAGCAGGTGAGGCAGGGGAACGTTTGAGAGCCAGTGGGGGGCAGTGTAGTGGTTAGAGTGTTCAATAAGTATCTGGGAGTCCCAGGTTCGAATCCCCACTCGTGCCATGGAAGCCTGCTTGGGTGACCTTGAGCCAGTCACACACCCTCTCCACCTGGCCAACCTCACAGGGTTGCAGTGAGGATAGAAATGGAGGAGAGGAGAATCACGTAAGCCGCTTTGGGGAGACAGGCGGAGCATACATTGATTAAATAAATAGCCAGGACAGTCCGATCTCCCCTGCAGATCATACTGCCTGCTTCATCCAGAGTTCCTAGCCTGGTGCTTTCCATTGGGTGTTCTCACCACAAAAAAACGAGCCTCGCAACAAACTGGGAAAAAATGGGTTTTTAAATGTCTGTTTCTCCCCACTCCCAGAACTGATTGCTGACCCTGAACGTGGAGGTTCTGCTCAGCCATCGTGGCTAATAGCCACTGATGGATCGTCTTCTTCATGAAGAACTGGACGACCAGCTTTCGGGTACGTTGTAGGTATGTAGAACTATCTTTTGGCTTTGCTCCTGCAGAGTGCAGGGGGTTGGACTAGATGACCTGCAAGGTCCCTTCCAACTCTAACATTGTATGATTCTATGAATTTGTCTAACTCCCCTTTAAAGAGGAGGAAGAAGAAGAGGAAGAGGAAGAAGAAGAGGAAGAGGAAGAGGAAGAGGAGGAGGAGATTGGATTTCTACCCTGCCCTTCACTACCCGAAGGTGTCTCAGAGCAGCTTACAATCCTTTTCCCTTCCTCCCCCCACAGCAGACACCCTGTGAGGTAGGTGGGGCTGAGAGAGCTCTTGAGAACTGCTTGTGAGAGAACTTATGACTGACCCAAGGTCACACCAACAGCTGCATGTGGAGAAGTGGGGAATCAAACCCAGTTCTCCCAGATTCGAGTCTGCGCTCCTCAACACTACACCACACTGGCTCCAGTGAAAGGAGCGGTCCTCGCGAAACCCTGCGGCAGTGAATTCCACAGGCTGATTACTTTGCTGCCTTCAGCCCTGCCCTTCCCCTCATCCAGTTCCATAGCCTGGTTTCACGTTTCTTGGGGGGAAACAACGGCTCCTTAATCTCCCATAATTCTAGACTTTGAGGTCAGCCAGGGAATTTGATTGGCAGCCGCTTCTTCGGGCGGACAAACAAAAGAAAGGGCTCGGGCACCCCAGGCGTAATTAGCCAGTGGAATTCTCCATCACCGGAGGATTGCAGTGACGTTCGTCAGACCGACGGGTGTTAGAACTGGATTAGAGGAATCCAGGGCGGATCAATCCTGTCTGTCACCTGTTTTGAAACTGGCATGCCTACATGCGGACTCGGAGGGTGCCAGATGGGGAGGGGGAAAGCATAGGAGACGGTATGCAATATTGATAGAGACTCTCTAACACTGCAGGAAAATGAGGTTGGAACCCACTCCCCGCCAATCCCGCTATGGGAGAGAGGAGGGGAGGGGAGGGGCGGTGGCTCAGTGACAGAGCATCTGCTTGGCATGCAGAAGGTCCCAGGTTTGGTCCTCAGCATTTCCACCTCAAAAGGATCAGGTAGGAGGTGATGGGAAAGACCTCTGACTGCGACCCTGGAGAGCCATGGAGAGGAGCCGTGGCTGAGTGGAAGAGCATCTGCCTGGCATGCAGAAGGTCCCAGGTTCAATCCCCATCACCTCCAGTTAAAAGGACCAGGCAGTTGGAGATCTGAAAGACCTCCACCTGAGACCCTGGAGAACCATGGAAAAGGGCCATGGCCCAGTGGAAGAGCATCTGCCTGGCATGCAGAAGGTCCCAGGTTCAATCCCCAGCATCTCCAGTTACAAAAGGACCAGGCAGTAGGTGATGTGAAGGGCCTCAGCCTGAGGCATTTGAGTACCGCTACCAGTCTGAGTAGACAGTACTGGCTTTGATGACCTGGTGGTCTTGAACCCATGAAGCTGCCTTATACTGGCCCTTGGTCCATCAGGGTAAGTATTGTCTACTCAGACTGGCAGCTGCTCTCCAGGGACTCAAGTAGAAGTGTGTCACATCACCTACTTGGAGATGCTGGGGATTGAGCCTGGGACCTTCTGCATGCCAAGCAGAGGCTCTGCCACTGAGACACAGCCCCTCTCCATGGCTCTCCAGGGTCTCAGGCAGATAAAGGTCTTTCACATCACCTACTGCCTGGTCCTTTTAACTGAAGATGCCGGGGATTGAACCTGGGACCTTCCGCATGCCGAGCAGATGCTCTCCCACTGAGCCACAGCCCCTCTCTATGTCTCTCCAGGGTCTCAGGCAGAGGTCTTTCCCATCATCTACTGCCTGGTCCTTTCAAATGGAGATGCCGGGGATTGAACCTGGGACCTTCCGCATGCCGAGCAGATGCTCTCCCACTGAGCCACAGCCCCTCTCTATGTCTCTCCAGGGTCTCAGGCAGAGGTCTTTCCCATCATCTACTGCCTGGTCCTTTCAAATGGAGATGCCGGGGATTGAACCTGGGACCTTCTGCATGCCGAGCAGAGGCTCTCCCACTGAGCCACAGCCCCTCTCTATGTCTCCCCCGGGTCTCAGGCAGAGGTCTTTCCCATCATCTACTGCCTGGTCCTTTCAAATGGAGATGCCAGGGATTGAACCTGGGACCTTCTGCATGCTGATCCGAGGCTCTTCCACTGAGCCACAGCCCCTGTCTATGTCTCTCCAGGGTCTCAGGCAGAGGTCTTTCCCATCACCTACTGCCTGGTCCTTTTAACTGAAGATGCCGGGGATTGAACCTGAGACCTTCCGCATGCCGAGCAGATGCTCTCCCACTGAGCCACGGGCCCTCCGCCTCTGTCTGGCCATTATGGGGAACAGGACGCTGAACTGGGTGGGTTTTAATCCAAGCAAGGCATTTCAGCGTTCTCATGTTTGTCCAGCACCGTGCTCTCAAAGAATGACGACAATAGTTATTGTCATCTGCTGACGAAGAATGTCACTTATTATCCCAGAAGGGGATTTTGCATGCCTTCCCCCTCCTGATGTACTTCTCGCAGGGACAAAAATAATACCGGATCTGCAGACTCCTTTGAGGGCGGCTGCCTTCTGATACCCTCCGCCTCTCTGCAATTTCAGTAGGAATGAAGTCACATGCCTTCCTGAGGCCGCAGGGGTTCCGTAAGGCCTTGGTGACTCTCTGCCGGGGATGAAAAGGCTATTTTAAGCCCCAACACAATGCTTTGGCTCAGCTGGCCACCTGGTTGGAACTCACAACTGTAGGGCCCATTGTGATGACAAGGGGCACAGGGAGGGGCCTGCTTGGCATGCAGGAGGTCGCCGGTTCAATCCCTGGCATCGCCAGTTAAAGTGACCAAAAGGAGAACTACCAGGAAGCCACAGAACACTAATCGTAAAGACCCAAAGGAAACTGTACAAAATGTGCTTGTATTACATCACCTAAGGGTAAATATAAATGCAGTTACAATAAAATGCAATTCCTTAATAAAATACATAACAAATTTAAGAGAAGAAGACGAAGACAAAGAAGAAGACGAAGAAGAAGACGAAGAAGAGCCAACGTTGGATCAGGCCAACGACCCACCCAGTCCAACACTCTGTCACACAGTGGCCAAAAACACCAGGTGCCCTCAGGAGGTCCAGCAGTGGGGCCAGGACACTAGAAGCCCTCCCACTGTTGCCCCCCCAAGCACTAAGAATACAGAAGTAGTAATAGGGTATACACTTCTTTTATTCAGAGACCGGAAACGTTTGACAGCTGCCCCCATCCCCCTGCGGAAGCCACGCTTCCGCTAAGGGGGGCTATGCTTCAAAAACAGGGATGGGCAAGATGGCCGCCAGTGTCAGCCCAGAAGGGAATGGAGGAGGCTGTGCTATGGGGCTGTTAGCAGCAGGGGGTTTGCAGTGGGGAGAAGGAGTCTGGTACAATGGCAGCCATTTGTGTTGTTGTGCTTGGTGCAAAAACTTCAGGCTGTGGGGGCAGTAAAAGCAGAGAGAATATCCAAGGGGGAGCAAGTGTACAAGTTTGTTTTTTTAACAAAGTGTTGTTGAAAAAGTGTGTTTGGTGTAAGTTCAAGCGCTTGGAATTTTCAGAATATCCCCCAGTTCTCTCTCACTGGAAACTCAGACAGGCAAGAAAGGGGGAGATTTCCACTCCCTGCTTGAAAAAAGGGAGAGCTGAAATCACTATGCCCCCCCCCCATTGTTGTGCTTGGTGCAAAAACTTCAGGCGATAGAGAGAATTTCCAAGGGAAGCATGTGTGCAGTTTATTTCTTTATTTATTTTTAACATGTGCTGAAATGTGTGTTTGGTGTAGGTTTCAAACTTTGCCGGTGCTCTCACGCTGGAGGCTCAGGCTGGCAAGAAAAGAAGAAAAAAGTTTTCCTCCTCTGCTTGAAAAAGGAGAGCTGAAATCACCATGCCCCCCCCCTTCACCACCACCCCCGAGAAAAGGAAAGACTATTGATTCTAACGTATATCTACTAACAAAAAAAAAAGCACATTTTGCAGACTGTGAAAATTGGGCACAACAACATCCCTTTTTTCCTTTGGGTTGTGTGTATCTCTGTGTTTAGTGCAGACTCCCCAGGGTCTGAGAAGTCTCTCTCACACACACACACACACACAGCCAGCTGATTTCCACTCTTTGCAAGCCCCCCCCCCGAGAGCAAAGGCAACCAGTTTGCTGCAAAGGGGGAAAAGTGTCCTTTTTAAAAAGTGAAATGGCTGCTGCATATCACAGGAATAGGTAAAGAGCAAATAAAGAGAGAGAGAGAATCTCTAAAGCCTGCTCTCTCTCTCTCTCTCTTTCTGCAAACGTCCCCCCCACCCCCACCCCCAAGGTACACACATCGCAAAAAACAGCTTGATTGAAGCAAAGGGAAAGAACAAATAAAGAGCAGACATCCCCTTTAACATCTCAGCAACAATTTTAACCCATAGAAAGTAGTGTTAATTTGAAAGCAAGCAGAGAGAGAGAGAGATTGCACTAGAGAATCTCAAGCCATGAAAAAAAAAAGACAACCAGCTCACTTACCCAGAAAAACATAGGGAATGCCAGTCTCCAGTTCCCCCCCCCGTGCCCCCAACTCAAGTTAAAGCATGCAAGCAGGAAATTCCCCCACACCCCGGTTTCAATCCTTTTTTAAAAGAAATACAGTGTGCAAAACCAGAGAAAACTCTTCTGGGCAAAAATGCCCTTAAAAGCAAAAAGTTTTTCCAGGCAGTTGTGTGTAGGAGGGAAGACAGCAAGCTTCTGTACTTCCGACAGAAGAAACAGCTCCAAGGGGGCGGAGCGAAGATTCCTAGCCCAATCCTAGGCTGTTTTCAGCCCCGGGAAGTTTTGAGCTGTGGCAGTCAGCCAATCCAAAAACTACTCAAGCACTTGTCAAAACTCTGAATGGGTGGAGGTTTTTTCCCAGAAGTTCCGTACACACCCCACTCCCAGCCAAAGTTGGGGTGTTTGGTTTATCTATGAAGATATCTGGCATTAGAGGTAACCGGACAAACAGGAAGATGACATCATTGCTGCTCCAACCTAAAAACAGGATATGCCTAGTGCGAAAAACAGGAAAATTGCATCATTTTAAAAAGATTGGAGGGGGGGATTTTTATATCTCTCCACTGATTTCACTCAAAATGTGTGTCACAGTTTTAAAAACCTGTTTTATTTAAGATATGAGAATGTTTAAGCACACTGACCATTTATAGCAATATTCCGTGTCTCTGGTGAAAAAAGGTTAATCACATATGATTGTGGCATAATAGCACGAGGCATTTTAGGGTCCTGTTTGATCACAATGTGTGAAGGAGAGAATGACATTGATACTGCACACACACCCCAAATACCAGCACGTGTATTTTGAGACAAGGGCAATATAAGGAGAAAATGTGGCCTTCCCTTGAAACTAAAAGGCCACCATTGTGTTCATGCCCACCCTCTTTCCCCTCTGTGTGAAGTAAAATAAATCATAGGGGAATTGCAATAAACAATACACCGATCCCGCAGTGTGCGCCGTGGTATAGAGAATCCCTGCCTTCTAGGAGAGGTCAGGGGGAGTGTCCCGAGGCGGCACGTGCGATTTGGGGGCTGTAGGAGCTGTTTTGGTGATTTTAGCCTACGCCGACCCTGTGAGGTAGAACACCCAAGCGGCACATGGTTTCATTTCGGGGTATCGAGTGACCCCTCAGCGGTCTCATCTTGACGACGGGAACGTCTGGGCGCTATTTTGGGGGGCAACAGGGGTACCCCCAAAATTTCGGTTTTGGGGCACCCTCCTCCGTCACATGGGGGAGTGCCTGGCGACATTTAAATGCGCCAGTGACCACCGGGGGTGGTGGTTCCAGGGTAGCAGAGACAAAAGGGCAGGCCACGCTGCACCCCTGTCCACGCTATCTTTAAAAGGCTACCAGCTTTCATATTCCTCTCTGCCAGAAGCAAAGAATGGATTATTAGGATCTGAACACACACCCCAGCATTCCAGCTTCCTAAGAGGCACACAGATTAAAACTACAATCACTTTAAAACAAGTATCTATAACACAGGTGTTATCATTATGCAGGGGAATGAATGTGATCTGTGCAAAATTAAGGGAAACTTCTGACAAAGTTAATACAGCTGCCCCCCCCCCAAAAAAAAAAAAAAACCCTGAAAGAAGACATATTGCTTTGCAGCACATGAACATTGGTTTTATGAAAGTATATTTTATTTGCTGTAGCAGGAGATCCCGACAGCTCATGTTAAGTTTTATATCACAGCAAAATGCTTATGTAAAATGCCTCTGAGCGTGTACATGGGGCTGAGTTTCCCGAGTACTTCACCCCTCCCCCCATGTGTGCATGTTAGCATGAGCAAAGATCCAGGTTCGCAGGCAGGAGTTTGAAACACAGGCATCTCTCTTAAACAGGAAAACTTTATCTGCTACAAGTTATTAAACTAGAGCACAAGATAAAGGGAAATGACAGTTGTGTCTACTAGGTACACAGATTTAAGGAAAGAAACAGCAAAATCATATCACCAAGCTAAACATAACAGTACAGTAGTTACCAACACACCTTGCCACAGATGTTCATGGAGCAAATACATACCCCCCCCCCCAATTTTGGGATTCCATCTACAAGCAGAACAGATACCCTATCCAATTAAGCGTGTTGTAAATCACATGTGCTTTGTTACAGTAAACTGGGAAAGACTGTGTGCAATTTAATTTAATGTGTCATGACATACATGTGGTAACACAATGTCACGGGTATTTCTCAAAATATAAAAGCATATACCAGAATCTGCACTGCCCAAATACTGGTTTGGGCCATCAAATAAATTCTTTTTCCCTTCCACAGTTGTTTCAACAAAGGTAACAATATGACATTCATGATGTTCACAGACTTTTGCTTCAAAAGGTGGCTTTTGAATTAGAACATAGAAGAAGTTTACACATTAGAAGATTACTACACATTCAGGCGTATGTAGGAATGTACTTATTTGGGACAAAGCCTGGCAAATTTTATCCAGCAACATTTTTTCATTTTGTTACCTCAACTGAAATACCTTCGGTATCCAAGGGTTAAATTTTCTTATTCTTCAGATTGCTTATCCTATTTGATTACAATGCATGAGAGAGGGTGGAATCTGGCCTATTTTATCACGAATTAGGAGTACCAATCTAATATGTTCCAGGTCCCTTATACAAAGAACCAAGCGTGGGGGGGAAATATGACAGGATTCACAGCAAGCACCACACTGCCTCCAACCCAGCCTTTTTGCCTTCCTCTTCTATAATTCACAATATATTCTTTTACACAAAATGATTCCTGAAACAACTTTCATGAGTGAGCTCACGGGGAAAGTTTCAGCTGAATACAACACAAATTATTGAGATTACACTTAGTCAGCGTGTGATGCCGGCTCACCCTACCTCTTTCTGGGGCATTCATGGCTGAACCCCTGTGTCTTTGTGAGGTTACCAAAGTTTCAAGTCCCTCGACACTTTGGCTGTAAATGGGGTCTCAGTGGGAGGAGGGGGGACAGGATCCTCACAGGGGATTAATTTGACTCTATAAGGGCTTCTTACCTATTTTATTAAAATTTCCATTCAAAAGTGGTAATATCAAAGTTGAACAATAGTCGTGTAAATAATTATTTCATATTATTGTAAAAGATTTTGTATGTTATCTGAATTTTGCTGATGTGCACGATTGTCAAAAGATTATCAGTACTGAAAATTCTGAAGATTTCGGAGATATTTAAACACATTTTATGACGGATTACAAATTGTTATCGTGGAATGTAAACGGACATAATTCACCTAATAAAAGAAAAGTAGTGAATTATTGGCTACAAAAGCAGAAATCTAATATCATCTGTCTACAAGAAACCCATATAAAAAGTCGGGACAATAAATATTTGATCAACAAAAAATTGGGAGAAGAATTTTATTCTTTGGCAGAGAAAAAAATAAAGGAGTTGTGATTTACATAAATAAAAATCGGAACCTAAACAAGTTTTCACAGATAAAGAAAGGAGATATGTGGCTGTTGAGATCACATTACTTCAAAAAAGTCACTGGTTGTTAATTTGTATGCTCCTGATGGAGCCAAAGAGAACTTTTTCAAGGACTTGTTGAGGGAATTGGACCAGGTGCATTATGACCAGATAATTCTAGCTGGAGATTTCAATGGTACTGTTAATAATAAATTGGACAGAAAATCACAAAAGGGGGATGAGAAGATTGGAAAGTTACCTCAAATCTTTTTAAAATTGATTGAACAAGAAAAGTTGGAAGATGTATGGAGAAAATGGAATCCAAAAAATTAAAGACTTTACCTTTTATTCTAACCGACACAAATCCTTCTCAAGAATAGATATGATTTGGATGTCGAGTGAAATTGCATTAAAAACCCAGAAGGTGGAAATTTTGCCAAAGACTAATTCAGATCACAACCCGTTAATTTGGATATTAAAAGAAAAGGCGAAGCAATATCATTGGAGAATTAATGAAGATTTACTGGATAAGACGAAATTAGTAGAAACATTGCGGAAAGAAACTCATTTTTTTAAAAAAATGAATTTAAACCAAGATGTTAATATACAGACAGTTTGGGATGCCTACAAATCGGTGGTGAGAGGAGTACTGATTTCAGTGAATGCAGCCGACAAAAAAAAAAATAAAAATAAAAATTTGAAACAACAGAAAGAGTTGCAGGAAAAAATTCAACAAAAAGAAAATGAGTTGAAACGGAGACCCGGCAAAAAGAAACTTCTTAAGGAAATTCAAATCTTACAAGAACAATTAAAGGTGATGCTGAACAGAGAACTGTATTGGAACTTAAAGAAATTGCAGCAAAAATCTTTTGAAGGAGCAAACGAACCAGGGAAGTATTTGGCATGGCAATTGAAAAATCGAAGGGAGAGAAGGACAATAACCAAGATAACGGAAGAAGGTAAAGAAATTGTAGACAGGAATGGAATAAAAAGAGACTTCTACAAATATTATGCAAAATTATTTCAAAAAAAGAATATTGACCCAGCGAAAATTAAAAATTATTTGGACAAAGTAATTTTACCTGAGATGGATAGCAAAACTAAGGAAATGCTGAATGGTCCAATACAAAAGAAGAAATATATAAAGCAATAGAAGATGCCAAATTAGGGAAAGCTCCAGGACCAGATGGATTTACCGCAAAATTTTATAAAAAATTAAAGGAGGAGCTGACCCCGATTATGGAACTTCTACTTAACGAAATTCAGCGGACTAAGTCAATACCAGAATCTTGGAAAGAAGCCAACATATCACTTATACCCAAAGAAGGACAAGACTTGACAGATGTAAAAAATTATAGACCAATTTCACTACTTAATAATGATTACAAATTGTTTGCCAAAGTAATTTCGGAAAGATTGAAGACTAATTTAAAAGATGTCATTAGAGAAGAACAAGCCGGTTTTTTACCAAACAGACAAATCAGAGACAACTTAAGGATTGTGATTGATGCAATTGAATTTTGCGGTAAATCCATCTGGTCCTGGAGCTTTCCCTAATTTGGCATCTTCTATTGCTTTATATATTTCTTCTTTTGTATTGGACCATTCAGCATTTCCTTAGTTTTGCTATCCATCTCAGGTAAAATTACTTTGTCCAAATAATTTTTAATTTTCGCTGGGTCAATATTCTTTTTTTGAAATAATTTTGCATAATATTTGTAGAAGTCTCTTTTTATTCCATTCCTGTCTACAATTTCTTTACCTTCTTCCGTTATCTTGGTTATTGTCCTTCTCTCCCTTCGATTTTTCAATTGCCATGCCAAATACTTCCCTGGTTCGTTTGCTCCTTCAAAAGATTTTTGCTGCAATTTCTTTAAGTTCCAATACAGTTCTCTGTTCAGCATCACCTTTAATTGTTCTTGTAAGATTTGAATTTCCTTAAGAAGTTTCTTTTTGCCGGGTCTCCGTTTCAACTCATTTTCTTTTTGTTGAATTTTTTCCTGCAACTCTTTCTGTTGTTTCAAATTTTTATTTTTATTTTTTTTTTTGTCGGCTGCATTCACTGAAATCAGTACTCCTCTCACCACCGATTTGTAGGCATCCCAAACTGTCTGTATATTAACATCTTGGTTTAAATTCATTTTTTTAAAAAAATGAGTTTCTTTCCGCAATGTTTCTACTAATTTCGTCTTATCCAGTAAATCTTCATTAATTCTCCAATGATATTGCTTCGCCTTTTCTTTTAATATCCAAATTAACGGGTTGTGATCTGAATTAGTCTTTGGCAAAATTTCCACCTTCTGGGTTTTTAATGCAATTTCACTCGACATCCAAATCATATCTATTCTTGAGAAGGATTTGTGTCGGTTAGAATAAAAGGTAAAGTCTTTAATTTTTTGGATTCCATTTTCTCCATACATCTTCCAACTTTTCTTGTTCAATCAATTTTAAAAAGATTTGAGGTAACTTTCCAATCTTCTCATCCCCCTTTTGTGATTTTCTGTCCAATTTATTATTAACAGTACCACTGAAATCTCCAGCTAGAATTATCTGGTCATAATGCACCTGGTCCAATTCCCTCAACAAGTCCTTGAAAAAGTTCTCTTTGGCTCCATCAGGAGCATACAAATTAACAACCAGTGACTTTTTTGAAGTAATGTGATCTCAACAGCCACATATCTCCTTTCTTTATCTGTGAAAACTTGTTTAGGTTCCGATTTTTATTTATGTAAATCACAACTCCTTTATTTTTTTTCTCTGCCAAAGAATAAAATTCTTCTCCCAATTTTTTGTTGATCAAATATTTATTGTCCCGACTTTTTATATGGGTTTCTTGTAGACAGATGATATTAGATTTCTGCTTTTGTAGCCAATAATTCACTACTTTTCTTTTATTAGGTGAATTATGTCCGTTTACATTCCACGATAACAATTTGTAATCCGTCATAAAATGTGTTTAAATATCTCCGAAATCTTCAGAATTTTCAGTACTGATAATCTTTTGACAATCGTGCACATCAGCAAAATTCAGATAACATACAAAATCTTTTACAATAATATGAAATAATTATTTACACGACTATTGTTCAACTTTGATATTACCACTTTTGAATGGAAATTTTAATAAAATAGGTAAGAAGCCCTTATAGAGTCAAATTAATCCCCTGTGAGGATCCTGTCCCCCCTCCTCCCACTGAGACCCCATTTACAGCCAAAGTGTCGAGGGACTTGAAACTTTGGTAACCTCACAAAGACACAGGGGTTCAGCCATGAATGCCCCAGAAAGAGGTAGGGTGAGCCGGCATCACACGCTGACTAAGTGTAATCTCAATAATTTGTGTTGTATTCAGCTGAAACTTTCCCCGTGAGCTCACTCATGAAAGTTGTTTCAGGAATCATTTTGTGTAAAAGAATATATTGTGAATTATAGAAGAGGAAGGCAAAAAGGCTGGGTTGGAGGCAGTGTGGTGCTTGCTGTGAATCCTGTCATATTTCCCCCCACGCTTGGTTCTTTGTATAAGGGACCTGGAACATATTAGATTGGTACTCCTAATTCGTGATAAAATAGGCCAGATTCCACCCTCTCTCATGCATTGTAATCAAATAGGATAAGCAATCTGAAGAATAAGAAAATTTAACCCTTGGATACCGAAGGTATTTCAGTTGAGGTAACAAAATGAAAAAATGTTGCTGGATAAAATTTGCCAGGCTTTGTCCCAAATAAGTACATTCCTACATACGCCTGAATGTGTAGTAATCTTCTAACGTGTAAACTTCTTCTATGTTCTAATTCAAAAGCCACCTTTTGAAGCAAAAGTCTGTGAACATCATGAATGTCATATTGTTACCTTTGTTGAAACAACTGTGGAAGGGAAAAAAGAATTTATTTGATGGCCCAAACCAGTATTTGGGCAGTGCAGATTCTGGTATATGCTTTTATATTTTGAGAAATACCCGTGACATTGTGTTACCACATGTATGTCATGACACATTAAATTAAATTGCACACAGTCTTTCCCAGTTTACTGTAACAAAGCACATGTGATTTACAACACGCTTAATTGGATAGGGTATCTGTTCTGCTTGTAGATGGAATCCCAAAATTGGGGGGGGGTATGTATTTGCTCCATGAACATCTGTGGCAAGGTGTGTTGGTAACTACTGTACTGTTATGTTTAGCTTGGTGATATGATTTTGCTGTTTCTTTCCTTAAATCTGTGTACCTAGTAGACACAACTGTCATTTCCCTTTATCTTGTGCTCTAGTTTAATAACTTGTAGCAGATAAAGTTTTCCTGTTTAAGAGAGATGCCTGTGTTTCAAACTCCTGCCTGCGAACCTGGATCTTTGCTCATGCTAACATGCACACATGGGGGGAGGGGTGAAGTACTCGGGAAACTCAGCCCCATGTACACGCTCAGAGGCATTTTACATAAGCATTTTGCTGTGATATAAAACTTAACATGAGCTGTCGGGATCTCCTGCTACAGCAAATAAAATATACTTTCATAAAACCAATGTTCATGTGCTGCAAAGCAATATGTCTTCTTTCAGGGTTTTTTTTTGGGGGGGGGGGGCAGCTGTATTAACTTTGTCAGAAGTTTCCCTTAATTTTGCACAGATCACATTCATTCCCCTGCATAATGATAACACCTGTGTTATAGATACTTGTTTTAAAGTGATTGTAGTTTTAATCTGTGTGCCTCTTAGGAAGCTGGAATGCTGGGGTGTGTGTTCAGATCCTAATAATCCATTCTTTGCTTCTGGCAGAGAGGAATATGAAAGCTGGTAGCCTTTTAAAGATAGCGTGGACAGGGGTGCAGCGTGGCCTGCCCTTTTGTCTCTGCTACCCTGGAACCACCACCCCCGGTGGTCACTGGCGCATTTAAATGTCGCCAGGCACTCCCCCATGTGACGGAGGAGGGTGCCCCAAAACCGAAATTTTGGGGGTACCCCCTGTTGCCCCCAAAATAGCGCCCAGACGTTCCCGTCGTCAAGATGAGACCGCTGAGGGGTCACTCGATACCCCGAAATGAAACCATGTGCCGCTTGGGTGTTCTACCTCACAGGGTCGGCGTAGGCTAAAATCACCAAAACAGCTCCTACAGCCCCCAAATCGCACGTGCCGCCTCGGGACACTCCCCCTGACCTCTCCTAGAAGGCAGGGATTCTCTATACCACGGCGCACACTGCGGGATCGGTGTATTGTTTATTGCAATTCCCCTATGATTTATTTTACTTCACACAGAGGGGAAAGAGGGTGGGCATGAACACAATGGTGGCCTTTTAGTTTCAAGGGAAGGCCACATTTTCTCCTTATATTGCCCTTGTCTCAAAATACACGTGCTGGTATTTGGGGTGTGTGTGCAGTATCAATGTCATTCTCTCCTTCACACATTGTGATCAAACAGGACCCTAAAATGCCTCGTGCTATTATGCCACAATCATATGTGATTAACCTTTTTTCACCAGAGACACGGAATATTGCTATAAATGGTCAGTGTGCTTAAACATTCTCATATCTTAAATAAAACAGGTTTTTAAAACTGTGACACACATTTTGAGTGAAATCAGTGGAGAGATATAAAAATCCCCCTCCAATCTTTTTAAAATGATGCAATTTTCCTGTTTTTCGCACTAGGCATATCCTGTTTTTAGGTTGGAGCAGCAATGATGTCATCTTCCTGTTTGTCCGGTTACCTCTAATGCCAGATATCTTCATAGATAAACCAAACACCCCAACTTTGGCTGGGAGTGGGGTGTGTACGGAACTTCTGGGAAAAAACCTCCACCCATTCAGAGTTTTGACAAGTGCTTGAGTAGTTTTTGGATTGGCTGACTGCCACAGCTCAAAACTTCCCGGGGCTGAAAACAGCCTAGGATTGGGCTAGGAATCTTCGCTCCGCCCCCTTGGAGCTGTTTCTTCTGTCGGAAGTACAGAAGCTTGCTGTCTTCCCTCCTACACACAACTGCCTGGAAAAACTTTTTGCTTTTAAGGGCATTTTTGCCCAGAAGAGTTTTCTCTGGTTTTGCACACTGTATTTCTTTTAAAAAAGGATTGAAACCGGGGTGTGGGGGAATTTCCTGCTTGCATGCTTTAACTTGAGTTGGGGGCACGGGGGGGGGAACTGGAGACTGGCATTCCCTATGTTTTTCTGGGTAAGTGAGCTGGTTGTCTTTTTTTTTTTCATGGCTTGAGATTCTCTAGTGCAATCTCTCTCTCTCTCTGCTTGCTTTCAAATTAACACTACTTTCTATGGGTTAAAATTGTTGCTGAGATGTTAAAGGGGATGTCTGCTCTTTATTTGTTCTTTCCCTTTGCTTCAATCAAGCTGTTTTTTGCGATGTGTGTACCTTGGGGGTGGGGGTGGGGGGGACGTTTGCAGAAAGAGAGAGAGAGAGAGAGCAGGCTTTAGAGATTCTCTCTCTCTCTTTATTTGCTCTTTACCTATTCCTGTGATATGCAGCAGCCATTTCACTTTTTAAAAAGGACACTTTTCCCCCTTTGCAGCAAACTGGTTGCCTTTGCTCTCGGGGGGGGGGCTTGCAAAGAGTGGAAATCAGCTGGCTGTGTGTGTGTGTGTGTGAGAGAGAGACTTCTCAGACCCTGGGGAGTCTGCACTAAACACAGAGATACACACAACCCAAAGGAAAAAAGGGATGTTGTTGTGCCCAATTTTCACAGTCTGCAAAATGTGCTTTTTTTTTTGTTAGTAGATATACGTTAGAATCAATAGTCTTTCCTTTTCTCGGGGGGTGGTGGTGAAGGGGGGGGCATGGTGATTTCAGCTCTCCTTTTTCAAGCAGAGGAGGAAAACTTTTTTCTTCTTTTCTTGCCAGCCTGAGCCTCCAGCGTGAGAGCACCGGCAAAGTTTGAAACCTACACCAAACACACATTTCAGCACATGTTAAAAATAAATAAAGAAATAAACTGCACACATGCTTCCCTTGGAAATTCTCTCTATCGCCTGAAGTTTTTGCACCAAGCACAACAATGGGGGGGGCATAGTGATTTCAGCTCTCCCTTTTTCAAGCAGGGAGTGGAAATCTCCCCCTTTCTTGCCTGTCTGAGTTTCCAGTGAGAGAGAACTGGGGGATATTCTGAAAATTCCAAGCGCTTGAACTTACACCAAACACACTTTTTCAACAACACTTTGTTAAAAAAACAAACTTGTACACTTGCTCCCCCTTGGATATTCTCTCTGCTTTTACTGCCCCCACAGCCTGAAGTTTTTGCACCAAGCACAACAACACAAATGGCTGCCATTGTACCAGACTCCTTCTCCCCACTGCAAACCCCCTGCTGCTAACAGCCCCATAGCACAGCCTCCTCCATTCCCTTCTGGGCTGACACTGGCGGCCATCTTGCCCATCCCTGTTTTTGAAGCATAGCCCCCCCTTAGCGGAAGCGTGGCTTCCGCAGGGGGATGGGGGCAGCTGTCAAACGTTTCCGGTCTCTGAATAAAAGAAGTGTATACCCTATTACTACTTACAGAGCATCCCTTGCCCCAGACCAAGGAGGAGGAAGAGGAAGAAGAGGAGGAGGAAGAGGAAGAAGAGGAAGAGGAGGACGAAGAGGAAGAGGAAGAGGAGGAAGAGGAAGAGGAAGAAGAGGAGGAAGAGGAGGAAGAAGAGGAAGAGGAAGAAGAGGAAGAAGAGGAAGAAGAAGAGAGATTGGATTTATACCCTGCCCTTCACTACCCAAGGGAGTCTCAGAGTGGCTTACAAACTCCTTTCCCTTCCCCTCCCCACAGCAGACACCCTGTGAGGTAGGTGGGGCTGAGAGAGCTCTTGACAGAAAATGCTCTTTTTCAAGAACAGCTCTTATCAGAACCATGGCTTTCCCAAGGTCATCCAGCCAGGTGCAAGCGGAGGAGTGGGGAATCAAACCTGGTTCTCCCAGATTAGAGTCCCTGCTCTTAACCACTACACCAAACTAGTGTAGTCATTAAGAGCGCAGACTCTAATCTGAGAGAACTGGGTTTGATTGGTGTAGTCTGCTCTGGAGCCATCCTTCCTGAGCTAAGAAAAGTGTGTGAGCCAGAGGCTAAAGAACTGTGAGCTAGCTCGCACAAACTCAGCTTAGAGGGAACGCTGCTCTCAACCCCGGAATCTGGCAGTACTACGGACAAGGTGGGGTAGCCTCCTGGGTCACACAGGTGGCTAGCAATATATGAGAGATCGTGGGGAAAGCAGTAGAAGAACCAAAACACAGCTGTGCGATACAATTACTCAGTGTGACATTGTATAGTCCATTGTGTAGGAGTGGGGAATCAAACCCGGTTCTCCCAGATTAGAGTCCGCGGACTTAACCACTGTGCCAAACTACCAGGAAGGTCACAGCCACAAAACACTAATAGCAAAGACCCAAAGGAAAACTGCACAAAATGTGCTTATATTACACTACCTATAGGTGAGTATAAATGCAATTACAAATCATCAACCGTTTTTCTCAGGTATGTAGACAAAAGAGAAGTCCTCAACATAACGAAGACGACGAAATTCTCCGGAGTAAGCTTCCGTTTCGTAGGCAACTTCTTCTGAAAGATCCTTAATAAAATACATAACAAATTTAACTAACTATACATATAGTACCCTTTTTGGAAAAGATTGCCATTTACGAAATAAGGAAAGACACCTTTACGTATGATTATTTATTAAGTATGATGTGTACATTGCCTGGATTCATTAATGTGCATGTATAGTTGAGGACTTCTCTTTCGTCTATATACCTGAGAAAAACTGTTGATTATTTGTAATTGCATTTATACTCACCTATATGCAGGGCTTTTTTTGTAGAAAAAGCCCAGCAGGAACTCATTAGCATATTATGCCACACCCCTGACAGCCCAGCTCATTAGCATATCAGGCCACACCCCCATGTTACCTGAAGTGTGGTCATCCAGCCACACCCACCTTTTGCTTCTTATTCTGTTTACCTTGTTTGTTGTCAAAACCCAGGGCTTTTTTTTGTAGCAGTAACTCCTTTGCATGCTAGGCCACACAGCCCTAATGTAGCCAATCCTAATGAGTTCCTGCTGTTGGGTGTGGCCTATTATGCTAATGAGTACCTGCTGGGCAAGGCCAATTCTGGAGCCAGCTGGATGTAATATAAGCACAGTTTGTTCAGTTTCCTTTGAGTCTCTACTATTAGTAGTTAAAATGACCAGGCAGTAGCTGATGTGGAAGAAGAAGAGGAGATTTTATTTATACCCCGCCCTTCACTACTTGAAGGAGTCTCAGAGCAGCTTACAATTTCCTTTCCCTTCCCTCCTGTCTTTCATGACATCAGGGAGAGAACTTGCACATACACCAACACCCCTTCTCAAGTTCATGTACTGAAGTCATGAAGGTTCAGTTTCTTGCACAGACATTCAAACTTACCGCTCGTGAGTGGCTTAGTTAGTATGCCAGCAACCATCTCTTCAGAGGACAATACCTGATCTCAGTCAGTTCTTGATGTTGCCTCTTTCTCACAGAATAATATTCAGCCACAATATACTTGCTTCTTGTTTTGAGCCTCTCAATCTTGGATATTGGCTATGCATGCCTGATTGTCCTCAAACAAAGTAATTGGTTTAGGTCCACCAACACCAAAGTCCTTTAGTAGAGAGATGATCCATTCAAGTACATGGCAGGACTTTGTCCCACAGAAAGCTTGACGTAAATTGAAGATCATGTTTCTCTCACACTGGCACAGCATTGGCATTGCTAATAGGCATCCCATGCTCTCTCCACATCAAAGCACAGCAATGGGACCAGAGGAGCCATCTATACTCTCAGTATGTGCTGAGTGATGGCTCAGATTTCTCAGATGAAGAGCTACCTGCTAGCCCTAAGTGAATAATTGAACAGCCGGCTTCAGCTGACTCTGAGCCAGAAGGAGAACAACAAGAGATCAGGTTACCAGCTGACCAGGAGTCACAGCCCACAGCTGAAACCGAGCCTACACCTTGTAGCTCTGAAGCAGTAAACAAGTCCTCAACAGCCACTCCCAGCCCACCTAGCTCACCCACACCCTTGCAGCACCGACACTGTCAGAGACGCTTAGAGTTGCAGGAAAGGAGATGTTTGAGACTCATGGTCTGCCATCAGCTTGTCAACTGAAGAGACGAATGAGTAGTTTTGGGATGGCTGCCAAGGAATTGGCTAGGAGTTTATCTCACTAAGACTTGGCTATAAATTCAGCTGGGAGAAGCAGCAGTTTGTGGATGCAACAAGTACACTGGGCTACTGAGGCAACAACCTTGCTGCTACTGGACCTCTGAAACCTTGAACTGGACCTGACAATTGGCTTTTCTGTAACCCATGACCTCAGACTGGACTTGCTGCCTGGAACTCCTTCACCCTAGACTGGACTTTGGTAAACCTGGACCTCTGTAACCCCTGACTTCTGGACTGGACTGGACTTTGGTTACTCTCTGCAGCCTTGCCTGTGACCTGCCTGGCTGGACCCCAGCCTGTGCCTCCTGGGGAAGCAACATCAGTACAGCAGCTTCTATTTCTTTAGAACATTTTATGCCATCTTTCCACCTGATCAGGCTCCCCAAGGTAGTGCACATAAAAATATTTAAAAAGTATAGAAGTTAAACAATTAAAAACAACATTAACATTTTTTAAAAAAAATAGTTCCATCAAAACACATAAATAATCTGTGAACTGGGGAGGAGGGCCGATTGCTAAGGTTATGCCAAAGGAAACAAAAAAGGACTTCCACTTATCTGTTCTAACCCGACCGCTCAGCAATTTCATGGAGTGCCCATGAGTTCTTGTATTGTGAGAAATGGAGAAAAGGACCTCTTTCTTGGCCTGCTCTATCCCATGCATAATCGTGTGAATCTCGATCATGTCACCCCTCAGCCGTCGGTTCTCCAAGCTAAAGAGCCCCAAGCACCTCAACCTTTTCTCATAGGGAAAGTGTTCAGTCAGTTGGGAAATATGTTCTCGTTTGCTTTTCCAAATATGGTAATCCTACAGATGGGCATAGTTCCAGGTGGTCAGCCGTTTTGTTACAAAGGAACTTCAGGAACATAATGAAAAGGGAAACTGCTGAATTACAAGTTATTACAACACTTGGAACAAAAACCTCCCCGGGACTCAATAGAGATATTGGTTTCTTGGCTCATTTCAGTCCACACATAAGTATTTTCAGCAAGAAGGACTATAAGTCCTCTGTATTTTAGTGTATTTCTTTTTCAGAATAGTATATTTGAATACTGAATGTAATGCAAGGGATATTGGGATGTTTGGCTGACATAACACTACACCCATTAGGTTACCTCCACGCCTGAGTCTCAATCTACTTCCAACAATTAGAAAAGATGCCTTTACACACTAATTCCCTATTTTGACATATTCATTGCTTTGGTGCCCTTCCCCCTTAATTAAATCAAAACACCTGTTGACCTTATAACCTTACCTGCTTGTTTAGTTTTGTTTTTGTCATAACATAAAACATCTTCCATCATGTCACATGTCAATTTGCTGTCCAGCCTGTCTATCAGTTTGAACTCTGACTTCCATTCCAGTGTATTGGAAAAAGGTGCCACGGTGTCAGAATCAGGCTCTGTTGGTTGTCATGGTGACACAGGTTTTCCTTTGTGGTTTCCTTTCACTTCAAAGTCATCACAACCATTTGGTCTTATCCCTTCTAGCCCTCTCTGCCATAAAATTCCAAGGGATGGGAGGAGCAGGTGTGAATGCTAAAATCTCTGTGTGTGAAGGGGTAGGTTAGCTTTGCTTGCAACGACTTTCCCATGTTGCCAGAAGTGGGGTCATCCAGCCACACCCACCTTTTGCTTCTTATTCTGTTTACCTTGTTTGTTGTCAAAACCCAGGGCTTTTTTTGTAGCAGGAACTCCTTTGCATGTTAGGCCACACACCCCTAATGCAGCCAATCCTAATGAGTTTCTGCTGTTGGATGTGGCCTATTATGCTAATGAGTTCCTGCTGGGAGCCAGCCGGAACTCTGTTCCTGTGCGTTCCTGCCCCCCAAAAGTACCCAGTACTTTTGTACTACTGGGTAGTATGAAGGGGGGGGGATGAAATAGGAGAAGGGAGTGAATGCCCACTGCATGACCACTGCATTGTGGGATACTGACCTATTGCCTATACAGTACCTAACTCTAGATCTGTTCTTTAGTTTGAACAAGAGATCTCTCTTGTGCATGTCCAAATCTCTGTTTCTAATAAAGCTTTTATAAAAGACTATTGGACTGAGAGTGGATTAACTCAAGGGTCTGACACACGGGGCTGTAAATCTGTTCTGCAGATGGGCAAACTGGGAAGGAAGCACAAGTATCCCCTCATATATTTGACCACACTTAGACACTTCCACCTGTCACTTGGTAAAGTGTAACCCCCCCTAATAAAAGCCCAGGGCTTCTCCCAAGGGCAAGAAGCTCGTTGGTCTGAAATAGAATAATTCAATTGGAGGCCAGTGGCATCTTAGAGGGGGCACCTTTCCTGGTACCCAACAAGTGTTTTTAGAAAGTGGGTGCGGGAATCCCGCAGTTGAAAACGTCCAACTGACAGTGTGGGATCTCATCCACCAAAACTTTCGCCACCATAAACCTGACAGTCTGGAAGCTCATGTTTTGGGTTGCAACAAACAAACCGGTTCCTGCTCCGGTTTGAGGACAAACGGAACCTCACAGAAGCCTCCTTTCATAGCCAACGGCTTCTGTTCCATTCTGCGTACTGGGTAGTGGATCCACAAGGGGAGTGAGAAATACTTGCAGATGCACATGTCGGCAGGGCTATTTTTGTGCGGGAACGCACAGGAACGGCGCTCCGGCTGGCTCCCAAGTTGGCCACGCCCAGCAGGAACTCATTAACATAATAGGTCACACCCAACAGCAGAAACTCATCAGGATTGGCTACATTAGGGCTGTGTGGCCTGACATGCAAAGGAGTTCCTGCTACAAAAAAAAGCCCTGGGGTTTTGACAACAAACAAGGTAAGCAGAATAAGAAGCAAAAGGTGGGTGTGGCTGGATGACCCCACTTCTGGCAACATGGGGGTGTGAACTAATAGGCTAATGAGCTGTGCTGTCAGGGGTGTGGCCTGATATACTAATGAGTTTCTGCTGTTGGGTGTGGCCTATTCTGCGAATGAGTTCCTGCTGGGCTACCAAAAAAGCCCTGCAAATTGGGTAGATAAGATCCAGACGGGTCACCGCGCCAGTCTGTCTGTAGCGGTAGGAAAGAGCCAGAGTCCAGGAGCTAGACTTACAAAATTTGTGGCAGGGGAGGAGATTTCAGGAGTCACTGCACACTTCTTCAGACAGAAGCAAGCAGTGACTAAATGAAAGCTTGTGCCCTGCAACAGATTTTGCTTGTCTTGAAGGTGCTCCTGGATTTTTGCTCTTTCCTACTGCTACAGACAGACAAAAAACAGCTACCCATCTTGATCTGTCACCAAGGAAGGCACCGCATTGAGCTGAGCAGAACGGGAATCCATCGGCCTTGTGATAGAAGGACGGATGGACTCACATTCTAGCTGTGTCTGAAGAAGTGAGCCAGGGACCCACAAAATTCCTACCCAGCCATAAATGTTGTTAGTCTTGATGTTGCCACTGGATTCTTGCTCATTTCTACAACTACAGATCTGGTAGCTGAGTCATTTGGTGGAGTGCCCCTTTAATTCACATGGGGTTTCTTTTTCCTTACAAGCCACAGCAAGTAGATCAGGATGGGCTGACAGGGAAACACCCTTAACACTGCCCCTTAGAACTCACATAGGAAGCCTCTATTAAAGGGACAGCACATTTTTTTCTCCAGGTTCTTGGCAGCATTATTGTAGTGTTTTGTTGTAGTGGTTAGGAGCGTGGACTCTAATCTGGGAGAGCCGGGTTTGATTCCCCACTCCTCCACATGCAGCTGCTGGGTGACCTTGGGTCAGTTACAAGTTCTCTCAGAGCTGTTCTCTCAGGGGCAGTCCTTGAAAGAGCTCTCTCAGCCCCACCTACCTCACAGGGTGTCTGTTTTGGGGAGGGGAAGGGAAAGGAGATTGTAAGTCACTCTGAGACTCCTTTCGGTAGTGAAGGGCAGGGTATAAAACTAATCTCTCTTTTCTTCTTACAGCCTAAGAGGATGGTTTATTGGCTCAGTCCGTTTAAGATTGTATTCCAGCCAGGTTTATTTCCCACTTAAGAACATAAGAGAAGACAGTGTTGGATCAGGCCAATGGCCCATCCAGTCCAACATTCTGTCACACAGTGGCCAAAAATACCAGGTGCCATCAGGAGGTCCAGCAGTGGGGCCAGGACACTGGAAGCCCTCCGACTGCTGCCCCCCCCCAGCACCAAGACTTGTATTTGGTGTGTCTTTTAACGTAATAATACACTTTGTCGTTTGCATGTTAGTTTGTATAATATCAGAATAAATATTTTTGCAAAAAGCAGATTCTGTTTACATTCTTCAAGGTTGCTTTTGTATTTTCGACTGGTTATATCCTTGGCAACCTTTTCCTTGCTTGTTCGCCGCCTGGAGCTTGGCAGCCCCACAGATCATGGGATAGATCCTGTCAGTGTCACACTGAGGACTAGGACTCATAGGGTTGCCAACAGGTCTGGAGAAACATGTTCTGTCCCTTTAAGAGAGGATTAATGGGTGGGAATGGGCAACTGAAACTTTCAGGACATGGGATAAAAAGAGGGCATTGGATTTATACCTCGCCCTTTACTACCCAAAGGAGAGCGGCTTACAATCTCCATTTCCTCCCACTCCCCACAACAGACACCCTGGGAGCAGTGTTCCCTCTAAGGTGAGTTAGTGTGAGCCAGCTCACAGGTTTTTAGCCTCCGGCTCACGCATTTTTGTCTTAGCTCAGGAAGGAGGGCTCCAGAGCAAACTAATTTATGCGGTAGCCAAATCGCTCGCTCACAACTTTAATGCCAGTAGCTCTCAAAGTAGGATTTTTGCTCGCAACACTCCACAGTTTAGAGGGAACGTTGCCTGGGAGGTAGTTGGGGCTGAGAGAGCTCTTTCGAGGACTGCACCTGAGAGAACAGCTCTGAGAGAACTTGGGACTGACCCAAGGTCATACCAGCAGCTGCATGTGAAAGAGGAGTGGGGAATCAAACCCAGTTCTCCCAGATTAGACTCCGCGCTCCCAACCACTACACCAAACTCGCTCCCTGCTGACGAGACATCAGATAAAATGTCATCCAGTTCAGCTCAGCTTGTGAATTCAATTCCTACCTTGTAATGCGACTTCATGAAGTTTCCCTGAAAGAGCAGCAATGTGGCACGTACACATCCCGAACTTTGTCACATAATAAAACGAACAAACAAACCAGGAGAGAACATGCCATTATCACCCCAAAATAAAACTCAGACCAAAAATGCAATAAACCCTTTAATTTAAACCCCAAAGAAAGGCGTAATTCACATGTCGGGCATTTTAGCCGAAGTAGCCTTGCGTGTCCCTGTCTTAATTAGAGCCCTGCACTGAGAAGAATCTCGTATAACTATTAGTTAGCAACGCTCCCAGCCGGCGGTTCCTCGTTCCAGGCCCCAGGCTAGTCTTGAGTCTAGTCTGGGGCATTTCCGGTGCCTGGGGTGGAAACCCCAAATTGCCTCCTCTCCTCCTGCCTCTGGCGCTCGGAATATGATACTAAACTGCACAGCTGATACTTTACTGCTCTATCACAGCAGCACCTGTGCACTGCTTAGAACTGGGGTTCCCCAACCTGGTGCCCGGGGGCACCAGGATGCTCACACTGACACCTTTCTTTGTGTCCGTCAAGTGTTTTTAGAAAGTGGATGGGGGAAGGCGGGGCTTTGCCCAGCAGGGCTCCTGACTGGCCACTGGGAATTGGTTGAAGAGTTACTATTAGAAAAAAAGATCAAGCATCCAGGAGCATCTTCAAGACTAACAGAATCTGTGGCAGTGGAGGAGCTTTCGTGAGTCTCTAGAAGGGCAACTAGAATGATAAAAGGGTTGGAACACTTTTCCGATGAAGAAAGGTTAAAACGCTTGGGGCTCTTTAGCTCGGAGAAACGACGGCTGAGGGGTGACATGATTGAGGTTTATAAGATTATGCATGGGATAGAGCAGGTTGAGAAAGAAATACTTTTCTCCCTTTCTCACAATACAAGAACTCGTGGGCACTCCATGAAATTGCTGAGCAGTCGGGTTAGAACAGATAAAAGGAAGTCCTTCTTCACCCAAAGAGTGATTAACACATGGAATTCCGTGCCACAGGAGGTGGTGGCACCATAGGTTGGAAGCTAAGCAAGGTCATTACTTGGAAGAGGGACCACCAAGGAAGGCTCTGCAGAGGAAGGCAGTGCTTCTCACTTGCCTTGAAAGCCCCTTGCTGGGGTCAGCATAAGTTCAAAGCTAAGCTGGGTGGGTACTTGGATGGGAGACCACCAAGGAAGACTCTGCAGAGGAAGGCAATTATAACCACCTCTGCTTCTCCTTTGACTTGAAAGCCTCTTGCTGGGGTCACCATCAGTTCGAAGCTAGCTGGGTGGGTACTTGGATGGGAGAGAGACCACCAAGGAAGACTCTGCAGAGGAAGGCAAAGGCCAACCTCCTTTGCTTCTCCCTTGTCTTGAAAGCCCCTTTCTGGGGTCGCCTTAAGCCGGCTGAGACTTGATGCCTCTTTACACGCACATATCCACTGAGGAATGTAACAAAGATAAACAAGCTACGGTTTATCCCTCCTCCAGTTGCCAAGACATTCATAGCAGGGCTCCCACTTCTTGAATAGGCAAATGCGACAAGCAGATGTTCCACTGGTAGAGATTTTTCTGCTGTGGACCCAAAAGGGTACGTGTGCTGTTCAGGGCATTGAGCTTCTCCCTGAAAAAGTCTTGGCAACCTGAATACAAATAAGCATTTGCAGCGGAGTGGGCGCCTTGTTTGCAGGACAGAAATACGGAATTGGTAACATGAATTAAGCTGACTTGGCTGTTGGAGTACCGTATTTCTCCTTCAATAAAAGCAGCCTTCCTGGACTTTGGTTTGGTTTCTGAGTACCGTATTTCTCCTTCAATAAAAGCCGCCTTCCTGGACTTTGGTTTGCGTGGACAATACTCCCTCATGTGGCGAGAGCCAAAGCCGCATGACGTTTGGGCAGAAAAGGACAGAAATGTGAGCTATCAAGTTACAACTGTCTTAAGTTGACCCCAGAGGGCTTTCAAGGCAAGAGGCCAACAGAGGTGGGTTTTGCTATTGCCTGCCTCTGCATATCAACCCTGGACTTCCTTGGTGGTCTTGCATTCAACTGCTAACCAGGACTGACTCTGCCTAGATCAAGATGGGTAGCCGTGTTAATCCATCTGTAGCAGTAGGAAAGAGCAAGAGTCCTCCAGTAGCACGTTCGAGACAAACAAAATTTGTGGCAGGGTATAAACTTTCGTGAGTCACTGGTGCACTTCTTCATAATAGGCAACAGAGAGTGAGTATAAATGTGCAAGTTTCTCAGTGGAAGGGGGTAAGCAGTGGGGCACCACAGGGATCAGTACTCGGTCTGATGCTTTTTAACTTGTTCATCAATGATTTGGAGTCGGGAGTAAGCAGTGAAGTGGCTAAATTTGTGGATGATACGAAGTTGTTCAGGGTGGTGAAAACCAGGGAGGATTGTGAGGCACTCCAAAGGGATCTGTCGAGGATGGGCGAGTGGGCGTCAAAATGGGGTTCAATGTGGCCAAGTGCAAAGTGATGCACATGGGAGCCAAAAATCCTAACTATAAATACACATTAATGGAGTCTGAACTGGCAGAGACTGACCAAGAGAGAGATCTTGGAGTCGCCGTAGATAACTCACTGAAAATGTCGAGACAGTGTGCGACTGCAATAAATAAGGCCAATGCTATGCTGGGGATTATTAGGAAGGGAATTGAAAACAGATCAGCCAATATCATAATGCCCCTATATAAATCCATGGTGCAACCTCATTTGGAATATTGTGTGCAGTTCTGGTCACCAGACCTTAAAAAGGATATTATAGCTTTGGAAAAAGTGCAGAAGAGGGCAACTTAGGATGATCAAAGGGTTAGAACACTTTCCCTGTGAAGAAAGGTTAAAGCGCTTGGGGCTCTTTAGCTTGGAGAAATGACGGCTGAGGGGTGAGATGATCGAGGTTCACAAGATGATGCATGGGACTGAGCAGGTTGAGAAAGAAGTACTTTTCTCCCTTTCTCACAAGACAAGAACTTGTGGGCACTCTGTGAAATTGCTGAGCGGTTGGGTTAGAACAGATGAAAGGACGTCCTTCTTCACCCAAAGAGTGATTAACACATGGAACTCACTGCCACAGGAGGGGGCAGTTTCAAGAAGGGATTGGAGACTGATGAGACTGGGCTACCCTAGGGTCATCCAATTAAGGGTCAGCAGTGTATTAGGACCGATTAAAAATCACAGAGCAGTGATCTAATTTTTGGGTTTCACAGCACTCTTCTCTTCCCCAGGCCCAAGAAAAGGGAAAAAGGGAGGTAGTGAAATCCTTCAAAACTCTCCTTTTTAAAGGTGGATGCTTTAGCTTAGCAGCAAACTGCTTTGAGTGGTGGACAAAGGGGGTATAAACATATTTTTTAAGATATAGCAATGCAAATATCAATTGCTTTAGACTGCAATTTACAGCGCTCTGGCTCAGAATGTTCTCGGTCCTACTCTGGTTTGCTCAAATTGGGGTTACCTTTTATTTCAACACTATATTTCCTCCCACTTGGCAAGATTACCTGGCAGAGATCCAAAGGACTTGAACCATAAACCTGGGCCATAGGAACAGAACTCTGCCCAGCTGGTGCACCTTTCAATGTGGTGAATGAGGAACTATCAAGCTGTTCATCATAAACAGGAGGGGGAAACTGGTATAATCCCAGATGTCAAACGACATCGTATTGTTATTATGCACCCAAGTGCAAAATCGGAAAAAGGAATCGTTGATAACTGGTGGTCGTTGAAGTTGTTTCTTATCGGCCTAGATAGCAATTTCATCTTGCAGGCCAGGTACAGCGTAGAGAACGTATTGCACTTCTATGGAATATCCGTCGTTGGTTCTTTCTTCCAACAGAAAGGGTACTCTTAGCTTCCTGGTTGCCAACCTCCAGGTGGTGGCTGGAGATCTCCTGGGATTATAATTAATCTCCAGGCTACAGAGATCAGTTTCCCCTAGAGGAAACGGCCTCTTCAGAGGATAGACGTTGTGGCATTCTACCCCGCTGAGGTCACGCCCCTCCCCTCCCCAGGCTCCACCCCCCAAATCTCCAGGAATCCCCCAACCTGGAGCTGGCAGCTGATTGCAGTCTTCAAGTATTTGAAGGGCTGTCATGTAGAAGACGGAGCAGATCTATTCTCTCTTGCTCCGGATGGCAAGACTAGATCTAATGGGTGGAAATTACGAGGGAGTCCTTACCCCTCGTAAGATATCAGGAGAAACTTCCTGACTGTAAGAGTGGCTGAGCAGTGGAAGTCTGCCTCGGGAGGTGGTGGATGCTCCTTCCCTGGACGTTTTCAAGTGGAGGCTGGACGACCATCTTTCGAGTATGTTGTAGGACTATCTTTTGGCTATGCTCCTGCAGAGTGCAGGGGGTTGGACTAGATGACCTGCGAAGTCCCTTCCAACTCTTAACATTCTATGTTTCTATGATAATAGGTCGGATATGGTTTTATGGTTTTAATACCTTTAAATATGCCCATCGCCTAGAGCCGATTTATACATGCAGTTAAATAAATAATGAAATAAATCAATAAATCAGATCCGTGGTCCATCAAAGTCAGTGTCGTCTACTCAGACTGGGAGCAGGTATCCAGGGTCTCAGGCAGGGGTCTTTCACATCACCACCTACCTGATCCTTTTACCTAGAAATGCTGGGGATCGAAGCTCGGACCTTCTGCACGCCGAACAGATGCTGCACTGTTGATCCACAGCCCGTCCCCATCAGTTCCCTTAAAGAAAATGGCTGTTTTGGAGGACGGACTCCTTGGCATTATAACCCTCTGAGGTCCCACCCCTCCCTAAACCCCGCCCTCATAAGGGTCCACCCCCACCCCAAATCTCCAGGTATTTCCTAGTTCAGTAACGGCAGCCTGGGAAGACCTGCTCTATCCCATAATGCCAAGGAGTGCGCCCAGGGAGAGATTCTCGATGCATCTAATATTATCTGATGAAGATCTGTGAAACGTGACTTGAAAAATTCTGGGAAAATCAGGTCTTATTTGGGGAGCAACTTTGTTTTGCAGATCTACTTTGGAAGCAACTTAATGTTTTGAATATCGACAAAAAACTTTGTGTCCTGCATCTTTGATCTCGGGACTGTGGAAGAAACTGTCTACTCTGGGAGCAACTTTGTTTTGCTTTCTATTTTGGGAGCAACTTTGTTTTGCATCTCTGCAAGCAACTTTGCGCCTTGCATCTTGGAACGGTGGAAGAAATTGTAGGTCTGTGGTCGAAATGGTATGACTAGCATTTTTGACCTATTTGGCTACAGTATTTTCATGCCTTTATGTTTTGTTAAAGCATATTATTACTCTTCTTGTATGGATTTTGATAACAGCGTGTGAATACACAAAAAAGCAAGGGAGAACTTCTGTATATGTAATTTTTTATTAAAGTATATTATAGTGTCATATATCATAGGTAGTCCTTTTCGCAGAGCCAGTTTTGGGTGGTGGTTAGGAGCGTGGACTCTAATCTGGGAGAACCGGGTTTGATTCCCCACTCCGCCACATGCAGCTGCTGGGGTGACCTTGGGTCAGTCAGAAGTTCTCTCAGAGCTGTTCTCTCAAGGACAGTTCTCAAGAGAGCTCTCTCAGCCCCACCTTCCTCACAGGGTGTCTGTTGTGGGGAGGAGAAGGGAAAGGAGATTGTACGCTGCTCTGAGATGCCTTCGGGTATTGAAGGGCGGGGTATAAATCCAGTCTCTTCCTCTTCTTCTTGTCTACTTACCAGCTTGTCGTTCCTGCTCCTGTGACAACTCTGCTCCAGGAACCAGCACTGATCACTGCTGTGCAATTGAATGGGCACTTATGCATCCCTCTCTTGGGCTGTCAAGCATTCTCTCAGTCTTCTGCACTCTGCTGGTTCAGGAGATGCCAGCGGTGACTGACATTCTGATCTCTGTCCTATTTCCTTTGTCTCCTGCCAGAATGAGCAACTCTTGCTTCCTTACTCTTTTTTCGCTGGATATGCTTCTAGGCCCAGGTGCTCAGGTGGGCATTCCACTGATGCATGGCCTGATTCTTTTGTTTCCTTGTCCTCAGAGGAGGAGGCAGTTGGCTGGCTCATGATAGCTTCTCTCTCTGGTAACCCGCCACCACCATCTGACCAATGTAGGAATTGCCCGCTAGAAGTGTCAGGACTCTTAGCTTCCCTTCCAAGATCTGAGGCCTTGCCTCTGTGTCTCCTGCTGCCCAGCACCTGGCCACCACTGGGGGCAGTTTACTGCATTGTGCGCCCCTGGAGGAATAACCACTTGCCAACTGCCTGCCTGCCCCCAGCGCTCCTCTTAAAATAGTGTGTCCAAGATGGTGGAGGTCTATGTGGTACAGAGGGCCACTACCAGGATCACAAGTTATAAAGTATTAATTAAAAAGAAAATGTTCACAAGCATACTTTTAGCAAAGCACCAGATTGAGCAAGGGATTCAAAAGAAATGGGTAAAACGCAATTCCTCTGTCCCTCCCTCAATACACCCTCTATCTGTTGTTAATTATAGGACAGGCTCCTTAGCTTAGAATGTTATAGCTCTCTAAAGAGTTACCATTACCTTGCAGCTTCCTTCAGCTATCCAGATGACCACGTGGTTAATGGCCGCCTCCTCCAGACTCCAGTTGAGAGTTTTGTCTGCTCTGATGGGACTCAGCACAAAAGAGACTTTCCTCCTTGCTTCCAGGAGTTTTATCTTCTCCCTTTCCCCTCCCACTGACCAGGTCAGGCCAGGTCAAGGAAGCTTTTCCTGAAGTCTCTCTAGTCTTAATTCCACCAAATCTCTGTTCCCTGCTAGGAGGGGAAACTGGAGCATCCTCTTGTCTTTAGCTTGACCTATTAGCATTTCTTAAGAGATAGATGAGGTGAGGTTGGAAAGCCATTGAAATGACTTCCCATTTCCTGCCAGTTTTCTGCCCAGAGAAAAAACATTTAAAACCTTTTGGTAAAGGTTTTTCTCAGGTCAGACCTCTACCCAAAAAGTCCATCTTGTCACAGCATTATACTCTACTGATGGACATTATTTGGAGGATAGAGTCCATGCCATTATACTCTACTGATGGGCAGTAGGTTCCGGACGGGAAAAAGGAAATACTACTTTACACAGCAAATGCTTAAAATGTGGAATTCGCTGCCAGAGGATGCAATGATAGCCATAGGAATAAACGGCTTTAAAGGGGGATTAGACAGATTCATGAAGTCTGTCTATCAATGGCTACTAGCCATGGTGACTGAGGGGAACCTCCACATTCAGAGGCAGCCAATCTCTGAATCCCAGAGCCAGGTGGCAACATCAGGGGAAGGCCTTGGCTTCTGTGCCCTGTTGTTGGCCCTCCAGAGGAACTGGTTGGCCACTGTGTGAAGCAGGACACTGGACTAGATGGACCACTGGTTTGATCCAACCAGGGCTCTTCTTATGTTCTTATCAGGGGAAGGCCTCGGCCTCTCTGCCCTGTTGTTGGCCCTCCAGAGGAACTGGCTGGCCACTGTGTGAGACAGGAGGCTGGACTAGATGGACCCTCACTGGTCTGACCCAGCAGGGCTCTTCTTATGTTCTTATCAGGGGAAGGCCTCGGCCTCCATGCCCTGTTGTTGGCCCTCCAGAGGAACTGGCTGGCCCCTGTGTGAGACGGGAGGCTGGACTAGATGGACCCTCACTGGTCTGATCCAGCAGGGCTCTTCTGACGTCCTTATACTCCACTGAGGTCTCTGCCCTCCCCAGGCTCCACCCCCACATCTCCAGGAATTTCCCAGCCCAGAGGTGGCAACCCTAGGCATTCCTGGAACACACTGCCTGCTGCCTCCCTTCTATTTCTTTCAGCTTTTTTGGGGGGGTGAGGTTTCCCCCTCCCGTCTTCTTCCTGGTGTTGGTTATCCGGGCTTGGGCCAGACACTGATGAAGTGCTTAATCTTTGCAGATATTACTTTGGGCGCTCTGAGCCGTCTGCCGATTCTCCGGAACGTCCCTTTTGCTGTTTACCTTAATTAATTGCGCTGTGTGTTTTTCATTTTGAGGCCGGCCGCTTGGAACCATCAATCTGGAATAAGCAGGATATGACTCTCCTTAACACGTAAAATAAATATTTAGCAGTCCGTAGAAATTATGAATGGGCAGCAGCCCGCAGTTCTTTGCATACTGTGGAGAAGCCCCTAATTACCTTGAACAGGCTGAATCAATCTCATCCTCACCAATCAAAACAAGACTTCCATATCTCCCGCGTCCCGATTTGCCAGACCTGTTTATTGATTCGGTCTTATTCCGCCTCGCGACCATAAATCGCAATCGATGGAACCAGCGGAACTGACAAAGGACATTAAAACGATGAAATATCGCCACGGTTTTAATTGGATCAACATAGTGGCAGATAAAATGGAAAAAAATGCAAGTGGAACAGAAATTCAGCGGCGCATCGGTAATATTTAACAGGACAACTGCAAAATGAGATGGTAAATCCAATGCTGGGCCTGGGTGGGCGGGTGGTTGGAGCAGGGTTAGCGGTAAGGACAGTGTAGTGTAGTGGTGAGAATGCTGGACAAAGCTTTGGGAGATCCATGTTCGAATCCTCTTACTGCTGTGGACTAGCTAGGGGACCTTGGCCCAGCCAATCTCTCTCAGCCCAGCCTACCTCACAGGGTGGTCGCGAGAACAGAACAGGGAAGGGGAGCCACAGAGGTCACCCTGAGGTCCTTGGAGTAAGGATGCAGAGCTGTTTGGTTCCAATATCGCAGCCCGAAGACTTCAGGGATTGGACTGCGGGGTTAAATCAGTGGAGGGGTGAGCCCCACCCCGCCAACCTGCAGGTCCTTTTCAAAGCACATCCCGTTTCGGACACAATTCGGGCCAACTGTCTTTGAGATAAGAACGTAAGAAGAAGATCTGACCAAGAGTCCATCTAGATGCTGGGTCTGGCATGATCGCCACTTCTGTCTGTGAACAGCAGGGAGCAGTTCTCCCTCGTTCCAGTCCTTCATTTGGTTTTGCTCCATCTCATTAGACAGCTAGGGCTGCCGAGTCTGGCTAGGGAGATAGCTGGAAATTTGGGGGTGGAGCCTGAAAAGGGACCTTGGGGGGAGGGTATAATGCCAGAGAGTCCACCTTCCGAAGCAGCCGTTTTCTCCAGGGGAACCATTCTTGGCCATCTGGAGATCAGTTGAAATAGTGGGAGATCTCCAGACTTCGTAGGAAAACAACCGTGATGTGATAACGAAGTCGTGTTTAGGGGAAAATGTATCTTCTTTGATTATTCAGTGAATAGCAAACCAGTAAAGTTGTTTCCTTCGAAGTAGATTGGTCCGAAGTCTTTCTGACGTACAGCGCTCAATAGACCGTTTCATTCAATGTTCCATCAGACGAGACCTTACACCTTTCGTATTTTCTCTGCAACTTTTCCCCTCTGCTCTTTCTTCCTATCTGTCGTCATGTGTATGGTATGCAGAGGGAGCACTCCGGTCTCCCATCCCTCTGAACTTTCACTCACTGTCTCTTATCAGGTCTCCGACCTTGTCTCTCCAGCTGTTGGAGTTTCAGCTGGGAACGAAACAGTTTGTAGGTTGTTTTGCTTGCTTGCCTGCTGCTTTTGCCTGCGCGCGCGAATAGTATTCATTGGCTTCTGCTATATGGGGGGGATGCTTGAATGTAGTATATCTTAGCAGGCCCTACTGTATGTGGCCATTACAGACACAAGCTGTACACGTGTCTTTAGTTCTGATTCGCCATTAAACATTGTCTTCGGAAGAAGCCCTGGGTTGCGTGAACTGACTGAGGAACCTGACACTATCCAGCTAGATAGTATGAAAGAGAGAGAAAAACGTGGCAGAAAAAATATGAAGCAGGGCTGGCTCTGGTTTGTGTCTAGATGGGAGACTATCAAGGAAGTCCAGGGTTGTTAAGCAGAGGCGGGCAATGGCAGATCACTTTTGTTCCTCTCTTGCCTTGAAAGCCCTATAGATTGGCCCTGGCTACTATTTGGATGGGAGATCTTCTCCAAGGAATAGCAGGGTTGTGATGCAGAGGCAGCTATTGTAAACGACCTCTGAATGTCTCTCACCCTGAAAACCCTACGAGATCGCCATAAGTCAACTTTACAGCTATTAGGTGATTTCAGGAAATTTTGCAAGAAGATCCACCCTAAGGGACGGTTTGAAAGAGACAAAACCATGCGACACCATTCGTCAAGGCCGACCCAAACGACACAATGCATAGTGCACACTTGCAAGTTTATTTATTTATTTATTTGTTCGATTTATACCCCGCCCTCCCCGCCAAGGCGGGCTCAGGGCGGCTTACATAAAATGAGAAGTGGAGAGCATTGTCAGTCTATCATTAAAAGAAGGCTTTGAGCTAGATAGATAAGAAATACTGAAATGCTACTCCCTAATAGGGCTGCGGTGCTAGGGCTCCCTAGGGCTGCGGTGGCTCAAGTGGTTAAGACGCTGAACTGCAGGCTGTGGAAGGTCAGTAGTTCAGCAGTTCAAGACCCGGGTGCCGCATGATGGAGTGAGCTCCCGTCTCTAGTTCCAGCTCCTGCCAACCTAGCAGTTGGAAAGCAAGAAATTGCAAGTAGATAAATAGGTACCGCTTCGGTGGGAAGGTAACAGCGTTCCGTGTGCCTTGCCGTTTAGTCATACCAGCCACATGACCACGGAAACGTCTTCGGACAGCGCTGGCTCTTCGGCTTTGAAACGGAGATGAGCACCGCAACCCTAGAGTCGGATTCGACTGGCTTTCGAGCAAGGGAACCTTTACCTTTAATAGAGAGCGACTAGCCAACAGCGTGAGACAGAGAACAAATGCCAGCCAATTTAAAGTAGGCCTTTTGCCACATAAACATTTTGGACTGGCTGCTATGACTAGAAATTTTGTAACTGGTTTGCTCCTATTCGAGTACTTGCAATGGAATGGAAAGTAAGTTTAAAGTAAGTTTAAAACTATTAAGTTTAAAACTAAAGTAAGTTTAAAACTATTCTAGCTAAAAATTATAACAAATACTATTCATTCAGCTTCATGCCTGTTTCCACTCTTCATAACTATGCTTTTTCTAGGAGAGATTGAATAAAGAAGAAAACAAGTAAGAAGCTATACTGTTTTAAAAAGAAACTAAGCTGAATCAAGAGGTTGACACCTTCCAACTTTATAGGACTACTCATCAGGAAGACTGGTGAAATGAGTGCAAAAACCGGTGTGCTCATCGAGGATATGTTGATGTTGGACTTTGCTTTGTTAATCTCAGAATTTTCTAACTATATTGTAAGATTAATAGCTTCACAAATTGATGCTCATGGAATTATTAAATGTGTCATTGTTAATTTTATCACAGTGGCTCTTTGTTTGTTGGCCTGAATCTGCACACTGTGATCCCTTCTCTGGCTTTCTTGACTCGGCTTACATAAAATGCATATATAAATACCGTTAAAACATCCATACATATAAAACATCCATACACAATCCATAAACAACATATAAAACATCTATAAACAATCAATAAACAATCCATAAACAACATATAAAACATCCATAAACAATCAAAGTCCTACAGAACCTTCCTTCGGGAAGATATTAACACAGTTTTACAAAGGACGGGGGCGGGAGGGAGAAAGAGAAAGCTTTCCAGGACTAGTTCTTCAGACCCCGTCACGCCAGCAGCCTTTGATGTTGAAAGTGGGCTGCCTCACAGTTGTGAGTTTGCCGTCGGTGTGAGATTGCAGCACTTGGAAGAAGAAACAAGCACTGGATTGTTGTGACAGTTGCAGAACATTGGTGTTTTTTTAAAAAAAAATTTGTGTGTTTAATGTCTTGATCTGATGCTCGTCTTAACTGGTTGCAAAGGCATGATCTCCCTACTGTTTGTTGTCAGTGAGAGGTTGCCTGGTGGGCGATGCCCACCCAACCCCAAACCCTTTGCCTCCCACCGTTTTATTTACTTTATTCATTAGTTCGATTTATACCCGGCCGTTATGTTTTACTGTTGTTGTTGTTGTTCAGTCGCACAGTCGAGTCCGACTCTTCGCGACCCCATGGACCAGATTACGCCAGGCCCTCCTGTCTTCTGCTGTCCGCTGAAGTTTGCTCAATTTCATGTTTGTTGCATCGATGACGCTGTCTAACCATCTCATCCTTTGCCGTCCCCTTCTTCTTTGACCTTCAATCTTTCCCAGCATCAGGGTCTTCTCCAGTGAATGCTCCCTTCTCATTTGGTGGCCAAAGTATTTGAGCTTCAGCTTCAGGATCTGGCCTTCCAGGGAACAGTCAGGGTTGATTTCTTTGAGGATTGACTGATTTGATCTCCTTGCAGTCCAAGGGACTCTCAAGAGTCTTCTCCAGCACCATAGTTCAAAAGAATCTATTCTTCGGCGCTCGGCCTTCCTTATAGTCCAACTCTCGCAGCCATACATTACTACGGGGAATACCATTGCTTTGACCATGCGGACTTTTGTTGGCAAGGTGATGTCTCTGCTTTTTATCATGCTGTTTAGGTTTGCCATCGCTTTCCTCCCAAGGAGCAGGCGTCTTTTAATTTCATGGCTGCAGTCACCATCTGCAGTGATCTGAGATCCTAGGAACGTGAAGTCTGTCACTACTTCTACGACTTCCCCTTCTATTTGCCAAGGAATGATGGGGCCAGATGCCATGATCTTAGTTTTTTTGATGTTGAGCTTCAAGCCCACTTTTGCGCTCTCCTCTTTCACCCTGAGCAAGAGGCTCTTTAGGTCCTCTTCACTTTCTGCCATCAGAGTGGTATCGTCTGCATATCTGAGGTTATTGATCTTTTCCCCAGCAATCTTAACTCCAGCTTGTGATTCATCCAGGCCAGCATTTCGCATGATGTACTCTGCATATAAATTAAATAAGCAAGGTGACAATATACATCCTTGTCGTACTCCTTTTCCTATGCTAAACCAATCAGTTGTTCCATATCCGGTTCTAACTGTTGCTTCTTGACCCTTATACAGGTTTCTCAGGAGACATATGAGGTGGTCTGGTACTCCCATCTCTTTAAGAACCTGCCATAATTTATTGTGATCCACACAATCAAAGGCTTTAGCATAGTCAATGAAGCAGAAGTAGATGTTTTTCTGGTACTCTCTTGCTTTCTCCATAATCCAGCGAATGTTGGCAATTTGATCTCTAGTTCCTCTACCTCTTCGAAACCCAGCTTGTACTTCTGGCAGTTCTCTATCCACGTACTGTTGGAGCCTAGCTTGTAGGATTTTGAGCATGACCTTGCTAGCGTGTGAAATGAGTGCAATTGTGCGATAGTTTGAACATTCCTTGACGTTGCCCTTCTTTGGGATTGGAATGTAAACTGACCTTTTCCAATCCTGTGGCCACTGATGTGTTTTCCAAATTTGTTGGCAAATTGAGTGCAACACTTTAACAGCATCTTCTTTTAAGACTTTGAATAACTCAGCTGGGATACCATCACCTCCACTAGCTTTGTTGTTAGTAATGCTTTCTAAGGCCCATTTAACTTCGCTTTCCAGGATGTCTGGCTCGAGGTCAGTGATTATACCATCGTGGTTGTCAAGGACATCGAGGTCCTTCTTGTATAGTTCTTCTGTGTATTCTTGCCATCTTTTCCTAATCTCTTCTGCTTCTGTTAGGTCCCTACCGTTTTTGTCCTTTATCATGGCCAGCTTTGCATGGAACGTTCCCTTGATTTCTCCAATTTTCTTGAACAGATCTCTAGTCTTTCCCAATCTATTGTTTTCCTCTATTACTCTGCATTGTTCATTCAGGAAAGCCTCCTTATCTCTCCTTGCTGTTCTCTGGAAATCTGCATTCAGTTGGGCAAATCTTTCCTTTTCCCCATTGCCTTTAGCTTTCCTTCTTTCCTCTGCTATGTGTAAAGCCTCATCAGACAGCCCCTTTGCTTTTTTGCATTTCTTTTTCTTTGGGATGGCGGTGAGTGCTGCCTCCTTTACAATGTCACGGACCTCTGTCCATAGTTTTTCAGGCACTCTGTCTATCAAATCTAGTCCCTTAAACCTATTCTTCACCTCTACTGTATATTCATCGGGGATGCGATCTAGGTCAAATCTGAATGGTCTTGTGGTTTTCCCAACTTTCTTCAATTTAAGTCTGAATTTTGCAATGAGTAGCTCATGATCTGAGCCACAGTCAGCTCCAGGTCTTGTTTTTACTGACTGGATAGAGCTTCTCCATCTTTGACTGCAAATTATATAGTCAATCTGATTTCGGTGTTGCCCATCTGGTGATGTCCATGTGTAGAGACGCCTCTTAGGTTGTTGGAAAAGGGTGTTCGCTATGACCAGCGTGTTCTCTTGACAAAACTCTGTTAGCCTTTGCCCTGCTTCATTTTGTTCTCCAAGGCCAAACTTGTCTGTTATTCCGGTTACCTTTTGATTTCCTACTTTAGCATTCCAGTCCCCTATGATGATGAGGACATCATTTTTTGCTGTTAGTTCTACGAGCTGTTGTAGGTCTTCGTAGAACTGGTCCACTTCAGCCTCTTCTGCAGCAGTGGTTGGGGCATAGACTTGGATTACTGTGATATTGAATGGTTTGCCTTGGATTCGGACCGAGATCATTCTGTCATTTTTGAGATTGTATCCCAATACTGTCTTTCTCACTCTCTTGTTGACTATAAAGGCCACACCATTTTTTCTACGGGATTCCTGGCCACAGTAATAGATATAATGGTCTTCTGAGTTAAATTCGCCCATTCCTGTCCACTTTAGTTCACTGATTCCCAAGATGTCGATGTTCATTCTTGCCATCTCATTTTTGACCACGTCAAGCTTACCTTGATTCATAGATCTTACATTCCAGGTTCCTATGCAGTATTGTTCTTTGCAGCATCGAACTTTCCTTTCACCGTCAGACACATCCACAACTGAGCGTCCTTTCGGCTTTGGCCCAGCCGCTTCACTCTTTCTGGGGTTACTCGTACTTGCCCTCTGCTCTTCCTCAGTAGCATATTGGACACCTTCCGACCTGAGGGGCTCATCTTCCGGCGTCATATCTTTTAGCCTTTTGTTACTGTCCATGGGGTTTTCTTGGCAAAGATACTGGAGTGGGTTGCCATTTCCTTCTCCAGGGGATCACGCTTGGTCTGAGTTCTCTGCTGTGGCCTGTCCGTCCTGGGTGGCCCTCCACGGCATAGCCCACAGCCTCATCGAACCACGCAAGCCCCCTCGCCACGACAAGGCAGTGATCCATGTTTTACTGTAAACCATGCCTATTCTTTCCTATGTTAAGCTTGGTTCTAGACAAGGATCGTAAGCTGATACATTCCTATTGGTGGTTTCAATGAAACTCTGTAAATAGACCAATCAAACGTGTATATATGTTTGTGGAGGGAACAGACCTCATTGGTCTTTATCTCTATTATTCTATTGGTTCTTAACTTATATGTTGGCGTGGCTTTGACAGCCCGGACTGTTTAAAAGAAGGAGCTGTGTTCCACTTGTGTTGCGTGTTGTTGTGTTGGCTGATCGACTTGTTTGCTGTTCCGAATAAAGCTGAATCACTTTTGCTGAAATCACTGCCTCTTGTTGAGTTGCCTACTTAACACCCACCCTCCCCGCCAAGGCAGGCTCAGGGCAGCTTACGTAAAAAGCCATATATAAACACAGTTAAAATCATACATAAAACAACAATAAACGGTCAGTTATGGCAAGCAGAAAAGGAACGTGGTTGAAGAGCAGTAGTAACTCAAGGAGTAGGCTGCAGGGAATACCCCAGCTCAGCCCCTGAAAGCAGGCTTCCCAAGAATTTACCGTAATTTGGTGGGGGACGCATACTTCTTGGCAGGACCATTCCTGGAGATGGTACCATCGAGTTTCCAGCCCCATTGCCAGAGCATCGCCCGGCGTCACTTCCTGACGACGGCATCGTGGGTGTTCCAAGGAGAAATGTTCTGGCCGGAGACTGTGTGTCCCCCGCCGAATTATGGTAAGTACTTGGCAACCCTACCTGAAAGGGAAGGGGACAATGGACTTGCCAGGGCCATGGCTTACCAGGGTCACCAGAGCCTGCAGCTGCCCGGTGGCTAGTGGAACCAGGCCTCAGCAAGTGATGTCATCACCCTGCACCTATGCCAGCTTGTACTTCCCACTTGGTAGCTGCATGTCTGTGTATGATGCTGCAGCCATGGCCCCAGCAGGTCTGTCATCACCTCTTGACACCCTCCAGTAAGGGTGCTGCTTAGCTTTTACACTGCTAAACCCTTACAACAGCTCCTGATTTATCTCTTGCTGAATGCAGAGAATTAGCATTCCTCTGCCTTCTTTCACAGCTGGGGTGCTTCCTTCAATGGTCAGCAGGATTGATTTGATGTGGAAGAGGCCAGCTGAGAAACCTGCTGGGTAGCCCAGCAAGTCAGTCTCTCTCTCTTTCGTATCTTCTACAAATGTGGTTGACTTAGCATGTTTTCATCCCACCTGTCGGCCAAACTGAGCTGTTAGGATTTTAGGAATCCGGAACCACCAGGAAGAACCAAAGAATAGCATTAAGTTTTCATATGGCACATTCAGTGGTACATAAATAGGTCAAGGTGGGTAGCCATATTGGTCTGTCAAAGAGCAAGGGTTCAGTAGCACCTTCAAGACTAACAAAATTCGTGGCCGGGGAGAAGCTTTCATGAGTCACTGCTCACTTCTTCAGATACAGCTAGATTAGAATGTGAGTCCATCTATCCTTATATCACAAGGATTTGCATTCTGTACAGCTAAATGTAAGACTGGTTGAGCAGTGGAAGAGACTGCCTGGAGAGGTGGTGGATGCTCCTTCGCTGGATGTTTTTAAGCAGAGGCTGGACGACCATCTTTCGGGTATGTTGTAGGGCTATCTTTCAACTGTGCTCCTGCAGACTGCAGGGGGTCGCACTAGGCCACGTGCTGCAAGGTCCCTTCCAACTCTAACATTCTATGATTCTATGTGGTGCCTTCCATGGAGATAGATCAAGATGGGCAGCCGTGTTATTCTACTCTGTGAGCGACTGGCATTAAAGTTGTGAGCAAGCAATTTGTCTACTGCATAAATGAGTTTGCTCTGGAGCCATCCTTCCTGAGAAAAGACAAAAATGTGTAAGCCGGAGGCTATAAAACTGTTAGCTAACCCACACTAACTCAGCTTAGAGGGAACATTGGTTAGGAGCAATTACCAGAGTTTAAACAGTAGTGGGAACGAGATGTGTCATAGCCATCGCTTGTTTGAAGCAGTCAGTCAGGAAATACGTCCTCTCTTTTGCTTTCCAAAATGTGGTACCTCTATATGGATACTCTATCTGCAAGTGACCCAATGAATTCAGTAGGGCTGACAAGCCGCCCGGAAGACATCCCGGGAGGAAGCCCCATGAAACCTGGTCACATTGTTAAAACTTAAAAATTAGAGTTGTGTAAAACTGTAGATTTGTAGTTCAGCATAGTTTATATTATTAAAGGGTTAAATTACTAGAGTGTGTACGTGTATTTCTGATTTGGAAGATGTGTGAAATTTGTAATAAATTATGTGTATGTTGAAACGTTTTTAAAAAGATAAAGATCTACCCCTTACCCCCAATCTATTTTCCTATGCAACCTGTGCTGTCAGCGTCCTTAAGTGGCTGGTCCAGCACGGCGCACTAGCCGAGCGCGGCCACGAGGGGGCAACCGCAGCTAGGCAAGCCCAGCGGGAGGCGGGGCCAGTCGGCCGCCTGTCACTCAGCAGGGCACGCCCCGCCCCTTACCTCTTCTCAGCCTATCCTGTCCCTTCCATAGCTTCCCTCAACACACCTCCCGGTCAACGAGACGATTCGGGGAGATATTGGGGTCCCCCCCATTTCCCGTATCCACGCGAACGTCTGAAGCCCGAAACACGCGCTGAAAAGCACGGACGGCCGCCTCAGTTTTTTTCCAACTCGTGTCCCCTCCCTCAAGTCAAGCACCCAGGCTGACAGAAGGCTCCGCGCCCCCGCCCCCCTCCGCTTTCAGACGTTACGCTGCTCGCGCGCGTGTCAAAAAAAACCCCAACCCCAGTCGCGCGAACCGTTACGAAAGGCCGCGGCTGAGAGAAAGAGGGGAAGGGGGCGTGGCCGCCTCACCGCGCGCCCCATTGTCCGTTAAAGCCACCGCCCCCTCCCCTTCGGCTTCCTCAGGCCCCGCCTCTTCCCGCCCCTCAGCCAATCCCTTTCTGTCAAAACGCTCGACGCCCCGCCCCCCCGCCAATTAACATTCTTCACCCGCCCTCCGTCTCGTCACAGTCGGAGGAGGTTCGCGCCTCGATTCGGGGGAGGGGGAGAAACACGCCCCTTCAAGGGAAGGGGAGGGGGTAGAGCCGTGCCCCGCCCCTCACGCTGGACGTCGGCCTCGCGCACGATTCGTCGCGCGCACCCGCGCCTTTTTCTCCCTCTCCCCCCCCCCCGGCAGAAAGAAACCCACAAGCCTCAGGCGACGGAGAAACGAAACAGCGGGCCACGCCCCCTTTTCCATTGGCCAGTTGCCTGTCTCTCTCTCTCGCGCGCGCGCGCTCCCTCGAGTCCCGCAGGGCGACCTCGCCCCCCTCATTATCTTAGCCACGCCTTCTCCGCCTCGTTTTAATCGCTCGCGCGCGCCCCTCGCCTTCCCAATGACAGGCCCCCACAGAAACACACACACAGCCTGATTATTTTGGGCCTGGCTCTTCCCTCCCCCACCCCTCCAGTTCTCGGGCGCCTCTTCCCTCACTCACGACGACAGACCACGCCCCCCCGCTTTTCTTCGCCCTGCCTCTTTCCCTCCCCTCAGAACGATAGGCCACGCCCCCTCGGCCAGTCTCTCCCTTCCCTCAGAACGATAGGCCACGCCCCCGGCCAGACTCTCCCTCCCCTCAGAACGATAGGCCACGCCCCCTCGGCCAGTCTCTCCCTCCCCTCAGAACGATAGGCCACGCCCCCTCGGCCAGTCTCTCCCTCCCCTCAGAACGATAGGCCACGCCCCCTCTCAGAACGACAGGCCACGCCCCCTGTGTCTGTCTTGTCTGTCTGTCTGTCCCCCCAATCGCTCGCGGGCCTCCCCCTTCCAATCAGAACGCCGGGCCGCACCACCACCTGATTCCCTTGGCCACGCCCCCTCGGCTTCGATTTATTTTCCTCCTCTTCTCCCGCTGGGAGAAGCCCTGCGGGGGCGAAGGTTTACGGGCCACGCCCCCTTGGGGGGCCACGCCCCCTCCGGCTCTCTCCCTTTCTCTCCCGTTCGCGCGCGCGCGCCCTCCCTTTCCCCTTCGACGGCGCGGTTGCCCCGGGCCCCGCCCCTTCTCCCGCCTCGGGCCCCGCCCCGTCGCGCTCTCCTCCCTCCCTCCCTCCTTCCCCTCCCCTCGCCGCAGAGACCGGCCCGGCGTCGCCTCTCTCGCCCGCTGCGCTGCCTTCGCCTCCCGGTTGCAGCAAGGAGCAGCAGGAGCGCCGCCGCCGCCGCCGTTTGGGGGCGGGGGAGGGATTGATGTGGAGGCCGAGAGCGGCAGCGCCGCCGCCATGCAGCCCCCGCCGAGGAAGGTGAGGCGACGACCCATCTGGGGGGAGGAGGAGGGAGGGAGGGAGGGCTGCTCTCCCCCTCCCCTCCCCTCCCCTCCCCTCCCCGCTTGGGTGCTGATGCGGGGCGGAGGGGAAGGGCCTGGTTGCAAGGAGCGGTGGGGGGGGGCGGATTGTGGTGGGTTTGCAGGAGGGGTGCGCATTGGAGAGGCTGTGCAAATGTTTTTTTGGGGGTGGGCTGCCTGCCCCTCTCTAGCCCCCTTGCAATGCGGGCATAGGGGTAAAGGGTTTGGTTTTTTGTTTTTGTTTTTGCTAAGCATCCAGTGTGGGGCAAGGTTGCCAAGGTGGCACAGGGGGGTGTGGGGAGCACACGGACGTAGCTGCTGCCGGGGAAAGGAGCTTGGCGGCTGCGGTATTGCAAGAAGGCTGGAGGGACACAGTGGCCGTAAGGTTGGGGTGGGTGGGCAGATGCAGGCTTGGGGAGGGGGTGACAGGGGTATACCATATAAGCCTGGTGGTGTATGGGTCGGTTGCAAGATTTCCGAGGGAAGGGGCTCGGGGCGGGGGCGACGGCGACCAGGTTGCGACGAACATGGACTGCAGGTGAGCTTTGGGGGACAGGTTGGTAGCGTAGGAACACAGGTGAGGACACACACGAAGGTGGCTCGCTCCGAATTACACCCTCGGACCACCAAGGTCAGTCTTCTCTACTCAGACTGGCAGCGGCTCTCCGGGGTCCCGGGCAGAGGGCTTTCCCGTCCCCTACTATGTGATCCTTTTAACTGGAGATGCCAGAGATTGGACGGGGGTTTTTCTACCTGCAGAGGTGAGGCTCTTCCACTGAGCCACAGCCCCTGGGGAAGGCGCTGGGATGGAGTTATGTTTTGTTGCCTGCGGGTGTGTTACGGTAAAATGGGGCTGGAGGTGCCCTGTACTATGTAGTCTGCAGAAGAATACAAAAAAAATAATATATCTTCTTAGTTGCAAAGGCTGGGCCGAAACAGGAGTTGGGACTATTCAGGAGGGCTAGTGCAGGGTACAGGGGAAAAAATTGCTGTGAAAGCAGTTTACGCCTCCTGAGGGCAGGCGACGCAGAAGCGAAAGTCTTAGCTGGAAAGGTGGCTGAGAGGTGTGACGGAGAAGCCCGGTCATTTGAGAGTGGGTGGTTAAGCGGGGAGGCAGGGGTCAGATTCCCTAGGGAGTCTGGAGTTCCGTCCTACGCACCCTTCCCTTCCAGTCCGAGCGCATTAATGTCATCTGGCGTGGAGTGGAGCAACTCTGCGTGGGATTGCATTGCTGGAGACAGACCTGCCCTACTGGGGGCTCGCTGTAGGTGCTGGGAAGAGGAGATTGGCCTTTGTAGAGAACTGGAGGTTTCCCGTCTTGAATAGCGATGATCCACGCTGCAGAGCTGAACATATGAGAAGCCAATGTTGGATCAGGCCAATGGCCCATCCAGTCCAACACTCTGTGTCACACAGTGGCCAGAAATACCAGGTGCCACCAGGAGGTCCAGGAGAGGGGCCAGAACTCCAGAAGCCCTCCCACTGTTGACCCCCCCCAGCACCGAGAATAGAGTGCATCATCTGCCCCAGACTGAGAGTTCCTATCTATACCTTGTAGCTAATGGCCACTGATGGACCTCTGCTCCACATCTTTATCCAGTTCCCTCTTGAAGCCATCTATGCTTGTAGCTGCCACCACCTCCTGTGGCAGTGAATTCCATGTGTTAGTCACTTTTTGGGTGAATAAATACTTCCTTTAATCCATTCTAACCCGACCACTTAGCAATTTCATGGAGTGCCCATGAGTTTTTGTATTGTGAGAAAGAGGTGGAAAAATCCCTCTTTCTCGACCCGCTCTATCCCATGCATAATCTTACAAACCTCGATCGTGTCACCCCTCAGTCGGCACTTAAGAACATAAGAACATAAGAGAAGCCAATGTTGAATCAGGCCAATGGCCCATCTAGTCCAACACTCTGTCACACAGCATCCAAAATATACCAGGTGCCATCCGGAGGTCCAGCAGTGGGGCCAGGGCACCAGAAGCCCTCCAAGCTAAAGAGCCCCAAGCGCTTTAACCTTTCTTCATAGGGAAACTTCTCCAACCCTTTTATCATTCTAGTTGCCCTTTTCTGCACTTTTCCCAAAGCTATAATATCCTTTTTAAGGTGTGGTGACCAGAACTGTACACAGTATTCCAGATGAGGTCGCACCATTGATTTATACAGGGGCGTTATGATAGAAGAGGTGTCTGGTGGTTCAAGAAGATTTCCTTTTTGTAGGCAGGTGCTCTGCGCCCCCTGGGTGGGGGACCGAGGTTGCCCTGTGGTAGGTGATTTGTGCAGTTGGGGCAAGAAATAGAATCCCAGAATTGGAAGGGACCATAGAGGCCATCTAGTCCAACCCCTGCTTCAGTGCAGGATCAGTCTAGAGCATCCCTGACCATTGTTTGTCCAGCCGCCGCTTAAAATATTGTGTGGTGGCTCAGTACGGGGATGCGTGTGGCAGCGGTTCTGTGATCAAGCTTTCTGTGTATAAGGCCTAAGGTATTTGGTTAAAGGTTGCGGGATAGGAACACAGTTATAAACGTTCTTTGCCAGGAAAAAAGGGGCAGTGGGCAGCGTTCCCTCTAAGCTGAGTTGGTGTGAGCTAGCTCACAGTTTCGTAGCCTTCGGCTCACAAGTTTTTGCCTCGGCTCAGGAAGGCGGGCTCCAGAGCAAACTAATTTATGCAGTAGCCAAATCGCTTGCTCATTACATTAATGCCGGTAGCCCACAAAGTAGAATTTTTGCTCACGAGATTCCACAGCTTAAAGGAGCATTGGTAGTGGGTGACTGCTTGCGTAGCACAGCAGAAAGACAAGATCTGGCAGAATGTATAGGGATTGCGGTGGAGCCTGATGATGACCGTAGGGGCAATAAAGGGGTCTTTGAGGTATCAAATTTGTGCCCTGTAGCACCTTAGCGACCAACAAGATTTTCGGGATGTAAGCTTTTGAGAGTCAAAGCTCCCTTCGTTTGATATGACCCCACCCTTCACTATTTGAAGGGGTCTCAGAGAGGCCTACAAACTCCTTCCCCTCCCCACAACAGACACCCTGTGAGGTAGGTGGGGCTAGGAGAGCTCTGACAGAAACTGCTCTTTTTCAAGGACAGCTCTGACAGAACTATGGCTTGCCCAAGGTCATCCAGTAGCTGCAAGTGGAGGAGTTGGAATGGAGACCTCCGCGTCTTTATATTGCGGTCAGAAAATAGGAGGGGTATTATAAAGAAGGAACTGAGGAAGAAGAAGAGATTGAATTTACACCCCGCTCTTCAGTACCCGAAGAAGTCTCAGAGCGGCCTACCATCTCCTTTCCCTCCCCCACAACAGACATCCTGTGAGGTTGGTGGGGCCGAGAGAGCTCTTTTGAGGACTGCCCTTGAGAGAACAGCTCTGAGAGAACTTGTGACTGACCCAAGGTCACACCAGCAGCTGCATGTGGAGAAGTGGGGAATCAAACCCAGTTCTCCCAGATTAGAATCAGCGCTCCCAAACCACTACATCAAACTGGATGCAGAGACTCAGAGGTCTCTCTCCTGACTGGGGTATATACACTCAATTCTCCATTCCTATTCGTATTGGACGAAGGGAGGTTTGAATCTCAAAATGCTTATACTCCCCAAACTCTTGTTGGTCTCTAGGGTACTACGGGACTCAAATCTAACTGTTCTGTGGTAGACCAACGTGGATACCCTCTGGAAACTATCTTCATTGTAGTACGAGGCATCTTCAGTTGGTTTTGAGCAGCATTAGGGCGCTGGGCGATTGCTGGCTTGCGTGTATTGAAATGTTATGATCCTTATAACATTTCCACCCTGATCTTTGATCCTTTGGTCCTCCAGGCAGCTTACAGCTGATCTGAAATGATACCTATCCAAAACAATCAAGCCAGTCAGAAAATCCCATTGGAGAAGCGAAGGAGGGTGAAGTGTGTAAAAACAGCTTCAAATGCATTAAACATGCAATGGATTGCACACTCAAGAAGAATGTTTGCTTTCACCTGATTCCTAAATGCAAAGTAGGTGCTTGGTAAATAGATGCCTTGGGGGGATGCCTCCAAGGAAGATCTCAAATTTAATAAAGGAGCGTGGGTTCATTTCCTTCGTGGTTAGGGCACCGTCGTGACAAAAGGAAATACTGCTTTGCACAGAGAGAGTGATTAAAATGTGGAACTCGCTGCTAGAAGATGTAGTGACGGCCACAGGAATAGAAAGCTTTCAAAGGTGTTAGATTCATGGAGTATAAGTCTGTCAATGGCTGCTAGCCATGGTGACTGGGGGAACCTCCAGATTCAACCTCTGAATTCCCAAGCCAGAAGGCAATATCAGGGAAAAGCCTCGGCCTCTCTGCCCTGTTGTTAGCCCTCCAGAGGATCTGGTTGGCCACTGTGTGAGACAGGATGCTGGACTAGATGGACCCTCACTAGTCTGATCCAGTAGGGCTCTTCTGAGGTTTGTATCAGGGGAAGGCCTTGGCTTCTATGCCCTGTTGTTGGCCCTTCAGAGGAACTAGTTGGCCACTGTGTGAGACAGGATGCTGGACTAGATGGACCACTGGTCTGATCCAGCAGGGCTCTTCTTAGGTTTGTATCAGGGGAAGGCCTCGGCCTCTATGCCCTGTTCTTGGCCCTCCAGAGGAGCTAGTTGGCCATGGTGTGAGATGGGATGCTGGACTAGATGGACCACTGGTCTAATCCAGCAGGGCTCTTCTGCGGTTCTTATCATGTGAAGGCCTCGACCTCTATGCCCTGTTGTTGGCTGTCCAGGGGAATTGGTTGACCAGTGTGTGAGACAGGAGGCTGGCCTAGATGGACTATTGGTCTGATCCAGCAGGGCTCTTCTGAGGTTCTTATCAGGGGAAGGCATTAGTCTCTGTGCCCTGTTGTTGGCCCTGCAGAGGAATTGGTTGGCCACTGCATGAGAGAGGATGCTGGACTAGGTGGACGTCTGGTCTGATCCAGCAGGGACCTTCTTAGGTTCTTACTATGCTACTGAGGGATTGTCTCTTTGGGGGGTTAGGCTGGTGGTGGCGGGTGTAATTTATCAGAGGACTAATTGCTGTAGATTTTCCAGGTTGTATTCAGAATTTATCGGAGGACTGTTTATAAGAGATCACTAGAAGGTTCCGTGCGCCTTGGTGTTTAGTCATGCCGGCCACATGACCACGGAAACGTCTTTGGACAGCGCTGGCTCTTCGGCTTTGAAACGGAGATGAGCACCGCAACCCTAGAGTTGGATTCGACTGGCTTTCGAGCAAGGGAACCTTTACCTTTACCTTTAGAAGGTGACTGGGATGTGGGTGGGAGAGCTAAGAATAAACAAGGAGTTTCCCCCCCCCCGTTGCCTTTAGTGGTGCAAAAGGGAGAGAATGGGTGGTCATGTTTGATGCAAGGAGTTTGGGGTAAGAGAGGATGAGCAATGCTAGTGATGGGGCTTATGGGGTCCTGTGGCTTTAAGGACATCCGCTCTGGGCTTCCGCAGACACCTAAAAAATTGTCTGTGTCTGTGTTTCAAAAGGGAGCTTAGATGCAGGTGAAATATATTGGAATGGGGGGGATTGAATTGTGTAGACAAAAGACCGTCACTCTCTCTGCTCCCCAGTGGACCATGTTTGGGGGAGGGGAGGAGGCTGCTTTTCTCTGCCTTTTCATTGCTGTTTTTGGGGTGGGGTGAGTCTCGCGAGGGAAAGCACTTTCTGAAAAGCATCCCGAAGCCAAGCTGGTTTGCATGCGCTAGTTTGTAGACCTCCTGTGCAAGTTCATGCATAGTGCACCGTGTTCCAGCTTTGCATGGGGAATGTTATCTTTGTTCCGTTGGTTAGCCTGTGCCTGACAGATTTGTTTGCATCTTCCGTTTGGGGTAGAGAGGAAAGAAAACCCCACTGTATTGTTTTTCTGTTTAAAAATGTTGTTTGCTGATTGCTTGGTGGGTTGTTTGTTTTGTGAAGGTCTGGGCAGAGGAACTCATCTGGTGTTCAGATTGGGGATTCTTTTAACCGGGAGGGGGGGTATTCCAGGTTGCGGGCAATGTTCCCTCTAAGCTGTGGAGTCTTGTGAGCAAAAATTTTACTATGTGAGCTCCTGGCATTAAAGTTGTGACTGAGCGATTTGGCTGCTGCATAAATCATTTTGCTCTGGAGCCGTCCCTTCCTGAGGTAAGACAAAAATGTGTGAGCCAGAGGCTAAAAAACTGAGCCAGCTCACATTAACTCAGCTTAGAGGGAACACTGGTTGCGGGTTAGTAGGGTGTGTGCGCTGTTCCTATTGGATGAGAGTGGACTGTTTGTGTTGGGCTTGAGGGAAAGGGGAGATCCAGTCAAGCTGTGTTTCCTTCGCGTTTCTGTCTCGATTCTCCTTATGGCAGAGACCGTTACTCTTCCTCTCCCACCGAGCAACGCGATGCTTTGTTTTCGTCCCCTTTGCACCTTCCTGTACCCCTCAGCCGTATTGTTTTGGGGTCTTTGTAGTGGCAAGCCACCTCACCTCCTGCCACACCGCTTGACGAATACGATCAACGGCGGTATAGCATCTCAGCACAAAGACAGGTCTGATTACTTCATTCAGAAAATGAGGCTTAAACGGCGGAACCGTTCAGAACGGGCATTTGTCATCTGGCGGACTATCGACCTAGATGATTATCTATAAATGCCGGTGTATTTTGCTGGATTGATTAAACAGTGTAATTTTCCCCCCGGTTGCACCAATTGCACTTTTAAACAAGAGTAATGGAGCGTTTGGAAATCCTCTCCCCTGCTCTGGTGTTTGATTCTAACTTGCTTGAAATAAGGGCGCAAAGGTCTTTTGTTGCATGGGGGCTTTATCCATAGACGTTTGGGAAGAAGAGAACTTGTTGGTTATTTTAACAGTGGGATGGAGTTTCTGAGGTTTAAATTCTTGAAACTGTAGGTAGTTTGGCAGTGTGGATGTGAGGGTTGGACAGAACCATTTTCAGCTGGAACAGATGCAAATAGAACTTTGGTAGTTCAAACTGGCGGCACTTTAGAAAATAGTTTTTGAGCAGTTTATTGGACCAGGTTTCTCAACCCTGGATGAACTGGTTCTTCTGTCTCCTCTTTCTTTTGCCTGGCTGGCTTCACGTGACACAGTATGATATGACAATGTAGGGACAGTGTTCAGAACTTGTGCGCCTTACTAGTTGACTGTAGAAAAGAACCAGAGTCCAGGAGCACCCTCAAGACTAACAAAATTTGTGGCCGGGGAGGAGCTTTTGTGAGTCACGGCTCACTTCCTCAGGTACAGCGAGAGTGTGAGTCCATCTGTCCTTATATCACGAGGCTGATGGAGTCCAGTTCTGTAAGACTAAATGTGGTGCCTTCCATGGAGATAGATCAAGATATCTCACAATACAAGAACTTGTGGGCACTCAATGAAACTGCTGAGCAGTTGAATTAGAACAGATAAAAGGAAGTCCTTCTTCACCCAAAGAGTGATTAACACATGGAATTCACTGCCATAGGAGGTGGCGGCAGCTGCAAACATGGACAGTTTCAAGAGGGAATTAGATAAACATATGGAGCAGAGGTCCATCAGTGGCTATTAGCCGCAAGGTATAGATAGGGACTCTCAGGCTGGGGCTTCTTGGTGCTTGGGGTGCCTACAGTGGGGGGGCTTCTGGTGTCCTGGCCCCACTGCTGGACCTCCTGATGGCCCCTGGTATTTTTGGCCACTGTGTTACACAGAGTGTTGGACTGGATGGGCCATTGGCCTGATCCAACGTTGGCTTCTCTTCTGTTCTTATTAGATAGGAACTCTCAGTCTGGAGCAAGTGAGGCTCTGTATTCTTGGTGCTTGGGGGTGTCCACAGTGGGAGGGCTTCTCGTGTCCTGGCCCCACTGCTGGACCTCCTGATGGCACCTGGTATTTTTGGCCACTGTGTGACACAGAGTTTTAGACTGGATGGGCCACTGGCCTGATCCAACATTGGCTGTTCTTATGTTCTTAAGATGGATAGCTGTGTCATTCTGCCTGTAGCAGCAGAAAAGAGCAAAAATCCAGGAGCATCTTAATGACTAACAAAATGTATGGCACAGTTTGAGCTTTCATGAGTCACTGCTCACTTCCTCAGATAACAGATAGAACAGGAGTCTGCCTGTCCTTATATCAGAAGGCTGATGGATTTCCAGTCTGTACGGCTAAATGGGGTGCCTCCCATGGAGACAGATCAAGATGGATAAGCCGTGTCAGTCCAGCAGCACCTTAAAGACTAACAGAATTTGTGGCAGGAGATGTCCTTTCGTGAGCCACTGCTCCCTTCTTTGGATAACAGGTGGAATGGGAGTCCCATCTGTCCTTATATCTTGGAGAGTGGAGTGATATCAGATGCCAAATGACATTAGCAGGGAAATGACTATTTGGCTGTTTTTAACGATTTAAGAATTTTGTTTGTGATGCTGTTCAGAATGAAAGTAGAGTTTTTTTTGGGGGGGGTATTATGCTGATACAGAGCAGTCCAAGTAATTGAATGACTGGGCATTTTGTCAAATTTAGACCATAAAGATTACTGTTGACGTTTGCAAGGAATTTTAGAAACTAGAATAAGGTGGGTAGCTATGTCAGTTAGTTTGCTCTGGAGCCAGTCCTTCCTGAGCTAAGACAAAAATGTGTGAGTGGAGGCACAGGAACTATGAGCTAGCTTTGAGAGAACACTGCTTGTGTCAGCTAGGCTGATGCCGTAGCAGGTGGAGGGGGGAGGCTGATGGGTAGTCTGTTGCTGTACTGGAATCTTAGCTTTCATTTCTTTTTGCCTCGTCTTATCTGCTAGCTTTGGCCGGTGACCTTGGTGCCTTGTTACTGCTCCTTTTCCTAGGAAAGTAGTTGGTCTAGGCGGGCTTTAGCTCATCCTCTGATTGGCTCAGACCCATCAGGGAGACCCCTTTGAACGTTGTATAGCTCCCCATTGTGCAGGCTTGCAATTAGTTCTGACACAGAATGTATGTGCAGATGACCTGCCTTTACTGTACTCCATAAACTTGATCCTTCTGTTGGGAACTGATTACTGTGGGACTCTGACAGCTTGTTGCCAATCCTGCACCTGCTGTGCAAGATGTGAGGGTTTGGGGAGAGGAGATGTGTCCGTGCATCTCTCCTGCCGCACTGGAGAACAGGCCAAAGCCTTTCTGCCTACTTCCTCCATTTCTATGTGTGCTGGAGGATTTGGGAGAGAACCTTGGGCCACGCCACAGTGCTTTGGATGAGGCAGAAGAAGCAACAGACTCGAGCGTCTACTTGTTCCAAAGTTCAGCGTGACACAACAGCCCCTCCGTCTCTCCTTTGTGAGGGGGTTTGGACGTCTCCGTAAGCTGAGCTTTGGCCTGTCTGCTGGAAAGCACGCCTTAAATCTGACATCCCTTGAGTTTTCCTGTAATTTGTAGGAATCTTGGGAGAGGGATCCGTGTGTTGCTGGGGATTTTGGCTTGCAGGAGGCTGGGGCAGTAGGCCACGGCATGCAAGTTTGTGGAGATCCCTGTGAAAAGCGTGTTGTGTCGTCTTTAGAGCTCAGCCAGAGGTGCAGCGCCCTGGCCCAGGCTGGCCTGATCTTGTCAGGTCTTGGAAATGAAGCGGGATCAGCCTTGGTTTGTCCTTGGATGGAAGACCATCCAGGAAGTCCAGGCTTGCTACGTAGAGGCAGGCAGTGCTAAACCACTTCTTTGTGTCTTTTGTCCTTACCTGGCTGGCCTAGGCTGGCTTGATGTTGTGAGATCTCGAAAGCTAAGCAGGGTCAGCCTTGGTGAGTACTTGGAGGGGAGACCACCAAGGAAACCCAGGGTTGCTACAGCCAAGGCAGGCAATGGGAACCATCTCTGTGCATCTCTTGTCTTGAACGACCGACGGTTGGCATCACTGTGAATTGGTTGCAACTGGATGGCACATTCTTCTTCTCTAGTCTCACTAAACAAAAGGGTGGGGAAATTCTTTTAAACTTTATATTTAAGGTTAGCAGGACTGGCCCTGTTTAGTATTTGGATGGGAGACCACCAAGAAGTCCGGAGTTACTACCCAGAGGCAGGCAATGTCAAACCACTGAGAGCCAGTTTGGTGTTGTGATAAAGTGCGTGGACTCTAATCTGGGAGATCTGGGTTTGATTCCCCCACTCCTCCACTTGCACCAGCTGGATGACCTTGGGCAAGCCATAGTTCTGTCGGAGCTGTTCTTGGAAAAGAGAAGTTTCTGTCAGAGTTCTCTCCGCCCCACCGACCTCACAGTGTGTCTGTTGTGGGGAGGGGAAGGGAAAGGAGTTTGTAAGCCGCTCTGAGACTCCGAGTGAAGGGCGGGGTATAAATCCAATCTCTTCTCTTCCTCCTTCTCTCCCCCCATCCTGGATGGCCCAGGGTAACTCGATCTTGTCAGATCTCAGAAGCTAAGCAGGGTCAACCCTAGTCAGGACTTGGATGAGAGACCACCAAGGAAGCTAAGGGTTGCTATGCAGAGGCAGAGAAAGGCAAACCCATTTCTGTATGTCTTTTGTCCTGACCTGGATGGCCAAGGCTAGATTGACCTTGTCAGATCTCAGAAGCTAAGCAGGATCGGCCCTGGTCAGGACTTGGATGAGAGACCACCAAGGAAGTTAAGGGTTGCTACGCAGAGGCAGAGAAAGGCAAACCTATTTCTGTATGTCTTTTGTCCTGACCTGGACGGCCCAGGCTAGATTGACCTTGTCAGGTCTCAGAAGCTAACCAGGATCGGCCCTAGTCAGGACTTTGATGAGAGACCACCAAGGAAGTCCAGGGCTGCTACCCAGAGGCAGGCAACGGCAAGCCGCCTCTGTCCGTCTCCCCTCTCGAAAACCCCGTGAAGGGTTGCCGCGAATCGGTTGCAACTTGACAGCCCTTTCCAGCACAAGAACTGCAACGTTAAGGTTTATTTTTTAAGAAATCCATTGTATCCTTTAGGAAGTCGATGCTCACGGTCAGTTATAAAATACCTTTCTCAGCGTGACATAGTTTATAAGAGGATAAATTTACAGCTTTGGGCATATCCCTTTTTTTTTCTTTCTCCCTCCACCAGGTGAAAATCACTCAAGAGCTGAAACTCATTCAGACGGAGCAGATGACCAAGCTGCAAGGCAAACATCAGGCAGAATGTGACTTGCTTGAAGACATGAGGTAAGAGGCAGCCCCTCCCTCCCCGATTCCTGTAAGAGCTCCTTTTTGGAAGGACATTTGGGTTGCAAAACTCCGGGAACTGACGATGGAATTTCCTCTTGGATTTCCTGCTCTTTAGAGTCTTACAGCATCGGCTACAGCTGGAAAGCATAACTGGAACTAACGCAGTGCATACTTCTCTCCCACTTGAAGGGGCGTGGCAGCAGGGGGTTTACAAATGTGTGTTGTGAATGCCATCCACGCACGTATACGGCCGGGTGTTGAGCGTTTGCTGGCTTCCCTTTAAATGTGAGTGGGAACAGTTAACTCTCCTGCGCGGCATTAAATGCATGTCTCAGGAGGTGGTGGCAGCTGCAAGCATGGACAGTTTCAAGAGGGAATTAGATAAACATCTGGAGCAGAAGTCCATCAGTGGCTATCAGCCACAGGGTATAGATGGGAACTCTCAGTCTGGGGCAGGTGATGCACTCTATTCTTGGTGCTGGAGGGGGCAGCAGCGGGAGGGCTGCTAGTGTCCTGGCCCCACTGCTGGACCTCCTGATGACACCTGGTATTGTTGGCCACTGTGTGACAGAGTGTTGGACTGGATGGGCCATTGGCCTGATTCAACATTGGCTTCTCTTATGTTCTTATGTTTTTAAGTTGGCAAAGTTAAAACTGAATTTATGTGTGTGTGTGTGTGTGTGTGTAAAAGCCGTCCAGAAAATGCTCTCGGCGTTGAGATCAATACAGGAGCGCCTGCTTCCCACATGCCACAGCATTATCTGGCTTTCGATGCCGTCATTTCTTGTCTCTAGCATTTATCCATTTACGGTCAGAGCATCCACGGGGACTGATACGTGCCTGAGAGGCATGTGGAGCTATCATCAATAGCCCCGTTTAGAGACTATTGATTTCTGGGACGGGTGTTCGTGAGATATTTACATGTTATTGGTGACCTGTTGTTGCCCTTCGGCTCCTGGTGATATTATTTAATTATTTTTGCCAATTGAAAATTCATTGCGATCGTCTCGCCTTTCATATCAGTATGTAGAAAGTGTTGGTCCAGAGATGGAAGATCATGAGAGATTAGCAAGTGGCGAGGCCTTATAAAGTGTTGGTGTCAATACATCGCTGTCAGTTTGGTGTTGTGGTTAAGTGTGCGGACTCTAATCTGGGAGAACCGGGTTTGACTCCCCACTCCTCCACTTGCAGCAGCTGGATGACCTTGGGCAAGCTGTAGTTCTGATAAGAGCTGTCCTTGAGAAAGAGCAGTTTCTCTCTCAGCCCTGCCTACTTCACAGGGTGTCTGTTGTGCGGAGGGGAAGGGAAAGGAGTTTGTGAGCCGGTCTGAGACTTCAAGCGAAGGCAGGGTATAAATCCAATCTCTTCTTCCTCTTCTCTCTAAAGGCAGTTGCATTGTTAAAAAAAACCCAGCCCTGCATATTCTGTCCTTATGAGGTGCAAGCCATCTTCTCAATAAAGTGCCCTCTTGCATGAGAGGGATCACAGCATCTTTCACGCAGAATTGCTGGGTCAACATTGTACAGTAGAAGCTAGTTAATGAATGGTGGGCTGGTATGTGTTGTTCCCCCCCCATAGATAAGGTGTGTTTTTATGACATCTGCTAGGCAAGTTCAGGATCTGGCCTTTTTGTTTTGTGTGTGAGGTGTCGAAAAGTTGGCAGAACTGTCAATACAATATGCCCCGAAGAATCCCAGTTTTCAGCTGCAAAAACAAACTCAGAAGAAGGCGAAAAGTCTTGCTCCGTAGTAGTTTAAGTACGATTGACAGACAGGAATGTGAAAAATGGCTTATCAGATGCATATTGCAGGTGCCTTGCCACGACCTGTAAATATACATCTGTCCTGTACTTAGCGCTGGCTTGTGTAAACTCCTGCTTTGTCAAAATAGCTTGTTAAAGCCTTACTCTATGAAGCAGGGAACAAGCAAGAAGAATACTGCCACAGTGAAATCCTTGCATGTTTTTAGAGGTATCTATATCTTAGTCTCATCTTATTGTAGGGTTTTGGAGGTAAGAGTTGGGCAGAAGTCGTTTACCATTGCCTTCTTCTGCACCATACCAACCAGGGTTAGGTGAAATGGCACTGCCATCGTCTATGAAAGATCCTCCACCAGTTTCACTTCCCACTATTGCTGCCTGGTAGCTACCCTTCAAGGATTGCTGTGCCCCCATCACCATTGGAATGTTGCCATAGGTTGGAAGTGACCGGACAGCACTGAACAAATCAATGGTGCAACCTCATTTGGAGGACTGTGTACAGTTCTGGTCACCACACCTCAGAAAGAATATTATAGCGTTGGAAAAAGTGCAGAAAAGGGCAACTAGAATGATAAAAGGGTTGGAGAAGTTTCCCTATGAAGAAAGGTTAAAGCGCTTGGGCTCTTTAGCTTGGAGAAACGACGGCTGAGGGGTGGTACGATCGAGGTTTATAAGGTGATGCGTGGGGTAGAGCAGGCAGAGAAAGAGGTACTTTTCTCCCTTTCTCACAAGACAAGAACTCGTGGGCACTCCATGAAATTACTGAGCGGTCAGGTTAGAACGGACGAAAGGAAGTACATCTTCACCCAAAGAGTGATTAATGCATGGAATTCACTGCCACAGGAGGTGGTGGCAGCTACAGGCATGGACAGCTTGAAGAGGGAATTAGATAAGCATATGGAGCAGAGGTCCATCAGTGGCTATTAGCCACAAGGAGTAGATAGGAACTCTCAGTCTGGGGCAAGGGATGGTCTGTATTCTTGGTGCTTGGGGGAGGTCAACAGTGGGAGGACTTCTGGAGTTCTGCCCCCACTGCTGGACCTCCTGATGGCACCTGGTATTTTTGGCCACTATGTGACACAGTGTTGGACTGGATGGGCCATTGGCCTGATCCAACATTGGCTTCTCTTATGTTCTTAACATGCCCGTATATTAGTGCTGTATAACAAGGGTTAAAGTTGTAAGATGCTTCCATGGTATGGCTTTGAGGAATTAAACCAGCCTCACCGACATGGCACAATGTCTCCAAGGATCCAAAAGAACAAAATCTGAGTCCAGTGGGGCACCATGAAGACCAACAAAGTTTTATTCAAAGTATGAGCTTTTGTGTGCACGCATATTTCTTCAGATACACTGTGAGTTGATTGCAACTGGATGGCACATTCTTCTTCTCTAGTCTCACTAAACAGAAGTTTTTTTTTTTTTTAAATTCTTTTAAACTTTATATTTATGGTCGGCAGGACTGGCCCTAATATTTGGTTGAGAAGACCACCAAGGAAGTCCAGAGTTGCTACCAGAGGCAGGCAATGGCAAGCTACCTGTTATTCTGCCCTGTCCGGGATGGCCCCAGGGTAGCTCGATCTTGTCAGATCTTGGAAGCTAAGCAGGGTCAGCCTTGGTCAGGACTTGGATGAGAGACCACCAAGGAAATTAAGGGTTGGGAGGGCTTCTGGAGTTCTGGCCCTGCTGGTGGAGCTACTGATGGCCCCTGGGTTTTGGCCCCTGTGTGACACAAGAGTGTTGGACTGGATGGGCCACTGGCCTGATCCAACATGGCTTCTCTCTTATGTTCTTATGATACCTTCAGTTCTCTTCTCTCTGCCTACCAGTTAGGACTCTCACTGTGTTTCTCTGTCTGGTGTTCCGGGCAGTACGCTGTCCACTTGTGTGGCTTCATATGAAACAGTTGAAAAACTACTCTTGACTAGATTCAAGCTCAGTAGCTCCTTAGAGACCGAAAATATTCTTTTCGGGGTATGAGGTTTTGGGACTCAAAGCTCTTTTTATAAGGTAAAGGGAGGTTTGACTCTCCAAATCTTATACCCCCCCCAAATCATGTTGGTCTCCAGAGTGCTACTGGACTCAAATCTAGCTGTTCTACTTCTTCCTTTTTTCCTTTTTAGTTTTTTATTGTATATAGAATTTACAATCAACAGGAAGAGATTGAGATGCATATATGTCAAAGTCCAATGATAAATCAAGGCTACGAGATAAATAGTAACTTTAAACTTAATGTATCTGATAAAATTAATAGCTTCCCATCTAATTATAAACATGTTGCATTTTTCAGTAGTCGACAATAAGATCTAGAAAGAGGAAAGCATGGTTTGTCAGTTTGGTAGCCGTGTGGCTGCTGAGTTTGTGTGGAGTGGTCCTTCGATTAATGTCACTAGGCTCTACACCTGTGGAAATGAAGACGTTGAAAGAAAAGATAGCAATAATAATAACAGTATTAAGTGGACAGACAAATAAAAAGAAAAAGTAGTATAATAGGAGTTGGAGATGATTAAGAGAACCAGGTTAAATTGAGAGCGTTTCTCAGTATATTGGATTGAGTCTACTCTTAACTAACAACTGTTAGTCTCTAGTAAATCAGTACAGGACACCGCGAATAACCCCTCAAAATATCCTGGTAAATTATCTCTCTTTCCCCGGGATTTTCTTTGCTTACAGACAGCCACCTAACCTAAAACATCTCACCAACAACAATCCACCACCTCACCAGTTTATTTCCTGACAGCCAGTGCTCCCTGTGGAGACTTGTGAGCAAAAAAATCTACTTTGTGAGCTCCTGGCACTAAAGTTGTGAGTGAGCGATTTGGCTGCTGCATCAATTAATTTGCTCTGGAGCCGTCCCTTCCTGAGCTAAGAGAAAACTGTTTGAGCTGGGGGCTACGGAACTGTGAGCTAGGTCACGCTAACTCAGCTTAGAGGGAACACTGCTCTAAGTCGATAGACCCTTTCTCACAATACAAGAACTCGTGGGCACTCCGTGAAATTGCTGAGCAGTCGGGTTAGAACAGATAAAAGGAAATACTTCTTCACCCAAAGAGTGATTAACACGTGGAATTCACTGCCACAGGAGGTGGTGGCAGCTGCAAGCATGGACAGTTTCAAGAGGGAATTAGATAAGCATATGGAGCAGAAGTCCATCAGTGGCTATTAGCCACAAGGTATAGATGGGAACTCTCAGTCTGGGGCAGGTGATGCACTCTATTCTTGGTGCTGGAGGGGGCAGCAGTGGGAGGGCTTCTGGTGTCCTGGCCCCACTGCTGGACCTCCTGATGGCACCTGGTATTTTTGGCCGCTGTGTGACAGAGTGTTGGACTAGATGGGCCATTGGCCTGATTCAACATGGGCTTCTCTTATGTTCTTATGACCGCATGAGACATCTAACGAACAATGCAGGGAGGAGTAGGATCACAACTTCAGAAATGATGCAGAAAATGTGTCGGACGCAGGGCAAAAGGGCTGAATTACGAAAATAAACTAATGTGGGAAGAACGAGATAATGCATACAATAAACAATGGAATAGGCTGTACAAATGCAGGAACCCGGCTTTGCAACAAGTCAGGATGCCAGCACAGTTCCCAGACGGTGGTGGAAAATGCCGTCAAGTGGTGGCCAATTTATGGCGGCCCCATAGTGCTTTCAAGATAAGAGATGCACAGGAATGGTTCCCTATGGCCCGCCTCTGCATAGCAATCCTCGGTGATCTCAGGCACTTCCTTTCCAGGGACTGATGACGTCAGCTGCACCCTCTCTGTCTCATTCCCTGGCTCATCCTTTGATGTCATATGTGTATAGAGTGCCATCAAGTCACAGCTTGACATACGGCAGCCCCAGCAAGGGCTTTCAGCGCAGTGGAGAAGCAGAGGTGGTTTGCTATTGCCTTCCTATGGCAGATTCTCCCTTCCAAGTTCTGACCCTTTTTAGCTTCCGAGGTCTCCCTTCCGAGTATTGACCCTCCTTAGCTTCCGAGATCTGGCGAGACTGGGCTATATCTTGCCGCCTTTCCTCCCTCTGATGTAATAGATGCCACCACATATCAGCAATGCCCAACAGTGTCAACTCGTCACATTGGACAAAGTGATCAGAATCGTAGCGTTGGAAGGGACCTCCAAGGTCATCTAGTCCAAGAAGAAGAGAAGAAGAAGAGATTGGATTTATACCCCGCCCTTCACTTGGAGTCTCAGAGCGGCTCACAAACTCCTTTCCCTTCCCCTCCCCACAACAGACACCCTGTGAGGTAGGTGGGGCTGAAAAGAAACGGTTCTTTTTCAAGGACAGCTGTGCCAGAGCTTGTGACTGACCCAAGGTCACATTAGCAGGTGCAAGTGGAGGAGTGGGGGAATCAATCCCGGTTCTCCGAGATTGGAGTCCGTGCACTTAACCACTACGCCAAACTGGCTCCAACCCCCCACACTCCCAGTGACCTCTGCTCCGTACCCAGAAGATGGCAAAAAACCTCCAAGATCCCCGGCCAAAGTGGCCTGGAGAAAAGTTGCTTCCTGACACCCAGTGTGGCTATTGGCATTTCCCAGGGTGTGTAAGAAAGGGCCACAAGAACTAAGCACTGAAGCAACCCGTCCTGCCCTCACTCCCATGGTCTCCCTCTCATGGCCTCTGTTTCGAAACCTCCAAAGAAGGGGAGCCCACCACCTCCCGAGAGAGCCGGTTCCACTGAGGAACTGCTCTAACTGTCAGGAAGTTCTTTCTAATGTTAGCTGGGGGGAGAAAAAGCCACGTCAAACAATAAATTGACCCAAGTCTAACATCAAGAAGCTGCAATAATCAGAAATCTTTTGAGGAACGTTTTAATCTGCTGCTGCTGATCGTATATTCTTATGCAGAAGAACTTCAAGCGGAGAATGCAAAGGGAGATTGCTGCATTAATATTCATCAAGAACAAGAAGTTTAACACCGTTCCTCAGCCAGAGCTTAACAGGGGCTTATTATTTCTTACACACTGCAGGTGTTAACATCTTGCATTTCCCACCCTATACAGATGTTAATTACTTCAGTTGTACCTCTCTAACTTCCTCTTGTATCTGCTTTTCTCATTTCATCTTGCTTAACCTCTGACTCTCTAACCGTTGGAATGGTCCCATGTGGGCAGAGTGAACTGATCAGTTCCTGCTGGGTGTGGCCAACTCGGGAGCCAGCCGGAACTCCATTCCTGTGTGTTCCTGGCCAAAAATAGCCCTGCTTACAGTGATAGGGAGCAATACAGTAGCATAGGCCACAGTGCCTGTCCCTTGACCAATTCAACTTTCTGACCATTCCATTACAGTACAGTTCTATTTATTTGTAGCCCTGACCTGGATAGCCCAGGCTAGACCGATCTTGTCAGATCTTCGAAGCTAAGCAGAGTCGGCCTCGGCTAGTATTTGGAAGGAAGAGAAGAGATTGGATTTTTACCCCGCCCGTCACTCGGCATCTCAGAGTGGCTTACAGATTCCTTTCCCTTCTCCTCCCCACAACAGACACCGTGTGAGGCAGGTGGGGCTGAGAGAGCTCTTTCCAGAACTGTCCTCGAGAGAACAGCTGTGCCAGAACTATGCCAAGGTCATCCAGCAGCTGCAAGTGGAGGAGTGGGGAATCCAACCCGGCTCTCCGAGATTAGAGTTCGCGCACTCTAAGGAATACCAGGGTTGTGACGCAGAGGCAGGCAATGGCAAACCTCCTCTGAAATGTCCCTTAAAAAAACACACGAGTCTACCTTACCACCTAGTGATGAATAACGTAAAAGAGCTAGAACTTCTGGCTGCCAGACAGCCTTGGGCTGTCTTGGCTATTGTATACACAATGCTGTACGATAATTAATTACTCACTATTTACCTGTGCAAAAAATCCCTCTTGAATAATTCCATTTTGCAAAGTTTGCCGAAAGCCAGGAGAGTGGGAGACCTCCTGTAGTCTTCGGGGAGGCCGTTCTGTAAGGTGGTGTCCACAACAGAGAGAGCGCGAGTACAGTTCTGTGCATCAGATGAAATGAGCGCTGGCTTAGAAGAACTAGTGCTGAAATAATTTAAGGTCCCCCCGGACTCCACGTTTATTGTGGCGTTACAGACTGCTGTACACCCACCCACCCCCGAATCCCTGTTAACAACTCACTAGTCAAAAGTTAGGCAGCCAGAGGTTGCCTCTGCTCTAGGCAGAAGGCACGTTTTTGACTAGAGTCAGCCCAATTTTATTTATTTATTATTTGCATTTATATCCCGCAGGCGAGCTCAGGGTGGGTAACATCACTGAACTAAATGCAATTTCAGTTTAAGACATTAAACATTAAAACACAATAAAACATAACAATTATAACAGTGGGTACAACTTGGAAGAGCATAGGTCGGCTACAAAATTCTGGCCTGGTGGTACAATGAATTAAAGGCCAGTGGTCAGTAGACAGGTGACAGACGGGTGACAGCAACCTCAGGGAGGCCATACGTGGACGTCTGCTGCCTCAACCACAGGCCTGGTGGAACAGCTCCGTCTTGCAGGCCCTGCAGAATTGAAGAAGATCCCACAGGGCACTCGTCTCAATAGGGAGCACGTTCCACCAGGCTGGGGCCAGGATAGAGGAAGCCTGGCCCTGGTTGAGGCAAGTCGGGTGTCCTTCGAGCCAGGGACCACCAGGAGGTGTTGGATCTTTTGAGCGTAACGCTCTTCAGGGCGTATATGGGAAGAGGCGGTCCCTTAGATATATTGGTCCCCGGCCGTATAAGGCCTTGAAGGTCAAAACCAGAGAATCCTCCAGTCTCGAATCTTCTGCATGATGAATTACAGAGAGGAGACACATTCAAACAGTGAATCTCCTGTGTGCGCTTGCTGGATTTAAAAACAAAAATGTAGCGTGTTAATTAAATGTCAACACCTCTTCTCCCCCAGCACTCTTAACCTGTTAAATATGAGCTGAAAAAACCTGTTGTCTCCCAGCATCCATTTTTAGGTTTCGTCTGACTCCGTGACAGCTGAAAGATTCGTAAATGCCTGGAACCAGGAAGCGAACCGAGCTTCCCGCCACGCTGTACGTGGTGTGGATACCTGCTCCAGCTGTGATCGTGGCCTGATCATTTTCGGCTTTGTAACTTAGATGTCAGAGGCGTGTCGTTAATTATTAGGCATTAATTAGCACTTCTGCCGTTAAATCTAACCTGTTAAATCTAATTGGGGATGCAAGTCGAATGGAGTGAGGAGCTCTCCTAGAGAAGCAGATATATCTGGAAGATTTTTCCGTGGCTGGTTTTGTTTGTGAAACGCAGTGGAAAATAAGCTGGGAGGGAACCCGCGGGGCACCAACTTTTTGCCCCTGATTCTGACAGCATATCTTACACTGCAGGCTTTCCTTGCAATTATTTTCTTTGCAGGTGTTCACCCTTTCTTAGCAACTGAATTAGGAATTTCCCCCCTCTGCTGTTTAATGTGCATCTGTGCTTTCCTGTTCTGTTCTCAGTGAGTTTTTTCAGTCTATAGTTCTGCTTTTTTGGTGACCATTGTGTGCGTCTGGGCATCACCTGTTTTTCCAGGATGTGTCTCATAAACCAGTGATACAATTCGCTGCTTTTCCATAGTCCCTTGTAATGTCTGTCCAGAACGTTTCCGCATTTCTTGCCAGAAAATCGGCTAGGTTGGAAAAGGGGAAGCGATCCAGTTCCTAGCTGGTGCACTCCCCTGCCCGCGCAACTACTTGTGAGTAAGCCCTCCAGTAACCTTACTTGGTTGCAAGTCTTCCACTGTGTTGCTCTGTTCATGTGTGGGCTTCTTAAGGATTCAGCTGACCTAAGGAGGGACGAACTCAAAGCTTGCCCCTTGCCTTGGAAGGAATCATAGAATGTTAGAGTTGGAAGGGACCTTGCAGGTCATCTAGTCCAACCCCCTGCACTCTGCAGGAGCATAGCCAAAAGATAGCCCTACATACCTACAACATACCCGAAAGATGGTCGTCCAGCCTCCTCTTGAAAACATCCAGGGAAGGAACATCCACCACCTCCCGAGGCAGACTGTTCCACTGCTCAACCACTCTTACAGTTAGGAAGTTTCTCCTGATGTTTCGCCGGTAACGACTCCCTTGTAATTTCCACCCGTTAGATCTAGTCTTCCAATCCGGAGCAAGAGAGAATAGATCTGCTCCATCTTTTACGTGACAGCCCTTCAAATACTTGAAGACTGCAATTGTGTCCCCTCTAAGGCTTCTCTTTCCCAGGCTAAACATGCCCAACTCTTTCAGCCTTTCCTCATAAGACCTGGATTCCAATCCTCTCACCATCCTGGTTGCCCTCTTCTGGACACACTCGAGCTTGTCAACATCCTTCCAAAAATGTGGTGCCCAAAACTGGACACAGTACTCCAGGTGAGTACTGGTTGCAAGTTTTCCACTATGTAAGTTTGGTTGCAAGTTTTCCACTGTGTTGCTCTGTTCGCATGTGGGTTTCTTAAGAATTCAGCTGACCTAAGGAGGGACGAACTCGAAGCTTGCCCCTTGCCTTGGAAGGAAATAGACTGTTGCAAGCACAGGTGACCCTTACCTGGATGACCCAGACTAGCCCAATCTCGTCAGCTCTCAGAAGCTAAGCCAGGTCAGTCCTGCTCAGTACTTCGATGGGCGACCACCAAGGAATGCCAGGGTTGCTATGCAGAAGCAGGCAACAGCAAGTGTGTCTTTTGCTCTAACCGGGATGGCCCGGGCTAGCTGGATCTTGGAGGCTAAGCAGACTTTGCCCTGGGTTAGTACTTAAAGGGGAAGACCACCAGGGAAGTCCAGGGTTGCTACACAGAGGCAAACCTCCTCTGTATATCGTTTGCCCTGACCTGGATGGCCCACCCCTAGCCTAATCTAATTAGATCTCGGAAGCTAAGCAGGGTCAGCCCTCATTCGTACTTGGATGGGAGATCACCCAGGAAATCGTTTGGCCTGATCTGGATGTCCCAGGCTAGCCCAGTATCACCAGGTCTTGGAAGCTTAGTAGGGTCAACCCTCATTAGTACTTGGATGAGGGAACACCAAGGAAATCCAGGGCTGCCATGAAGAGGCAGGCAATGGCATATCGCCTCTGTATGTATTTTGCCCTGTATGTGTTTTTTCCCAGGCTAGCCCGATCTTGGAAGCTAAGTAGGTTTTTGTCCTGGTTAGTGCTTGGAGGGAAGACCACCAAGGAAGTCCAGGGTTGCTACGCCGAGGCAGGCAACAGCAGACCGACTCTGAATGTCTCTGGCTTTTGAAAACCCTGCGGCAGGGGTGTCGAACTCCTTTGTTATGGGGGCTGGATCTGACATAAATGGGACCTCGTTGGGCCGGGCCACGTGTGTCATAAAAGGTGTAATGTCAGGTAGCAGAGATATAAACTTTATAAAGGACACAGACAAGGACAATTAAAGATTTTTTAAAAACTTTAAATAACACATTTCCAGAGAGTTCGACACTCTTGTCCTACGGGGTTGCCATAAGGTAGCTGCGATTTCACGGCAAATTAACCAAAAAAAGCCCCAACGTACTGTCTGTATCCGAACCATGAGAGCACGGAACTCTTTTCCGTATGGCTTTAGCTTTACGGCAGTTGCTAGGGGTGTTACTAGATGGCCGAAGGTCTTTGTCAGGCTCAGATGAACTTATTCCATAGGTTAAACCTCCTATGCATGAGAAAACAAGCAGATCCCATGCGCTCCATCTCTTAAGGTGCGCCACATTGGTATCTCTGCATTCAGGTCATATGGGAATCCTTAATTACCCACGAAGTTAGGTAGGTCGGCAGAGTGAATGTGCAGATCCTGGTTTTGCATCTGGATAGTGTCTCAGTCACACATGTGGAAATGGACGCAGCGTAGATGTAGCAAGGGGAATGAGCTGCCTACCAGTGCAAATGCGCGTCTGCTTTCAAGGACTTGGTTCAGTGTCTTTTTGTTTGTGTAGCAGGGTGGATAAAAATCAGTGATTTAATTTTTTTTTTTTTTTTAAATCTTGATATTTTTTTAAAAAATCCAATCGGATTTTTAAAAGTAGAATGCTTTTTGAGAAAAAAACCTGTTTGAGGTACATTATAGTCCAAAGGTTATTCATTGTGAAATATGGATTAGTTTTTAATTATGTACCGTGAGGCTGTATAGTCATGCAGTGTTTAAATCTTTTGGTAAATGAATTCCATTAATCCATCCAGAATGTCATGCTCTCCCCGAGGTTTCAGTAAGATTATTTTGGGCCACTTTTTTTTTTTAACTAGAAGATATTAGCACAGATGTTTGGTTTTTGCAGTTCTCACAACTGTGAATTTGTGTCTGCAGAGATCACATGCCTCTTCTTCACGGCAAAAATGTTTTTAAATAAACATACAGCGTTAAGAGACCTCAGTCCTACTGGTCCTCTGCAAATCTATGCATACAGAATCAACCCCTTATCTCTTTAAGTACTATGTTTCAAGTAGTTAAGGGAGAATAAGATCGTTTGGGGTGGAATAGGGTCTGGATAAGGAGATGTTCAGAGGTAAGTGTGAAGAGGGAGGGGCAAGCACTACAAATGAGAGTGAAACTTTTTGAGCAGAATACTTCAGAAATCTTGAGATTTTGTGAGTGTATCCTCATAGATGTTTAAGCAAATACAAGAATACAGGGGTCATTTGGAGCAGGAGCGCGCAGGAGCGGAGCTCTGGCAGTTAAAAGCACAGGTGGCAGCAAGCCCCGCCCCCAACTCCCAGCAGGAGCACAAAGCAGCATGTGTAGCATTCCTCCTGGGCCCTGATAGGCTACTCTGGGACTGGAATGACAGTCCCCAGAGTGGAAAGACAGTCCCTAGGGGTGGAGCCTGAGTGGTGGGTGTTGCCTTCTGACACACTTCCAGTGATGTCAGGGTGTGTGGCATATGCAAATAAGTTATGCTAATGAGTTATGCTAATGAGCTCCTGCACCTCTTTTTCTAGGAAATGACCCCTGCAAGAATACATATGCTACGTAACGTTGTTGTTTTAGTTAAATAAAACAATTTAAATGGCTATCGTTAACGATTATTTTTCTCCTTCCAATAAAGTACAGCAAAAAAGTTGTCCAACTGTGAATAATGATTAACCTATTAAACTGGAGATAGTTCACCTTGCAACGAGTTCATAATTATCTATCTCAAGTGCTAAATCACCAATCATTAATTTTTTTGATATAACAAAAATGAACCCGAAAAGTTATTATACTAAAATGAAACTTTCATCTGGGTTATAAATATTAAGGCCACCAAGAATGAGCCTTTATGTAGAAAACATGGATTTAACCCGAGACTTACTGACTAGTGTGATTTAAATCGTGATTTAAATCAGGACCCCCCCACACACAGTTCTGTAGTATCTGGGAGTGTCTGGACTGAGCTGACTATTCTGTTTTGAAAACAAGTGTATAGTTCTCGTGATAGTAGACATGAATTGGAGAAAATGTGGCCTTTATGGAACTGAAGTAGAACCTGAATGCTTGGATTTCCTAGGCAGTCTCTTGATGGATTGATCCATGCCGTTCGACTGAGATTAGCAATGCCGGTGAATTCTAGTCATGCCAACTGGAGGGAGATCTATGAATTAGCTCCTTGGTATCGCTTTACTGGAGATCAGAATATTGCCATAATGTGAGTTCATATGAATTCCCTGAGCTGAGAATAGGCAAGCATTTGTCACCTTAAAAGTATGAGGGTAAAGTTTGCTGCATGAGCTATGAATCTATTCTTCAGCAAATGCATGCTTGAGACATCTACATCTGATCGAGCAAAGCTTGAATTCATCTTTACTACTAAATTTTCCAGGGAGAAGATCGGGTTCCTCCAGAGGGTACAGATCTTTCCCTGAACTAGCCACTCTTGTGACAACAGAAGAGTGAAACCTGAATTGCTGTTCCCTGTGTATAGTTAGGAATCTGTAACAAGGAACTGTTAGACATTGTTGTGGTTGAATTGCTTACTTCCATTAAATGTGTTCCTTAGTGGTGCTGTCCGTGGTTAGTTTGGTGGCCCGAAAGTCTTGCCCTGCTACTTTTGTGGGCCGTATAAAATAGCATTTTTTTTCCCCTTACAATCTTGCTTGTACAGATATTGAAAGTAACCTGATGCTGGATAATAATGAGCATGGGAGATGCATGTTCTTTGTGGATTGGAAAGAAGGTCAATAATTTCAGGAGTAAGAGTCACTGTGCGCCATTGAAAGACAGTTGCATCATAGACGGACGCTTGCATTAATTACTGATGTGTGGTTAAAAGTGAAAGCAGTTCCTCTAAGCTGCTCTTAGCGCATTCTGTACTCTAGACGACTCACAAAATGTTGTAGATCTTAGAAGCATAACTGAGAACAAAATTTAAAGAGAAAATTAAGAAGGTTATGACCTGTAATTTAAATGGAAGCATGTTTCAGGAGGGTAGCTGTGTTGGTCTGCACTAGACGAGCTAGATTCGCGTTCATCAGCACCTTAGAGACCAACAGGGTTTTCAGGTATGAGCTTCTGAGATTCAAAAGTCTCTTCATCAGGTTCTATATGTCATAGGGCCTGTTGTTGTACCCTGGCTTCAAATGACTGGAGGGCCAGCAACAGGGCAGAGAGGCCGAGGCCTTCCCCTAATAAGAATATAAGAAGAGCCCTGCTGGATCAGACCAGTGGTCCATCTAGTCTAGCATACTGTCTCATATGGTGGCCAGCCAGTTCCACTGGAGGGCCAAAAACAGGGCACAGAGGCCGAGGCCTTCCCTTGAGAAGAACATAAGAAGAGCCCTGCTGGATCAGACCAGTAGGGTCCATCTAGTCCAGCATCTTGTATCAACCCCTGGTTGACAAGTTCCTCTGGAGGGCCTACAGGAGGGCATAGGGGCCGAGGCCTTCCCCTGCTAAGAACGTTAGAAGAACCCTGCTGAGTCAGACCAGATTTATCCTCCGTGAATCTGCTTAATCCCCTTTTAAAATTGTTTAATCCTGTGGCCCTCACTACATCCTCTGACAGTGAATTCCACATTTTAATCACTCTGGTTAGTATTTGGATGGGCGACCACCAAGCTAGGAAACAAATTCAGGAGGGTTTCGTTATCCCAACAAGTCATAATCCAGCCCATAATCCAACCTTTTGTGCGCTGCTCTGCACAATAACTGAACACTTAGTTGCTCAAGTTATGTGCTCTGTGTCAGGTACAAGTAGGAATGGAGGCCCCTATTTGACACAGGGAGCTTTGACTCTCGAAAGCTCATAGCCTGAAAAATCTGGTTGGTCTCAGAGGTCCCACTGGGCTGGAATCTAGCTTCCTCCTCTGCCGAATCAGTTGGGTTTCTAGAATGAGATGAACTAGATTTGAGTCCAGTAGCACCTAAGAGGCCAACAAGATTTTCAGGGTATGAGCTTTCAGGACCCGAGCTCCCTGGAGCTCCACATGGCTTGGGACCCATGTATCTGAAGGCCCATCTTCTCTCATATGTCTCTGTCCAGGAATTAAGATCACAAGGGGTAGTGGTTAAGTGCGCGGACTCTAATCTGGGAGAACCGGGTTTGATTCCTCACTCCTCCACTTGCAACTGCTGGATGACCTTGGGCAAGCCATATGTCTGACAAGAGCTGTCCTTGAAAGGGCAGTTCTCAAAAGAACTCTCTCAGTCCTACCTGCCTCACAGGGTGTCTGTTGTGGGAAGGGGAAGGGAAAGGAGTTTGTAAGCCACTCTATGAGTGAAGGGTGGGGTATAAATCCAGTCTCCTTCTTCTCCTCCTCCTTCCTCTTCTTCCTGTCTCATCAATCAAAGAAGCTTGCTTGGAGGATACAGGAGAGGGCCTCTTCAGTGGCAGTCCCGTGATTATGGAACAACCTCCTCAGGGAGGTGCACCTGGTCCCCAAACTCTCAGTCTTTAGCGGGCAGATTAAGACGTTTTTATTTTATCATTAGACAAATGACAAACTGATTCAAAAATTATATAATTTGTTGTTAGCGGATTATATATTAGAGGAAACAATAAAATCATCTATGATTTCCTGGATGGAAGATATTGGCCACAGTCTTGACATAGATGCATGGTCGAGAATATGGAAGACCGCCAGACTTATGAGGGCTACAGCATATAAGGAGAATATATTTAAGATGTTCTATAGATGCCATTGGACGCCAGAAAAAATTGCAAAATGTTATAAAAAGTCTACAAATAAATGTTGGAAATGCAAAAGAGTGGTTGGTGCATTCTGCCGTATGTGGTGGAACTGTACAAAAGTCCAAAAGTATTGGCGAAAGGTACAGAAAATAATTTTAGAAATTACAAAGGTCAGTTTGAAGTTAGTGCCTGAAAGTTATTTGTTGAATATGATTCCAGAAAATATTAGACAAATTGATATGTATTTAATAATAATGATAGTAACATCTGCTAGAATTTTATGGGCTAAATATTGGAAATTGGATGAAATTCCGACTGAGGAAGAATTGACTAACAAACTGTTAAATGTAGCAGAAATGGATAGAGTGAATGTATTAATGCAAGGCAAAGATGATGAAGCATAACCGAAGAGGTGGTCGAGGGTCTATACATGGATGAAAGATAAAAGACAATAACAGACTTGAATTGTAGTAAAATGTGATATATATGTTTGTATGTATTATTAAACAACCAACAGTAAAAAAAACATTGGGGAAAAAAGACGTTTTTATTTTGGGCTGCAGTTGGTTAAGTTTAGTAGTAGTCCTGCGTAGGGATTTCCAAGGCAAGAGACATTCAGAGGTGGTTTGCCATCGCCGCCTACTGCACAGAGACCCTGGACCAATGCTCCCTCTAAGCTGTGGGGTCTTGTGAACAAAAATTCTACTTTGTGAGCGACTGGCATTAAAGTTGTGAGCAAGCGATTTGGCTCCTGCATAAATTAATTTGCTCTGGAGCCATCCCTTCCTGAGCTGAGACAAAAATGTGTGAGCTGGAGGCTAAAAGACTGTGAGCTAGCTCACACCCACTCAGCTTAGAGGGAACACTGCCCTGGACTGTCTCTGTGGTCTTCCATCCAAATACTAACCGGAGCCGACCCTGCTTAGCTTCTGGGATCTGACACGATTGGGCAAGTCTGGGCCGTCCAGGGTCAGAGCAGGTGAGAAGAGGTATTTTGCCATTGCCGTCTTCCTCATGGCAACCGTGGACTTCCCAGGTGATCTCCCGTTCAAATACTAACTTCCCAGCCTAAAATCTCCCTTTTTTGGGATCTGGAAGTCAAGTCTTTTAGGTATTTGAGCAGAGCTCAGTTTCCCCTCCTCCCCCTCGGTCTCGTTTGACTCTTCAATTTTGTTTTCTGCAGAAAAATGAACAAGATTAGCTCTCATCAGGTTCTTTTTGGTGAGTTCGAGAGGCAGGTTGTCGTATTTTAAACTCTCCTCCTCCATATAATACTTTTCTGCATACCAGGGGGAAGCCCCGAATAGTAGCTTCCATATAACTTCTTGGTGGGTGGCCCCGTCTCACTCCCACTCGGCTTCATCTTTAGAAAGGAGAAACTAGGGTCAAATGAATAATCACGGCCTGGAGAGATGAATTATCTGGACATTCTCTCTGCCCAGGATTCTGTTTAGAGCTCTGTGGTTGATCCCAGTTCCTCAGTTTCCCTTTTCTCTCCCCCCCGATGTCCTCTCACCTGTTCTTGATCTGCTGTCTCTTCTAGAGCAGGTTTCCCCACTGTGGTCTGTGGGCACCATGGTGCCCACTGATGCCTTTCCTAGTGCCCACCAAATGTTTGGTGTAGTGGTTAAGTGCGCGGACTCTTATCTGTGAGAACTGGGTTTGATTCCCCGCTCCTCCACTTGCACCTGCTGGTGTGACCTTGGGTCAGTCACAAGCTCTGGCACGGCTGTCCTTGAAAAAAAGAGCAGTTTCTGTCAGAAGTTCTCTCAGCCCCACCGACCTTCCAGGGTGTCTGTTGTAGGGAGGGGAAGGGAAAGGAGTTTGTAAGCCACTCTGAGACGCCTTTGAGCAGTGAAGGGCGGGGTATAAATCCAATCTCTTCTTCTTCTTCTTCTTTTCAGAAGGTGGGTGGGGTCAGGTAGGGCTCCTACCCAGCAGGGCTCCTGACTGGCTGTTCAAATTAAAATAATGTTGTTTCAGTGGCAGCTACCACCATGGAGTCAGTTTTATTTTCTCTCTTACCTTTACCGCTCTTGTCCAGTTTGGTGTAGTGGTTAGGAGTGTGGACTGTAATCTGGGAAGAATCGGGTTTGATTCCCCTCTCCTCCACATGCAGCTGCTGGTGTGACCTTGGGTCAGTCCCAGTTCTCTCAGAGCTGTTCTCTTAAGAGCAGTCCTCGAGAGAGCTCTCTCAGCCCCACCTACCTCACTGGGTGTCTGTTGTGGGGAGGGGAAGAGAAAGGAGATTGTAAGCCACTCTGAGACTCCTTCGGGTAGTGAAGGGCGAAGTATAACTCCAATCTCCTCCTCCTCCTCCTCCGTTGTACTTGGGCTTCCTTTGTGTGTAGCTCCACCTCCCAGGGCCACGGTGGCCATTTTGTGGTTGCACCCACCACCTTCTTTCAGAATTCCAAAGGCACCCCAGGGCTCAAAAAGGTTGGGGATCCCCATCAAGCTGATCTTGGTGTGTGTGTCCCCCCTTTCTGGTTAATTGACAAGGTCATATTTTTCCAAATATCTGCGGGATCCCCAAGGTATGTACAGATCCTGACCAATGTTCCCTCTAAGCTGTAGAGTCTTGTGAGCAAAAATTCTACTTTGTGAGCTATTGGCATTAAAGTTGTGAGCGAACGATTTGGCTACATACATTCGTTTGTTTGGGAGCCATCCTTCCTGAGCGAAGACAAAAACGTGTGAGCCGGAGGCTAAAAAGCTGTGATCTAGCTCACACTAACTCAGTTTAGAGGGAACACTGATCCTGACCTGTGCCCGGCCTGCTTACGCTTCTTTCACAATCGGCACGACCGAGCTACCCGCTTTGGTGTTAGAGATAGTGGTGATAATGAAATAACGAGTCTGTTCTAAACTTAAATTAAAACAACAGCACAAGCCTATTAGCTACAGCTGCACAGCTGAAGAATGTAAAGATAGCCACGCTGGAATGCCGTATGGCAAAATAAGAAATATTTGATTAATATTACATTACCCAATTGAAAAATCCCATCCAGTATTAAAAATGCATATTTTACTTTGCCATCATCATGTCACCCGGCATCCTGTTCTTAGCTGTAGATATTCCCAAGTCATTTCCTTGTCTGCCCATATGATTTTAGTGCCCATATGATTTTAGCCCATTGTTAACCAATAGCTCTGATATATCCAGTGTCCAGATATATCCAGGGACTAAGATGACCCTGGAGGTCCCTTCCAACTGTATGGCTCTATGATTATGAAATTCCAGAAGCCGTAGGTATGTTGGCAACTAAGGCCAGTGAATTCTTAGTTTATATACTGTATTTGCTTATGCAAAATTGTAAATATGGGTGCTACCTTGTCTGGTGTAGGTAGGCTAGATCAACATAGCCAACAGTTTCCTGCTTGCATTCTTTTCCCTTTAAAAATGTGAGTTTATTTCAGGATACTGAAATAATTATGTAATCAGTGTGTAGTTATTTTAGGAACTTTCTGGAGGAAAAAGGAAAACTTTAAAGCCGTGTAATTACTTTAATTCACATATAATTACTTTTATTAAGTATGTTTCTCCAGAAAGTTCCTGAAATAACCTTCTGGCATAAAAAGTATCCCTTTAAAATATATTACAGTACAGCTGAATGTGTATGGTTCTATAATTTTAATCACTCCCGTTTTGTGTGCTACTGAAAACATGTACTCAACAAAAACAGGCTTTCAATTTTGAATATGTTCTGGATCTTTGTCAGCCACGGAGGTTAGGACCGTGATTGCATATTGAACCATTCTGTTTAGCAAAATGTCATTTGATGGCTTGTATTTAATAGCGTTAATTTATGCAGTTTTTACAGTGGTATTTTTATTGGTGATACATTTTGAGCAGGTCCCTGGAGAGACAGAATATAACCCCCCTAAATAAATATAATCTTCCACTGTGGACAAAGCTCTTACTTTGGAACCAGTCTGTGGCTGTGCTTCTGTAATACTGAAACTTTAATTTGGCTGCAACCGTTAGCCAGAATTTTCCCAGACCGTTCTGCAGAAAACAGGTGAAGGAAGCTTTCTTTTTTTGGCTGTCAAGTTGCAGTCGACTTTGTGACCCCATTACATAAGAACACATAAGAGAACATCAGAGAAGCCAATGTTGGATCAGGCCAATGGCCCATCCAGTCCAACACTCTGTGTCACGCAGCGGTCAAAAATACCAGGTGCCATCAGGAGGTCCAGCAGTGGGGCCAGGACACTAGAAGCCCTCTCACTGCTGCCCCCCCCAAACACCAAGAAGACAGAGCATCACTTGCCCCAGACTGAGAGTTCCTATCTATATCTTGTGGCTAATAGCCACTGATGGACCTCTGCTCCAGATGTTGATCCAATTCCCTCTTCAAGCTGTCCATGCTTGTAACTGCCACCACCTCCTGTGGCAGTGAATTCCATGTGTTCATCACTCTTTGGGTGAAGAAGGACTTCCTTTTGTCCCTTCTAACCCGACCGCTCGGCAATTTCACGGAGTGCCCATGAGTTCTTGTCTTGTGAGAAAGGGAGAAAAGTACCTCTTTCTCGACCTGCTCTATCCCTTGCCTAATCTTATAAACCTCGATCATGTCACCTCTCAGCCATGGTTTCTCATTAGTCCTTGGGTTTTCTAGGCAAGAGATAAACAGTCCCGGCCTCTGCATAGCAACCCTAGACTTCCTTGGTAGTCTCCCATCCAAGTACTAACCAGGGCCAAAACTGCTTAGCTTCTGAGATCCGACGAAATCGGGCTAGCCTGGGCCATCCACATCAGGGCAAGAAGAAGCCACAGGCACAAAATACAATTTCATGTTTGTGTTAAAGAAATTGTAGCAACTTGCTGGTATGTTGATTATGCGGGCGCCGGGATCTTAATAGTGATGGGAGAACCCAACTGTGGCTAAATAAGATTTTTGGCATGGGATTTCCGACTATGGGATGGAAAAGCCCATATTTAGTCATAAGCCTGAAATTCTTGATCTGGGATATGGGTGGCCTTCTTTCCTTTAAAGCTAGCCTGAGCCAAACCATAATACTGGAAACGATAGGTTCGGGATTCCGTTGCGTGCTTTTTTTTTTTTTGCTTTCCATCTTTCCTATTTGACGAAGGGAGCTTTGACTCTTGGAAGCTTATACCCCCCAGATCTTGTTGGTCTCTCAAGAAGCTCCTGGAGTTTATTCTACTGCAGAGCAATTTGGTTACACTCTGAAACCGTCTTCCCTATGCTTTACAGCAGGGGTGTCGAACTCATTTGTTACGATGGCCGGATCTGACACGAATGAGACCTTGTTGGGCCGGGCCACGTGTGTGTCATAAAAGGTAATGCCAGGCAGCGGAGAGACAAACTTTATAAAGGACACAAACACAAAGGGTTGTGTTTTTTTCCTTAAAGTAAAAGCATGCTTAAAACATTAGCACTCTTGCAAAATTATGTTTATTTAACAGTGTCGGATAACTGACACCTCTTGCTCGGAATTATGGCATCCAAAGGTCTGTGCCGTTGCAATCTTGAGTATGCTGTTGAAGTGTGTATCTGTAAGCTTGCAAACCTACTTTCGATTTATTGGCATTCACCACAGAAACCTCATGCTCGGAGTTCTGAGTCTAGGGCCCAGGTTAAAACATGAAATGGCGGAGTGATTAAGAGAGTCTGGCGAAGCAAGCGATGATGGAGAGGAGGAGGAGGAGATTGGATTTATACCCCGCCCTTCACTTGGAGTCTCAGAGCGGCTTACAAACTCCTTTCCCTTCCCCTCCCCACAACAGACACCCAGTGAGGTAGGCGGGGCTGGGAGAACTCTAACACAAACTGCTCTTTTTCAAGGACAGCTGTGCCAGAGCTTGTGACTGACCCAAGGTCACATCAGCAGGTGCAAATGGAGGAGTGGGGAATCAAACCCGGTTCTCCCAGATTAGAGTCCGCACACTTAAGCACTACACCAAACTGCTCTACTGATGCAGCAGTAGCAGCAGAACTGGAAGCAGGAGACGGCTGGGTTCCACTGTGGGCCTGATGGAAGCCCTTCGGGGGCCTGGGTCACATGTTTGACACCCCTGCTTTACAGGCTGCTTGCTTGAAACCTTCACTTCACCTTTTCTGAAAGGGTTTTATTGGAGAGAGATGTGTTTGGTGGGAGAAGCCTTGCAGTCAGAAGGTCCCGAATTCAGGCTCTGGGATCCCCAGCGTTAAGAGGGTCTCAGCATGGCAGAAAAATACCTGATTGACACTGGAGAGCGGCTACCAGTCAGAGCAGGGAAGAGGCCATGGCTCGGTGGAAGAGCATCTGCTTGGCGTGCAGAAGGTCCCAGGTCCAATCCCCAGCATCTCCAGTTAAAAGGATCAGGTAGGGGGTGATGTGAAAGGCCTCCGCCTGAGACCCTGGAGAACGGCTGCCAGCCCGAGTAGACAACACTGACTGTGATGCATCGAAACAGAGTTTGAGTCCGGCGGCACCTTTTAAGACCAACAAAGTTTTATTCACGGTATAAGCTTTTGTGTGCAGACACACTTCCTCCGATCCTTCGTTGGTCTTAAAGGTGCCCCCGGACTCGAACTTTGCCCTGTTGCTTCAGACCAACACGGCCACCCCACCGGAATCTGTTTTGATGCACCAAGGGTCCGATCCAGTAGAAGGCCGCTTTGTGCGCATCCATGAGTAGACATTATTCAGCTGCTTGCATTGGTAGCCTGAATTGGTATAAGGCAGCTTTGCACCTCTGTTACGTTCCTGTATCTATTATGCCTCTCTAATAGCAGGTTTGAATGGAGATCTTGGTCTCATTGTGGGGTTCTGAAGCTGTTCAGTTGTAGCCCCAGGAGAACTGTGCCTTCCGGAGCATAAGAACCTAAGAAGAACCCTGCTGGATCAGAGCAATAGTCCACCCAGTCCAGCCTCCTGTCTCACGCAGTGGCCAACCAGCCCCTCTAGACAGCCAGCAACAGAGCATAGAGGCCGAGGACTTCCCCTGAGGTTGGCTCCTGGCTCTGGGACTCAAAGGCTTAGTGCCTTTGAATGTGGAGGTAGGGGCGGATGAAGGCTCACTGGTGCCCTAAGCACCGACCAATCTTGGTGCCCCCACCCCTCCTTTCCACACGGACCCAGTCCATTTTAGTTGTTGACCTGTCTGACCAGATATACAATGCAGGTTGCAGCAATACAAAAACTTATTCATACGATCACACAATATACTGTACAAACTAAGCCTAGCTTTGGCTACATAAAGTTCTACAACAATGCAGTACAACTTCTATTTTAATATTTCACAAGTTAAATATATCAAAGTTCCAGTATTCATGATAATAAACATATGGAGCAGAAGTCCATCAGTGGCTATTAGCCACAGGGTATAGATGGGAACTCTCAGTCTGGGGCAGGTGATGCCCTCTATTCTTGGTGCTGGAGGGGGCAGCAGTGGGAGGGCTTCTGGTGTCCTGGCCCCACTGCTGGACCTCCTGGTGGCACCTGGTATATTTTGGCCGCCGTGTGACAGAGTGTTGGACTAGATGGGCCATTGGCCTGATTCAACATTGGCTTCTCTTATGTTCTTATGATCTGAAAGGCATTTTTCTACATTTTTTCACCCCTTTCCCAACTTTGTGGTGCCCCCTTTGGCCCTGGTGCCCTAAGCACGGGCTGAGTCTGCTTAAGGGTTAATCTGCCACTGCATGGAGGTTCCTCTCAGTCACCATGGCTAGTAGCCACAGATAGACTTTTCCTCCATGATTCTAACCCCTTTTAAAGCTGCTTGTTCCTGTGGCCATCGCTACATCCTCTGGCAGCAGATTCCACATTTTAACCATACTCTGTGTAAAGGAGTATTTCCCTTTGTCTGTCCTAAACCTACTGCCCATCGAGCTCTGGTAGTTTGGGAGAGGGAGAAGAAGTTCTCTTTGCCAACTCTCTCTACCCCCAAGCATAATTTTATAAACCTCTATCGTTTCCCCCCTCAGTCTTCTCTTTTCTAAACTGTAAAGTCCCAGACTCTTCAGTCTTTCCTCATGGAGAAGGTGTTCCAGCCCCCTGATCATCTTGCTTACCCTCCTCTGTACCTCTTCCAGCTCAGCAATGGAGCCGATCTGTTCTCTTTGTGGTTTGACTTTATTGACATTGCGTGCCACAGTCCCACTTCCTCAAAAATTAAAACCCCCAAACTAGGCTAGTTGCTCTTCCATATCTCTGATGCTGCCTGCCGCTGGGTACAAGTTCGACAGGTGCAATTTCCCCAGGCCCTTGCTGTGTAAATTCTGACTTCTCCATGAGGAAGTGTAACAGAGAATCCATACTAGAGGGCTGAAAGATCAAGGCAGAGTGTGGGCAGATGGGTCCTGTTTTGCAAACAATCATAATATGTGAGAAAGGAAGTCCTTTCCTCCCTTTGTCACAATACAAGAAGTGGTGGGCAGTCGATGAAATTAGTGAGCAGTAGGCTTAGAACAGATCTTTTTCACCCAAAGAGTACTTTTTTCACCCAGAGAGTCATTAACACATTGAATTCACTGCTGCAAGCATAGACCGTTTCAAGAGGGGACTGGAGAAATATATGGAGCCGGAGTCCGTGAGTGGCTATTAGCCACAAGGTCTAGATGGAACACACTGTATGGGGCAGTGATGCTCTGTCTTCTTGGTGCTTGGGGGGGCCACAGTGGGAGGGTTTCTGGAGTTCTGGCCCCACTGGTGGACCTCCTGATGGCCCCTGGGTTTTGGCCCCTGTGTGACACAGAGTGTTGGACTGGATGGGCCATTGGTCTGATCCAACATGGCTTCTCTTATGTTCCTACGTCTGAGGCAGTGATGATCTGTATTCTTGGTGCTTGAGGGGGAGGGATTCTGGAATTCTGGCCCCACTGGTGGACCTCCTGATGGCGTCTGGGTTTTGGCCACTCTGTGACACAGAGTGTTGGACTGGATGGGCCACTGGCCTGACCCAATATGGTTTCTTTCTTCTGTTATGTCTGGGGCAGTGATACTCTGTTTTCTTGGTGCTTGGGGGGCCACAGTGGGAGGGCTTCTGGAGTTCTGGCCCCACTGGTGGACCTCCTGATGGCTCCTGGGTTTTGGCCACCGTGTGACACAGAGTGCTGGACTGGATGGGCCATTGGCCAGATCCAGCTTGCCATCTCTTATGTTCTTAATGTATAGTTATGTTTGTCCACCTTCTTACTTGGCTTGAACGCCCCTCACTGGGGTTGCTATAAGTTGACTGTAACTTGATGGTACTTTACGCACACATAGCATGTTTGCTACTTAGAACAAGCGTCACCGGGGGAGTGGTGGGGGGATAGCTGGACCCACTTGGGATCTTTCCCAACTCTGCGTTTCTTATTTCTGTGGCTATGGCTCAACTTACAGTTTCCATGTATTGTGAAACATGAGTTAATTTACCAGTTACGTAACTCTCAAGCGAAAGGTTTTTGATCCTAGAATAGCTGAGATGCTTGTCAACAGTGAAGGATAAGGGCAACAAATCATGTCCTGGTGCTTTGATGTAAATACAGCTGTTTCATTGGATGGTGATGTTACCCGTCCTCCCTCTCAAACCAGGAACCCCTAGTGAAAGCACGCAAGCAGAAATCTCACGCCGATGGATGAATGCATTCATTAAGAATTTGCACAGTTTCTGGGGAGTGAACTCCATATAGCCGTTACGTTTATTGGCAAAATAAACTTTCACAGTCCAGGCTTGAATTTATAGTACGGTAGAAACCTAGGGAGGTATAAGTTAGTAAAACCAGCGTTACGGTAAGGGAGAGAGGCGAAGCTGTGGCTCAGTGGTAGAGCATCTGCATTGCATGTGTGCACTTGCAGAAACCCTCCCGAAAGTGTGTGTGCGTTTTAAATAAACACAACCCACGCTCTTATTATAGCCATTATACCTGCATTTATTCTGGCTCACCTTGGTTGATTATGTGAGGAGGAACAGAGATAACACTCAAGGTTTGTCTACCCTTGAAGTAGTTCTCAGTTAAACAACAGCAGCCAAAGTAAAACCTTTTGTACCAGTCCAGATTATGACTCTAGAAAGCAGAGAATTCTTCAGATACATTAGGCTAGGGGTATCGAGCTCCTTTGTTACGAGGGCCACATAAATGAGACCTCGTTGGGCCGGGCCACGTGTGTCATAAAATGCAATGCCAGGTAGCGAAGATATAAACTTTATAGAGGACACAAACACAAAGGGGTTTTTTTTTTACTTAAAACAAAATCATGCTTAAAACATTAGCGCTCTTGCAATATTTCGTTTATTTAGCGGTATCTGATAACTGCCACCTCTTCCTCTGAATTATTGCGTCAAAATGTCTGTGCTGTTGCAGTCTTGAGTATGCTGTTCAGGTGTGTATCTGTAAGTTTGCAAACCTACGATGACGCAGCAGCAGCAGAACTGGAAGAAGGAGAAGACAGCCAGTTCTACTGAGGGCCTAATAGAAGCCCTCCGGGGGGCCTGATCCGGCCCGCATGTTTAACACCCCTGCATCAGGCTTTGGACTATCTGCGGCTTTCTCAGATATTTTTAGGGCTTTTCCGGTTTTTTTAGTATTTTATGTGTTTGTGTGTGTGTGAGAGAGAGATAGTACCTGGAAGTCATGGTGACCTCTGGTGACTGACCCCTAGTGGGGGCCTGGGGGATATTCAGAGAGGAGGCCAAATAAAGCCTGCCCCCGCCTCCCGACTGCTGGTATTCCAAGGAGGTCTCCCATCCAAGTACTTGCCGGAGTCGACCCTGCTTAGCTTCCGAGATCTGACGGTGTTCGGAAGTGCTATCAAGTCATAGTGTAGGGCTTTCACGGCAAGGCGTGTTCAGAGGTGGTTTGCCATTGCATGCCTGTGTCACCCAAGTGGCAAGCCAGGGCCGACCTTGCTTAGCTCCTGATATCAGACAAGATGGGGCTAGCCTTGGCTATCCAGGTCGGGGCCTGTTTGCATTTCGCCTTGCCCCCCTCTCCAGATCGTAGCAACTGAATTTTCTCTTTTAACCTCACGGCTGCAAGAAAGGCCTTTGAGTTTTTCTGGGGGGGTGTCGCTCCCTCGTTTGCCGCGTCAGCCGCCGTCCTGTGTTTGGATAAGGTAGTCAAAACCTTTGAAGCCGGCAGGCTGTTTTGCAGGCGTCGCATGATCGATGGAGTAAACTTCATCACGCAATCTGAGAGGCGTTTAAGCACGTACCGGGATAAATGGTTTGGGAGGGTGGCCAGAAGGCTAGCCGAAGACGGTATCTGCCTGCTGAATTGTGCTAATATGTCTTCAAGGGGGGCCTGAGCTTTTCTCTTCTTCAAACCTTTGGCAAGTAAATATTTAAAAAGATGAAATACATTATTATTATTATTATTATTATTATTATTATTATTATTATTATTATTATTATTATTATTATTATTTACATTTTTACCCTGCCCTCCCTGCGAACGGGCTCAGGGTGGCTTACAGTAGGGCACCATGTGCCAAAGCATAAAACGACATAAAAACAGGATAAAACAATCGATGTTAAAGTGCTCAATAGTTACAATCAAAATTTAACAAGATGGAATCACATTTGCAAGATGGACTCCCCAGTATCTTACATAGCAAAAGGAATGTTACTCCATGTTATTCGGCCCCATCCAGCGGCACTGATCACAGCGAAGTCAAGGTTGCTCTTCGTAGGGCTGCCCCTTAGGTCTACCGATGGTGGTAGCGGTAGCGGCGGCTCCTACTCGAAAGCCTGGCGGAAGAGCTCCATCTTGCAGGCCCTGCAGAACTGTAAAAGGTCCCGCAGGGCCCTGGTCTCCTCCGGAAGCTCCTTCCACTAGGTAGGAGCCGCCACTGAAAAGGACCTGCCCTAGTTGCAATAAGCCTGGCCTCCCTGGGGTCTCCCTGGGGTCACCAGGCGATGTTGTGTCCCCAACCGAAGTGCTCTTTGGGGCACATTAAAAGGGCATGCAAGAGAGGCAGTGTGGTATAGTGGTTAGAGTGCCAGCCTAGTATCTGGGAGACCACGATTCAAATACCCCCCCTCTGCCATGGAATCTTGCTAGATGGCCTTGGGCCAGTCACACAGTCTCAGCCTAACCCACCCCGCAGGGACGTTGCGAGGATAAAATGGAAAGGAGGAGGATGTAAGTTGTTTACAGACGTTTCAGCACAGGCAGGAAGAAATACTACTTCACACAGAGAGTGATTAAAATGTGGAATCTGCTGCCAGGGGACATAATGACGGCCACAGAAATAAACAGTTTTGAAAGGCTCTGCTGCTTCAGACCAACATGGCTATCCCCCTGAATCCAGTTTTAAAAGAGCACTAGAAAGATTTACAGAGGAGAGGTCAAGCAGTGGCTGCTGGCCTGTGGTGACTGAGGGGAACCTCCACATTCACAAGCGCTAATCCTCTTGAATCCCAGAGCCAGGAGGCAACATTAGGGGAAGGCCTCGGCCACTCTGCCCTGCTTAGTCACTGGTTGACCGCTGTATGGGACGGGATGCTGGACTAGACGCTGGACAGGATGCTGCACTAGACAGACCACTCGTCTGATCTAGCAGGGCTCTTCTGATGTTCTTATGAAAGCCTCCACCTCTTTCCCCTGTTGTTGGCCCTCCAGAGGGACTGGCTGGCCACTGTGTGAGACGGGAGGCTGGACTGGATGGACCCTCCCTGGTCTGATCCAGCAGGGCTCTTCTGAGGTTCTTATCAGGGGAAGGCCTTGGCCTTTGTGTCCTGTTAGTGGCCCTCCAGGGGAACTGGCTTACCACTGTGTGAGACGGGAGGCTGAACCAGATGGACCCTCCCTGGTCTGATCCAGCAGGGCCCTTCTGAGGTTCTTCTCAGGGGAAGGCCTCGGCCTCTATGCCCTGTTGTTGGCCCTCCACAGGAACTGGTGGCCACTGTGTGAGACAGGATGCTGGACTAGATGGACCATTGGTCTGATCCAGCTGGGCTTTTCTTACATTCTTATATTTTGGGTCCTTACTGAAGGGAAAGGTGGGGTACAAATGGACTAAATAATAAAAAAAAAATGTATAGAAGCAAACAATTTGCTTTGCCAGAAGTAAGAGACGAGGGGTATTGCTGTTGCTAGAAGCATTCAGACCTAAGGAGTACAAGTGCCTCATCTGTCTACTGACCGTAAGGACAGATAGTAAACTTTTTGGGAAACAGATAGTTTTCATAGGTTTCTTTCCTGGAGGCACAGTCCTTCCTTCTGTGTTGTAATTTTTCTCTGACGTATGCCAGTGTGCCTCTCCCCCTCTTTTAAAAAAGAAATCAGCTGAATCCAGCAGTTAACTCTTATCGCGGTTGCTGTGCTGATGGGTAGTGAGCTGCTTGGGTGTATACTCCATGCCATAGTGCCTGTCATCCCAACATCTACTGGGTTAAATGTAAAAAAAATCTATTTCCTTGGAAGCACAGAAGCTTTACACAGTATACCCAATCCTCCACGTTTTCCTGGTTAACGGAAAAGTGCTGTTCAAACATTACAAAGATGATTTGGTTAGGGATAGGCACGAACCAAATTACAAACCAACGTTTGTCACGAACCGGGCCCAGTTCATGGTTTGCGAACCTTGGTTCGTGCAGTCCTTTTCCCCACAACCTTCCCCTGAACCGGTTCGGTTTTTACCGAGGTTCGTGTGGTTCGTGGGAGCCATTGGTGGGTCAGACATGCTGGCGCCGAAGGCAATGGGGACCCTTTAAAGCCACGCCAGCACGACTTGCCAGTGAGTTCAGAAATTATTTAAATGCCTTCTGAGTTGAGTTGTGCCATGGTGGCGGTGTGACATGAGTGAGCTCAGAAGAAACTGAAATGTCTTCTGAGTTGACTTACGAGTTGCACAGCAGCAGTAGGGCGTGCAAAAGCCTTTTTTTTTTTTTTGGCCCCCCGAAGGGGATTTTTTATTTATTTTCATTTTATATAGACTACAAACTAAAGAAAAAAGGAGGGGGAACTAACACTAAGGGAGAAAGAAAAACAAACACACACTAAACTAAAAACCCAAGAGTAGGAGATCTTTCCACCCTGTTAGCATCTATGTTAGTACTACACAGTTAGCATACATGAATACCGCGAGTTCCTGTCTAACTTTCCCTATTTCAGAATTAGCTGATTAGTTGTTATGGGAGTATTCCAGAGCATCTCTCAAACTCGCGTCATAAAGGCCAATTTCAGAGTCCTTCTGCCTTTACTTAAGTTTCCTGTCCCTGAGTGCATAAGCTGGTCTTCAGGCATCAATGCCTTCTTCTGCCACCAGGTCCTCGTCTGCCTCGGAGGGAACAGAGCCACTTGAACCAGTTTCGCCGTCTTCTTTAGTCCCCAGGTGACGTTTGAGAAATTCCTTGGCTTTAAACATGAAGTCAATCTTCTCTCTCTTATCATTCATCTTAAAGACCACTCCTTCTGGGACTACCCATTTATATCCGATTTGGTTGGTTTGGAGAAAGAGTATCAAGTCCTTGTAACTTTTCCGCTTCTGACGAATCTCAAATGGTATGTCCTTTAAAACCTTGATACTGTCGTTCCCCATTTTCAATGGAGCTGCCGAGGTTGCTCGTAAAATTGCATCCCTAGTTTGTCTTCTTGAAAATCTGACTGATATTTCACCAGGTAGGCTATTCTTTTTGGTGTAATTTGAATACACCCTATACGCTGTTTCAATGTCTTGCATAATTTCTTCCGCTTTTAAGACTACAACTGGTGCAAGAAGATCACTGAGGAGCTTCTTTAAATCTTCCTTCGAAGACTCTGGCACCCCTTGAAATCTGAGGATCATATTAGCTTTTTCCATTTGCAAGGACAAAAGCCTATGTTCTTGATGGTTTTGCTTATTCACCACTTGATCCACTCTTTTCTTCAATTTTCTGTGTTCGGAGTGCATCTCCTTCACTTCTGCAATCGTCTGCTCCGTTTGTTTAACCGTTTCCGCCACTTGGAGCTGATGCGCTGCCATCGTCTGGTTTAAAACGGCTAACTGCTGGTTAATACCAGCAAGTTGATCCATGACTGGCTTGAGCGTATCCGCTAGTAGTCTTATGACATCTGGTCCCTCCTCTTCCGGCCTAGGACTCTGGCCGCCCGGAGGTTTCGGTTTCGCCACCCTCTTCCTGACGCCCGACATCTTGGATTATTGTTTACAGGAACCAACCGCTCCTTCACCACCTCTGAAATTCGCTTATGCGTAAAATCCGCTCTGGTAAGTCTCTCAAAACAAAACAGCTTTTCTATTTTCCCTGCGCCCACCCTTTTTCTTCTATTTGCCACTCGTGTGGGGGGGGGAACTCCCTCCAAACCGGTAAGACAAAGGGGCAGGGAATTCGCTGTTTCTTCCTTAAATCGCTTGCATTGAACTCACGTTCATCCTCGGCTGCCTGCAGCCTCGCCTCAGTTGTCGCATCTCGCCCGATCTCCTCCGCTTGCCCCGGTCAGCCTAGCTCGAGCCATTTGGCCACCAGCGGTAGGACTGTTAGGGCGAAGGAGCGCCTCAATTCCGCGGCATTCCGCGGCTGAAGAGGCAACTCCTTAAAAGCCCTCTGGCTAGGAACCCTTACCCAGGGTTCCGTGGAGGGGCCACTTCTGTAGCCCCCCTCCAAACCGCTGATGTGCTAGCCACTCTCTTGAGCCTCGGGAGTAGTGGCTGCCATTGCCACGCTGTTGACCGGAACTCTGCAAAAGCCATTTAAAGGGAATGTGTTCCCTTTAAATAGCTTTTGCAAGCCGTGCCGCATCACAGACCTCAAGAACCGGGGGGACAGGCTCGCCTTGTTTGTGAGACCCCCACGAACCACCATTTTTTCGGTTCATGCCCGTCTCTAGATTTGACTCCCAACGTTAACAAGAGAAAGAAATTTTAATTTAAAAAATAGAAGCCCATCTCATATGGCATATTCATAGGTGCATTTAATTTATTGTGAACGAGTTAACTTCAAAAAGGTCAGCTTGCTACAGCTCCAAGCCCAGGTGGGAGAGAGAAGAAGAGGGGTCCCATGTAATATAAAACACAGAAGGCAAACAAGGGCCAAAGAAGCCCAACATCTAACTGATGAGTGGGTGAGGCCAACTAAGTGTATCGGGATGAGGGAATTCTCTTAGCTCTTTCACTTCCAGATACTCTTGCATGCGGAGTTACAATACCCAAGAACTCCTCCCTTACGTGCTGCAGGTGATTTAGAACAGTCCTAGTTTCAGGTAGGAGGGGATGCAGTTGTCTCTCTGTTCTTACTCAGAGCTTCTAGCTCAGGTCTTACTGATGCATTCTTGTCAAAACACTTCATGTATCATCAACGTCAACATCGACAAGGTCTTTCAGGGACTCGGAAAGAAGAGTTGGCACATAATTTTATCTTTTTCATACCTTTATTATGTTCTCCGATACAAGAATCCCAGTTCTCAAGAGGATTCAGAAATCCTGCTTCATCTGATACCAAGCCTCGCAGATGGAGGCCTAGGCCCAGAAATGGGGATTTTTTGAATTCCAGTGTGATCAGTGCAGCCGAAGTAATACGTATGTTAGCTTTCCTCTTTCCTGATATCTGTAATAAACATTTATTCTAAGTAATACGCTGAAAATTGTAGACTTACGAGAACATGCGGCTGATTTAAAATTACCGTCTCTCGCTGTACCAGAAGCGGGATAATGACAGTTGAGCATCAAATAATAGATAATCATAAATAATGGCAGGATTCTAAAACAATAAATACCCATTTCTAAAACAGTAGATACCTGTATTTCTTAATAGAGTCTGAGATTGTGGGCACTCAATGAAATTGCTGAGCAGTCGGGTTAGAACAGATAAAAGGAAGTCCTTCTTCACCCAAAGAGTGATTAACATATGGAATTCACTGCCACAGGAGGTGGTGGCAGCTACAAGCACGGACAGTTTCAAGAGGGAATTAGATAAACATATGGAGCAGAGGTCCATCAGTGGCTAATAGGCACAGGGTATAGATGGGAACTCTCAGTCTGGGGCAGGTGATGCACTCTATTCTTGTTGCTGGAGGGGGCAGCAGTGGGAGGGCTTCTAGTGTCCTGGCCCCACTGCTGGACCTCCTGATGGCACCTGGTATTTCTGGCCACTGTGTGACACAGAGTGTTGGACTGGATGGGCCATTGGCCTGATTCAACATTGGCTTCTCTTATGTTCTTAACCATCTCCGTTCATCTCTTGTCTTGAATGACCAATGGTTGGAGTCACCATGAGTTGGTGTAACTGGATGGCACATTCTTCCACTCTAGTTTCACTAAACAAAAGGGGGGAAATTCGTTTAAACTTTATATTTATGCGAACAGGTGTCTGGGCTCACAAGGGGTTACCAGCCTAGCATCTTCTCGTGTAGAAGGGTGTTACAGCATTTCCTATTACAGGCATCATCTCTGTAACTTTCTCATAGGCCAAGAAGGCCCGTACTGAATCACAGAAGCCATCTCGTAAGCCCAGGACTACTGCTAACAGCCTGAGAACCAGTAGCAGAAGGTTTCACCTTCCAGCAGGAGAACTGCTGAGACAATTAGTCCTGCCCCATGGGCTTGTGTTAGGGGAGAGGATCCTTCGGGTCTGTGGGCCACAGGCTCTGATGAGCTCTGAAGGCTTACAACCGGCACCCTGAACTGAGCTTGGAAACAAACTGGTAGCCACTGAAGAGACTAGCCTCCTCCCCGAGCAAGGAGGCAACATCAGGGGAAGGCCTCGACCTTTATGCCCTGTTGTTGGCTGTCCAGAGGAACTGGTTGGCCACTGTGTGAGACAGGAGGCTGGACTTGATGGACCCTCATTGGTCTGATCCAGCAGGGCTCTTCTGAGGTTCTTATCAGGGGAAGGCCTTGGCCTCTGTGCCTTGTTGTTGGCCTTCCGAAGGAATTGGCTGGCCGCCGTGTGAGACAGGAGGCTGGACTAGATGGACCCTCCCTGGTCTGATTCAGCCGGGCTCTTCTTATATTCTTATCAGGGGAAGGCCTCGGCCTCTCTGCCCTGTTGTTGGCCTTCCGGAGGAACTAGTTGGCTCCTGTGTGAGGCAGGAAGCTGGACTAGATGGACTATTGGTCTGATCCAGCAGGGCTCTTCTGATGTTCTTATCAAGGGGAGCCCTTGGCCTCTATGCCCTGTTGTTGGCCCTCTCTAGAGGAACTGGTTGGCCACTGTTTGAGATGGGATGCTGGACTAGTTGGACCACTGGTCTGATCCAGCAGGGCTCTTCTTATATTCTTATCAGAGGAAGGCCTTGACCTCTCTGCCCTGTTGTTGGCCCTCCAGAAGACCTGTTTGGCTACTATGTGAGACAGGCAGCTTCACTTAGGTGGACCACTGGTCTGATCCAGCAGGGCTTTTCTCAGGTTTTAATGTACATGGAGTGACCCCCCTCCAGATAACACAACCTGTGGCATTCTTAACCAGCTGCAGTGTCCGAGCTGTCTTCAAGGGCAGCTTCATGTTCAGCGTGTCGTAGTCATCTAATCTTGAGGTCACCAGGCACGTATCAGTGTGACAGCATCAGCTGAGTTTACGGTAGAAGCTGTCCTCGAGTGGTAGGGCACATGCTTTGATTCCATAAGGTCCCCAGGTTCAGGCTTCAGCATCTTCAGGTGCATGGACCTTGTGTCAAAGGGCTGCGAACGGTTTATGGTTCAGACCCTAAGATACGTTGCCGATCAGAATCGACAGTACCACACTAGATGGACTTCAGTATAAGCGTCTTCAAGACTGAAATCCTGTGTGCGGTTGACATACGAGTTAAACTCAGCGGAACCTGCTTCTGAGTCAGTATTGCCTAAGATCTGACTGATCTCTTCTGATCTGAGGGATTTTAAGAAACGTACCCCTCCCTCTTTTTGGTTTAGGTCTCCCCATACAGCACAGCTTTCCTCCTAGATCCCAGCCCAGCATCTGATGGCAAAAGCGGTTTCTAGATTTTCTGTCCCTTCTCCACTGGTGTCTCTTGCTGGTACTTCTGCAAAAAGCTCCAAGTTTCTGCCGCCCCCCAACCCATAAGCTCTCGTAGATCCCCCTTTCCTTCTGTGTCTCCTGCTGCAGTTACTGAGAGCCAGTTTGGTGTCGTGGTTAAGTGCGCGGACCCTAATCTGGGAGAGCCGGGTTTGATTCCCCCACTCCTCTGCTTGCACCTGCTGATGTGACCTTGGGTTAGTCACAAGCTCTGGCACAGCTGTTCCTGAAAATGAGCAGTTTCTGTCAGTTCTCTCAGCCCCACCCACCTCACATGGTGTCTGTTGTTGTGGGGAGGGGAAGGGAAAGGAGTTTGTAAGCCGCTCCAAGACTCCTTTGGGTAGTGAAGGGCGGGGTATAAATCCAATCTCCTCCCCCTCCCCCTCCTCCTTCTCTTCGTCATCTTCTTCCTTGTCTTCTTCCTCCTCTTCCTCTTCTTCCTCCTCTTCCTCTTCTTCCTGCAAGTCCTTCACAGCCCACTGCCAAATCCTGCAGAATGTCCACTGTCAAGGTTCTGCCTGCTGCTGGACAGCCCAGGCTACCCCAATCTCATCTAATCTTAGAAGCTAAGCAGGGTCAGCCTCGGTTAGTACTTGTGAGGGAGACCACCAAGGAAGTCTAGGGCTGCCACGCAGAGGCAGGCAATGGCGAACCACCTCTGTTCATCTCTTGGGAGCTCTACGGGGTCTCCATAGGTCGGCCGTGAGTCAACAGGACTTAATTATTGGGTGAGCCAGAGCCGTGCGGGTTGGGTAATACCATCAGCTCTCGAAAGCTAAACAGGGTCGGCCCCGATTAAAACTTGGGTGGGAGGACCACCAAGGAAGCAGAGGCGGGCAACGGCAAGACGTCTCCATTTGTCTCTTGCCTTCAACACCCCACGGGGCCTCCATAAGTCAGTTGCGACTTGACAGCACTTTCTATCATCACCACCACCACCACCTGCTTTCGCCAGAGCTGTCTCTGCGCTTGCCCCGAGGTCCCAACCTTCTTTCCTGACATGCATTTACAGGCTGATTGTGAAGTCGCAGATTAGCGATTCTTGCTTTGGTTTTTTCTCTTTTACGCTTGATAACCGTTGGACGTATGTGGTGCTTTTAAAATACTCAGAACTGAAATCTCGACAAAAAACCAGCTGCGTGTGTGGCTCAGATGCTTTTAGAAGACTCAGAACTGAAGTCCTGACAGAAATCAGGAGCACGTGGTGACAGTTTGAAACTGCGTGTTCCTAAAACAGGAGACAGTCCGGGTGTTGAGTTCAAAGGTTGTGTTGGCATGCGGTGATCGCCATGTTCTTTGGCTCTTCGGTCGAGGCACTCGTGAAGTGTTTGGGCCGCTTCAAACAGGATTGTGGGGCAGGTTTTAATTGTATCATCACGGCACGCTTCTGATATGTGCCGTGTAGCCCAGAAAGTATTTCTGGAATGCTTTGTCTGCATGAAACAGTACCCGCTCTGTCGTTCAGTCTGCTAATCCAGGCGTCGTTAGCTATCGCGACCTTGGCTATATGTCTCCATTGTAACCTCCTTTACGGATACTAGAAGCCAGTTCTGTAACAACGTACGATGCTGTCTCGTTAATATTAGTGGAACCATACCAAAATGGGCAAACTTTGGATTATCTTGCTATAGCTTAAAAATTGCATGTGTGTCAAGTTGCTTCTGATTAGGGGAGGGACTGGTGGACCTCCTGATGGCCCCTGGTATTTTTGGCCACTGTATGACACAGAGTGTTGGACTGGAGGGGCCATTGGCCTGACCCAACATTGGCTTCTCTTATGTTCTTATGTCTGTGTTTTTGGTGCTTGGGGGGAAACAGTGGGAGGGCTTCTGGAGTTCTGGCCCCACTGGTGGACCTCCTGATGGCACCTGGGTTTTGGCCCCTGTGTGACACAGAGTGTTAGACTGGATGGGCCACTGGCCTGATCCAACATGGCTTTTCTTATGTTTTTATATCTGGGGCAGTGATGCTCTGACTTCTTGGTGCTTGTGGGGCCACAGTGGGAGGGCTTCTGGAGTCCTGGCCCCACTGGTGGACCTCCTGATGGCACTTGGTATTTTTGGCCACTGTATGACACAGAGTGTTGGACTGGATGGGCCATTGGCCTGATCCAACATTGGCTTCTCTTATGTTCTTATGTTCTTAAAAGGAAAGGAAGAAGAGGGGGAAAGTGGGGGAGGCAAAAGGGGAGGCAAGGGGAATGTCAGACAAGACAATGGTCTGATTCAGTATAAGGCAGCTTCGTGAGAGCCAGTTTGGTGTAGTGGTTAAGTGCGCGGACTCTGATCTGGAAGAACCGGGTTTGATTCCCCACTCCTCCACTTGCACCTGGATGGATGACCTTGGGCAAGCCGTAGTTCTGATAAGAGCTGTTCTTGAAAAAAGAGCAGTTTCTGTCAAGAGCTGTCTCAGCCCCACCTACCTCACAGCGTGTCTGCTGTGGGGAGGGGAAAGGAAGGGAGTTTGTAAGCCACTCTGAGACACCTTTGGTTAGTGAAGGGCGGGGTATAAATCCAATCTCTTCTTCTCTCTTCATGTGTGATTTACGGCTGTATCAGTGGATGTCCTAAACAGGTCTTGCAAACAGAGTGCCGTGGCTTAAGAATTATTCCCATTCAAAGAATTGGTTGAAACAGCGATTGTCTGGTTATAGTGCCCATGGCTCTGATGTGTCAGTTGGTGCGTGAGATGATGAAGATGAGAAAGATAAGGAAAGAGATGATAGCATGCATCACGCTGGGGATAGACATACCCGTATTGTTACGAGGCAACCTTTAGAAAACTTCTGAGCCTGTTGGATAAGACCTGGGCCGAGCCATTTGCCCATCCTTTGTTTTGCAGGTAGCGTAAAGCCTTTGACCAAAGGGTATCAGCCAAAGAGCTCTCAGCTCCTAGCTTGCAGCTTTCATATTGGTGGGACCAGCGCTAGCCAGGATTTCCTGGTGACTCATCATCTTTTTTTATCCTGGTGGGAGTCTGCAGGGTTGTAAATGTCTGTTTATGTCTATTTAACTTGGCAAGCTGGCTTTGAGAAAAGCTGGATAAAAATGTTTTAATGCCAGCATACCTTAAGGGCCGCCATCTCCTGCTCACATCCTCTGGTCACCTCTGGAGGCCCTGCTTTGCTTGCGCCCCCATCTAAGGCTACATGGGTGCTGACCCGAGAAGGGCCTTCTTGGTCATGGCACTAACACTTTGGAACTTTCTCCCCAGGGACATTTGTCTGTCTCCTTCCATCGGTGTCTTTTGCCAGCAGGTGAAGACTTTTTTTTTTGTTTCCTTTGGCATACCTCCAAGTAATGCTTACTGGCCTACTTCCTGGGTTTGGTGGGTTTTTTTGTTTGTGCATTTTTATTGAATTATTTTACAATTTTAAAACAAAGTTTGAGCCCAGCGGCACCTTTAAGACCAACAAAGTTTCACTGTGGGTATAACCATGCTCCCTCTAAGCCATGGAGTCTTGTGAGCAAAAATTCTACTTTGCGAGCTACTGGCATTAAAGTTGTGAGTGAGCAGTTTGGCTGCTGCATAAGTCAGTTTGCTCTAGAGCCATTCTTCCTGAACTAAGACGAAAAGGTGAGAGCCAGAGGCTAAAAAACTGTGGGGTAGCTCACACTAACTCAGCTTAGAAGGAACAGTTCTTCAGTCTATGTGCGAGAAGGATCTAGTGGTCTTAGTTAGACCAGTGTGATGTGGTAGCTAAAAAGGCAAATGCCATTTTGGGCTGTATCAGCAGAAGTGTAGTGTCCAGATCATGAGAAGTGATGGTATCGCTTTACTGTGCTCTGGTTAGTCCTCAGCTAGAGTATTGTGTTCAGTTTTGGGCACCACAATTTGAGAAGGATACAGACAAGCTGGGACGTGTCCATAGGAGGGCAACGAAGATGGTGAGGGGTCTGGAGACCAAGTCCCGTGAGGAAAGGCTGAAGGAGCTGGGTGTGTTTAGCCTGGAGAGGAGATGACTGAGAATTGATATGATAACCATCTTCAAGTACTTGAAGGGTTGTCATCTAGAGGATGGTGTAGAGTTGTTTTTTGTTGCCCCAGAAGGTCGGACCAGAACCAACGGGTTGAAATTAAATCTGAAGAGTTTTCAGCTAAACGTTAGGAAGAACTTCCTGACAGTGAGAGCGGTTCCTCAGTGGAACAGGCTTCCTTGGGAGGTGGTGGGCTCTCCTACTCCGTGAGAGCCAGTTCGGTGTAGTGATTAAGTGTGTGGAGAACTGTGATTCCCCACTGCATTGTGCATGGGGTTGGACTAGATGACCCTGGAGATCCCTTCCAACTCCCATGATTCTATGTGTGCATTCACACGGAAGCTCATACCCAGAATTAAACTGTTTTGGTCTTAAAGATGCCACTGGACTCAAACTTTGTTCTATAGCTTCAGACCAACATGGCTACCCACCTGAATTTATTATTTTAAGTGTCCTTTTATTTGTTCATATATTTTAATGCTCACTGCTTGAAGGACATTGCTCGGGTCCTAAGGCGGCATTAAAATGTTTTAAATAAAATTCAGACCATTTTCGGTCTCTCTCAATACTTTCGGCTTGACGTCTCCAAGGCTTTGGGCAGAGAGCCGTGCTACTTGGCGACCTTTAATTACAGAGACCAAGAGGAGTCTTTGCTAACTCCATACTGTTCTCCTGGCAGACTTCAAGATTTTGGTTTTGAAGCTGGAGACCTCTGAACAGCTTGGGCCTGTCTTGAGAAGACCTCTGAACAGCTTGGGCCTGTCTGTTCGACTGAGATTATGTGATCCACTGAGATCCCTCTGAACTCTGGCACGTGTATCTATGAGTCCTCAAAGATGACCCAAGCCTGCAGCTATGGCATTCCCTTCTCTGGGGGGTTATGTGGAGCATGATCCGGAGAAGTGCCGCAACAAACTTTTATTTGGGGAAAGTTTTGAATAATTGGGGCAAAGCTGGAGAGTGCTACAGTCCCAATGTTCTGTGATAGGGCATTCATGAATATTTTAACTGGTTTGCAATGGAGCAAGGCAGATTCTGTGTCCACATCAAGTCGCAGAGGCAAGTGCCAAGGAACATTTCCCTGCTGCCTTACTTTGTCTGGACCCAGGAGGTTCCTGAAGACATGGTGAGTGGGGGCATTTGCAACTTGAAGGGGGCAAGAGCTGTAGTCATAGAGCTCCATGTGCAGTTCCCATAGGCCTCATGACCAATGTGTCAGACTCCTGCAACAATCAGAATCAACAACTCGCTTCTTCAGAAGGAAAGTTTATTGATACAGTATTGGCAGTGCGTCTCTACTTCAGGATCTGTGTTAAGACTAAAGCAAAAAGCGCAGGGTGGACAGATATACATGGTTCAAAGGGGTCCCTGGGTGGCATGGAGCCGATCAAGGTAAAAAGCAGGGCCCGCCAAGAAGTAACGGACACATGTTCCCAGAGATGATGTTACAGCTAGGAACCAAGATCATGCACATAAAACACACAGATAACAAGGCATCGCTAAGACAGTGAGAGAATCGAAACTAACACATTCCAAGCAGCTCATCCCCCCCCAAGCCTCTATGGCAGCAAGCTGACACAATGCTCCCTCTGAGCTGTGGAGTCTTGTGAGCAAAAAGTCTACTTAGTCAGCAACTGGCATGAAAGTTTTGAGCGAGCAGTTTGGCTGCTGCCTAAATTAGTTTGCTTTGGAGCCAATCCTTCCTGAGCGAAGACAAAAATGTGTGAGCCGGAGGCTAAAATACTGTGAGCTAGCTCACACTGACTCAGCTAAGAGGGAACATTGCAGTCGTGACATTTCTGAGTTTGTGCAATCCAACTAGACCTCAAGCCCAGTTGCGCTAAGATTTTCAAGGTACGAGCGCTTTCCAGAGTCTGGAATTCGAAGTCAAGTTCTACAAAAGTTAGTTTCAGTGGGCGGCTGTGTTTGTCTGCTGCCGAGCAGCTGGATTCGAGTCCAGCTAGCACCATAGAGACCAACAAGATTTTCGAGGTAGGAGATTCCAGGAGCCCAAAGCTCCCTTCGTCAGATGCTCACGAGTATAAGTTGAAGGTTCATCAGATAGGAGCCCCCTCCGGTACAAGTAGGAGGTATTTGATACCTGTCCCAGGTGAGTTGCAAATTGCTTGGTGGAACTGGTGGGGGAATTCTTCTTCATGCAAATTCTTTTGTTGTTGTTGTTCAGTTGTACAGTCGAGTCCGATTCTTCCCCACCCCATGGACCACATCACGCCGGCCCTCCTGTCTTCCATCATCCTCTGGAGTTTGCTCAATTTCATGTTCGTTGCATCGGTAACACTGTCCAACTATCTCATCCTTTGCCATCCCCCTTCTTCTTTTGCCTTCAATCTTTCCCAGCATCAGGGTCTTCTCCAGTGAGTGCTCCCTTCCCATTTGGTGGCCAAAGTATTTGAGCTTCAGCTTCAGTATCTGTCCTCCCAGGGAACAGTCAGGGTTGATGTCTTTTAGGATTGACTGATTCGATCTCCTTGCAGTCCAAGGGACTCTCAAGAGTCTTCTCCAGCACCATAATTCAAAAGAATCCAATCCAATTACCTTTATTGGCATGTAACCCTTGCAGACCCATGTACAACAGAAACAACCACAGCGTAGAATAATATTTGCAAAATACAGATACAAGGAATTATCAAGTCAGTATCAATTAAATAAAGGGCGAATAGAAATGGCACCAAAAAGAAATTTAGCAACAGTTTCCATTATCTTAAGGTTTAGATTATCAAGAAGAAAAGGATCTTTAGGCAATCACGATATTCTTCTAATTGAGCCAAAGTAAAATTTAGAAATTTCAGTCGTAGCGCATGGTAGAAGGGGCACTGAAATAAGACATGGGGGATCATTTCGATATTATCATTTGTGCATGGACAACATCTGTCAGAAAGGGGCACACCCTGAAAACGGCCGGATAATAAGGCTAAAGGTAATGCATTGAATCTCTCCAAAGAGAGGGCTCTACAGAGTTTGGGGATGTGAAGTTGGTACAGGTAAGAGGCAGCTTGGCCGACTTTAGGAGATATTCCAAAATACAGGGGTGAGCAGGTTTTATTAGCGGCATTGTATAGTGAATGTATCTCAGAACAAAGTAGATTGGCTCTTATAATTGAAAAAGCCTCAGATTCGGGAGTAAGGAGTAAGGAATCTAATGTGATATCCAGGGATTTAATTTTGGATTCTATATACGTAATCCAGTTAGAGTCATTAGATTCCAGTAGAAGCTGATAGGTGTACCTAGAGGGGCCTGAATTGAAAAGAAGACGAAGCCAACGCTTAATTGTAATTAGCCACGCTTCAGTTATCAACATGTTCTGGCCACGTTCCAGGCATCTATTCTCTGGCGCTTGGCCTTCCTTATAGTCCAACATCTCCCAAATATGTACAATTTGTGGAGGTTGCTTGAGGCTGAACTCCCAGAATTGACGAATATCAAGAGAATACTGAATACATTGGCTACCCAATGGGTATCAAATGGCTTCACTTACTTTTCCACTAAAGGTGATGGCAGTATAGAGGCTGGGAGGTAGTGGTCTCTTCAAGCCCATGGACACGGGGCTCAGGTAGCACTAGGAAATCTACTTTGGAATCCAGGCATCGAGCCAGCGTTGGGTCGATCCGGTGACACACAAACGAGTACTGGAAGGCAAAACCCGGGATTGTTGTGTCAGCATTTTATTTTTTCCCCCCCCCGAGCAGGAGAGTTCTGGCCTATTGTCTGCTCTTTTATGTCTGGCGTGTTCCAAGAATGATTGATCTTGTAAAAATTTGCCCAGTTAGCTTCCAACGCCTGCCCTCGTCGTGAAGAACGCATTAAAAAGGAAGCTTGATTCCGTCTGGATGGAAATGAGTACTAATAACAGACACAGCGGCCAGAGCGTGTTACGAGGCATTTCTGGTATACTCGATTGTTCTCTCCGTGTTTTAAAAATGAAGAGACCGCGATGCGAGCGGCAGGCGATTGTTTGGTTTACCTTCTTCACACCCACCCCACCCCCATGGGAGTAGCTGTCAGTCCTGGCCTACTCCATTGTGTCTGGGATGTGTTGTTGTTTTCCTAAGCTTTCGGTGTGGCCCCATGTCTTTCCGATGAAAACAGAACTGCAGCCCAGGATTTACTATTTTCATTGCTGTGGGAATTTTCTATGCCCAAAACTGTGTGTGTGTGTTTTTTTTAAAAGCTATGTTGCCAGTGGCAACTCCATTCTAATCTCTTACTGTATGCGGACTACTGTTTACACATTTCTGACGATTCACTGTAGTCTAGGCTTTTCTTTCCTCGGTAGCATTCACACACGTGCTGTTCCTGCTGTTAAGCGTTTACAGGCTTGAAACGAAACTCGTGCTTCCCTTTAGATTTGTGGGCAGCGGCGTCCAACTTCTGCATGCCAAACGTTAGGCTGTGCATACGATGCTGAAACCGGAAAGCCATTCTGTTAATTCCAGGAAAGCTGTAAACCAAAGTACAACTTCAGAACGCTGTAATTGTTGAACTGCCACCTGTGCAGTTCGGGTGTGTAAAACCCCCATGAGTAATAATGGTGATCAGATAAGGCGAATCAAGGAACATGTTGAACTACAGTGTAAAGGTTAAGGTGAGTTTGAGGGGCTGTTTTACCTTCCGATTAATGGATAAAGCAGAGAGCACCCTTCTCACGTATCAGAATTCTGTCCATATATTGTAAGAACGTATGAAAGCCAGGATCATTTAGACCAGGGGTGTCAAACTTATTTGTTACGAGTGCTGGATCTGACGTAAGTGAGTCCTTGTTGGGCCGGGCCATATGTGTGTCATAAGATGTAAGGCCAGGTAGCGGAGATATAAACTTCATAAAGGACACAAACACAAAGGGTCTCTTTTTTTACTTAAAATAAGAACAAGCTTAAAACATCAGCCCTCTTGCAATGTTTTCCTTATTTAAGTGTGTCTGATAACTGACACCTCTTGCTCTGAATTACTGCATCAAAATGCCTGTGCTGTTGCAATCTTGAGCGTGCCGTTCAGGCGTGTCTCTGTAAGCCGCAAACCTACGATGACGCAGCAGCAGCAGAACTGGAAGAAGAAGCAGGAGACAGCCAGTTCCACTGTGGGCCCAATAGAAGCCCTCCGGGGGCTTGATCTGGCGCCCGGGCCACATATTTGACACCCCTGATTTAGGCAGTAAGATTTGTGTGTCTGATGCAAGGTAGGCTGTGTCTTTATGACTGGGGTAGGAAAATGAACACAGACAGGAAGACATAATTATGTGCATATACAGAGTAGTGTAGTGGTTAGTGTCGGACTAGGGTCACGTGAGGAGGGAAAAACAATTTTGTAAGCCGTTTTAAGTGTGCATCCATAGAAAATTAAAGCAATGTAGCATGGCAGCCAAAAGAGCGGTCTTGCACACTTCTAAAGTGTACTCTTTGCTCTTTCAAACCCAAGGTACCTAGGGGTCCCCAACATTGTGCCCGTGGGCACCACGGTGCCTGCTGCCACCTTTCTTGGTGCCCACCAAGTGTTTTTAAAAAGTGGGCAGAGCCAGGCGGGAGCCAGTTTGGTGTAGTGGTTAGGGGCGTGGACTCTAATCTGGGAGAACCGGATTTGATTCCCCACTTCTCCAATCGCAGGTGCTGGATGACCTTGGGCAAGCCATAGTTCTGGCACAGCTGTTCTTGAAAAAGACCAGTTTCTCTCAGAGCTCTCTCAGCCCCACCTACCTCACAGGGTGTCTGTTGTGGAGAGGGGAAGGGAAGGGAAAGGAGACTGTAAGACGCTCTGAGACTCCGAGTGAAGGGCGGGATATAAATCCAATCTCTTCTTCGTCTTCTGATGGGCCATTGGAGGAGCGATTGACTGTGCAGATTTTTAAAGATTTGTTTTGGCAGCAGCTGGTACCACAACAAAAGAATATTCACTGTGTGGCCAAAGGTAAGCAAGGGCAGCCATTTTGTGCCCGGCTCCAACTCCTGTGGCAGCCATTTTGCAGCTCCGCCCACTACACTGTGTCAGAATTCCAAATGTGCCCACGGGCTCAAAAAATTTGGGGACCCCAAATAAAGTAATAATGCCCGCATAATGGAATGTGAATGTTTGTGCTCAGGACAATAAAACGTACTTCTGAAACCTTACTTATTACGAGTATGTACATATCCTTTGGAATGGGGGTGCAAACAAGAAAAAAAATCTTTCGTTGTGTCGTCACGTCAGCCTTTCCTGTAGTTTTAAACATGTTGGACTTGAAAAATTAAGGGAACTTTCAAACGTTAATTGTGCGGACGGCAAGAAATACCCATGTACCAGGAAGAAGACACCAAGAAGGAAACCCCTATTACCGGCTCACAACAGGGAGATTTTCTGCCGTCAGTTCTAAGCATCGAGAAGACCATTTGCGAGCTGGTTGGGAAACTACAAAAGTCCCCTAAGCTGTTATTAATTTTTTAAATTGCTTTCTGTTCTTCGAGCCCCAGGGTTTATGTGTTCCGTGCACTGCTAACCTTGAATAAACATGAGCCAGAGTTCCCATGTAGTTTCCTCAGTCTGAAAGATGAAGTCAGGTGGGGAAGATCCTTACCAGATACTGCTGTGTTCATGATTAAATAATGCCGGCTGACGAGCCTTGGTGAGAAGCCAAGCCCGTTAGTGCCTGCAATGACTTTTCACCATCACAAATGGTCTGTGTGTACCTGTTGAAACACGTGCACTTAATTCCATATATACCTCTGGATGTTCTCGTCCCTTGGTGACGTGAAATGGGTGACAGACTTGTGAGCGAAAGTGGTGGCACTGAAATGGTGTTGGATGTGGTATAAAAGTCAATGTCATGAGAACATAAGAGAAGCCATGTTAGATCAGGCCAGTGGCCCATCCAGTCCAACAGGCTGTGTCAAACAGTGGCCAAAACCCAGGTCCACCAGTGGGGCCAGAACACCAGAAGACCTCCCACTGTGGCCCCCCAAGCACCAAGACGACAGAGCATCAGTGTCCCAGACAGATGTTTCATCTATACCTTGTGGTGGCTAATAGCCTCTCATGGACCTCTGCTCTATATTTTTCTCCAGTCCCCTCTTGAAGCTGTCTATGCTTATAGCTGCCACCACTTCCTGCAACAGTGAATTCCCCTGTGTTAATTCCTCTTTGGGTGAACATAAGAACATAAGAGACGCCAATGTTGAATCAGGCCAATGGCCCACCCAGTCCAACACTCTGTCACACAGCGGCCAAAGATACCAGGTGCCATCAGGAGGTCCAGCAGTGGGGCCAGGACACTAGAAGCCCTCCCACCATTGACCGCCCCCCGCACCAAGAATACAGAGCATCAATTGCCCCAGTCTGAGAGTCCCTATCTGTACCTTGTGGCTAATAGCCACTGATGGACCTCTGCTCCATATGCTTATCCAATTCCCTCTTGAAGCTGTCCATGCTTGTAGCCGCCGCCACCTCCTGTGGCAGTGAATTCCACGTGTTAATCACTCTTTGGATGAAGGAGGACTTCCTTTTATCCATTCTGACCCGACCGCTCAGCAATTTCATGGACTGCCCTCGAGTTCTTGTCTTGTGAGAAAGGGAGAAAAGTACTTCTTTCTCAACCTGCTCAATCCCATCCATAATCCTAAGAACATAAGAGAAGCCAATGTTGAATCAGGCCAATGGCCCATCTAGTCCAACACTGCAGCCAAAATATACCAGGTGCCATCCGGAGGTCCAGCAGTGGGGCCAGGACACTAGAAGCCCTCCCACTGCTGCCCCCTCCAACACCAAGAATAGAGTGCATCACCTGCCCCAAACTGAGAGTTCCCATCTATACCCTGTGGCTAACAGCCACTGATGGACTTCTGCTCCATATGTTTATCTAATTCCCTCTTGAAACTGCCCATGCTTGTAGCTGCCACCACCTCCTCTGGCAGTGAATTCCATATGTTAATCACTCTTTGGGTGAAGAAGTATTTCCTTTTATCTGTTCTAACCCGACTGCTCAGCAATTTCATGGATTGCCCACGAGTTCTTGTATTGTGAGAAAGGGAGAAAAGTACTTCTTTCTCAACCTGCTCAATCCCGTTCATAATCTTATAAACCTCAATCATGTCATGTCTTATAATCATGTCTTATAAACCTCGATCATGTCACCCCTCAGCCGTCGTTTCTCCAAGCTAAAGAGCCCCAAGTGTTTTAACCTTTCTTCATAGGGAAAGTGTTCCAACCCTTTTATCATTCTAGTTGCCCTTCTCTGCACTTTTTCTAATGCTATAATATCCTTTTTATGGTGTGGCAACCAGAACTGTACACAGTATTCCAAATGAGGTCACACCAATGATTTATACAGGGGCATTATGATACTGGCTGATTTGTTTTCAGTACCCTTCCTAATAATCCCCAGCATAGCGTTGGCCTTCTTTATTGCAGTTACACACTGTCTAGACATTTTCATTGAGTTATCTACTACAACTCCCAGATCTCTCTCTTGGTCAGAGTCTGCCAGTTCAGACCCCAGGGTGAAGAAGGACTTCCTTTGATTTGTTCCAAGCCTGCTGCTCCTTAATTTCATTGAGTGCCCACCAGGTTCTCGTATTGTGAGAAAGGGAGGAAAGGACTTCTTTCTCTGCCTGCTCTATCCCATGCATAATTTTTAAACCTCTCATGTCATCATTTCTGCAAGTTAAAGAGCCCTAACCTTTTTAACCTTTCTTCAGAGGGAAGATGTTCTGTCTCCTTAATCGTTTTAGTCACCCTGTTCTGCACCTTTTCCAGTGCTACTATATATGCATACATACATACATACATACATACATACATACATACACATACATACATATATATATACTAGGGGGGGAAGCCCGTTGCGGCCGAGGCAACGGGCCCTAGGGAGAGTCCTTGGAGGTGGGCAAGGCGGCTGGGCTGGCCCCGTCACGCAGGGAGGAGGGGCGGTGTTCTCCGGGCAAGGGAAGAGTCCGAGGGCCGCCGCTGACTCCGCGCGCAAGCCTCCCTGCCCCGCCGTTCGGGAGGGCCCTCCGAAATGGGCAACCCCGCCCCCGCACATCGCGTTCCCGAAAGCCTTCAGGGAGGGGTGGCCGGGCAGCGCTCCCGAGGCCCGCTGCGCCCTCCCCCACAAAGCCTCCATACCCAGCTTTGGGTGAAGTCCCTCCGAGGCGGTAGCCGCCGCCGCCCCCCAGCCCGAAGCGATCGGCGGCTGGAGCAGACTGGGGGCGTGAGGCTGCGCGGTGGCTGAGTGGGAGGGCGCACAGCCACGCCGGAAGGCTAAGCAGCCAGTGGCGAGGGACTCCGTCTCTGACTGGCAAGTCCCTCGGCCAACTGATTCCGGCGCGCATTTTGACCATATAAGGTATGACCAGAACTCAAATATATATAAGGGAGGAGATATATATATATATATATATATATATATATATATATATATAGAGAGAGAGAGAGAGAGAGAGAGAGGTGTGGTGAACCGGAACTGTGTCCATGTGTAGCCTTCTGTCATGGATGGTGAAGGCATGTCAGTCACAAGTCTGGTTGTCGGTGGGGTGGGTGGGCATGTCTTGTCCCTTTAACAGAAGTTTAATGTGCTAAGATGGGCAATTGAAGCTTTTCATGACATGGATGTATGTAACATCACCTGCTGTATAATACCCCATTAGGCCTCTGCTAAAGGGACACCTTGACAGGCCAGTCTAGCCTATCTCATCAGATCTCAGAAGGCAAGGGCCGGCTGCGGTCAGTATTTGGATGAGAGAGGACCACGGAACTCCAGGATTGCTATGCAGAGGCAGGCAATGGCAAACCATCTCTGTCTCTTGCCTTGGAAAACTTACAAGGTGACCTGGTAAGTTTTTCGCCATGTTGGTGGCTACCCTAGTCACAAACGATCGGTCTACTATGAGCAAGACAGCGAATGAGTTGGGAACTGGCTCCGAAATATCCAATCAGAATGGCCCATGTTAGTGTATTGTTTCAGCAGCAACCAATTGCTATGTTTGGAAATCCCTTTCATGATAATAGCACCATTAAGCATTCTGGAATACCAGCAGAAATTCTGGCTGTTTGAAGAGAGGTTAAAAAGTGGTTGCAGAGGGGGTCAGACTGGTGTTTGGGGCTGTTTCCGCTGGTGGAGCTACCCGTGCCCCTACAATGCCTGTCTTTTCTTTTATAAGTCTTCTCTGTACTGAGACGCTTTGGTCTTCTCCATACATATATAATATGGCTTTCTCTTCCTCACAGCAGTGTTGTACTGGAAAGAATTAAGAACGTAAGAGAAGCCAATCTTGGATCAGGCCAATGGCCCATCCAATCCAACACTCTGTGACACACAGTAGCCAAAAATACCCAGTGCCATCAGGAGGTCCAGCAGTGGGGCCAGGACACTAGAAGCCCTCCCACTGTTGACCCCCCAAGCACCAAGAACACAGCACCACTTGCCCCAGAATCCCTATCTATACCTTGTTGCTAATAACCACTGATGGACCTCTGCTCCATATGCTTATCTAATTCCCTCTTATCCCCTCCTGTGGCAGTGAATTCCAAGTGTTAATCACTCTTTGGGTGCAAAAGTACTTCCTTTTATCTGTTCCAACCTGACCTCTCAGCAACTTCATGGAGTGCCCACCCGTTCTTGTCTTGTGAGAAAGGGAGAAAAGTACTTCTTTCTCGACCTGCTCAATCCCACGCATAATCTTGTAAACCTCGATCACGTCACCCCCTCAGCCGTCGTTTCTCCAAGCTAAAGAACCCCAAGAGCTTTAACCTTTCTTTAACCTTTAGCATTTCTTCAAACATTCTGAGATGTTTCTAAATCTGTTCCAAAATCTGGGATGCCAGAAGTATAGGAGGCGTGCTGTCAGAGTCCCGCAGCCATCAGTTCCTAACAACTGTCCTTAACAAGGTTCAAGTTTAATGAACATAAGAACATAAGAGAAGCCAATGTTGAATCAGGCCAATGGCCCATCTAGTCCAACACTCTGTCACAAAGCGGCCAAAATATACCAGGTGCCATCAGGAGGTCCAGCAGTGGGGCCAGGACACTAGAAGCCCTCCCACTACTGCCCCCTCCAGCACCAAGAATAGAGTGCATCACCTGCCCCAGACTGAGAGTTCCCATCTATACTTCTGCTCCAGATGTTTATCTAATTCCCTCTTGAAACTGTCCATGCTTGTAGCTGTCACCACTTCCTCTGGCAGTGAATTCCATATGTTAATCACTCTTTGGGTGAAGAAGTATTTCCTTTTATCTGTTCTAACCCGACTACTCAGCAATTTCATGGAGTGTCCACGAGTTCTTGTCTTGTGAGAAAGGGAGAAAAGTACTTCTTTCTCAACCTGCTCAATCCCATTCATAATCTTATAAACCTCGATCATGTCACCCCTCGGCCGTCGTTTCTCCAAGCTGAAGAGCCCCAAGCATTTTAACCTTTCTTCATAGGGAAGGTGTTCCACCCCTTTTATCATTCTAGTTGCCCTTCTCTGCACTTTTCCCAATGCTATAATATCCTTTTTGAGATGTGGTGACCAGGTCATCTTGTCCAACCTCCTGCACAAGGCAGGAAATTCACAAATACCTCCCCCCTGCACACCCTGAGTGACCCCTGCTTTATGCCCAGAAGAGAAAAGTACTTCTTTTTCAACCTGCTCTATCCCATGCATAATCTTATAAACCTCGATCATGTCACCCCTCAGGAGTATATCCTGACCAATGCAGTGCACGGTGGGTCTATGACATCTTGCAATTTGGATATGCCTCTGCTAATATGCCCCAAGATCGCATTAGCCTTTTTTGCTGCCGCATCACACTGGCTGCTCCTATTTAACTTTTGGTCCCCCCTGTATCTTATTCACACACACACACTGCTATCCAGAAGTGTATCTCCCCCCATCAAGTATGCATGTTCCTCATTTTTGTTACTGAACTGTTGCAAATAATTGTCTGAAAGGTAGGATGACCATTTGTGTATTGGGGAAGAAGAGTTCAGTTTTGTGACTTTTCAGCCACTGGCAGAAATCAACTGTTGTGAAAAACAAACAAAGGCCACATTACCTAGCGGGATCACAGATCTGGAGAAGCTTCCACAACCTGGCAAGGTTGTTATATATTTACAGGGTTTACTGTCTTGGAGCCATAAATGCGGCGGAACTGTCTTTCGGCTCACAGTTGCTCTCATTGGATGTCACGGTAGAGTTGCAGGGAACAGCCAGGAGTCATAAAAGAGAACAGAAAATCGATTGTCCATTAGGAAGGTGTAGCCATCCTTAATTTCTCCGGCTTAGGGCAGTAAGTGCAAACGCCTTGGGGGCATGATGGGAAGCTGGCCAGGGTGGTGGTGGTGGTGGTAGAGGAGTAAACCATGTGGAACCCACTGCGATTCAAACAAGGGGAATTCTGGCTGCCCCTGCGGTATCTGTCCTTCCCAAGGGTATATGCACGTGGAGATGAGCAGGTGAATCCATGGTGCATTCGTCAGTGGGAAGCAAAATTCTGATGTGGGTAGCCTGAAGGGATTGTGTTGGGAGGCTGCTGAAGAAGGAGGAGGAGGAGATTGGATTTATACCTTGCCCCTCACTACCTGAAGGAGTCTCAGAGTGGCTTACAATCTCCTTTCCCTTCCCCTCCCCACAACAGACACCCTGCGACTGGTAGGTGGGGCTGAGAGAGCTCTGAGAGAAACCGCTCATTTTCAAGAACAGCTCTGTCAGAACTATGGCTTGCCCAAGGTCATCCAGCAGTTGCAAGTGGAGGAGTGGGGAATCAAACCCGGTTGTCCCAGATTAGAGTCTGCGCTCCTAACCACTACACCAAACTGAACCAGCATGGCAGCTCTGTTGGGACTGTGGCGGCTCCATTTAACTGTATAAAGTTCATATAATTGAAGAAGAGGAGATTGGATTTATGCCCTGCCCTTCACTCGGCATCTCAGAATGGCTTACAAACTCCTTTCCCTTCCCCTCCCCACAACCGACCCCCCCTGTGAGGTAGGTGGGGCCGAGAGAGTTCTTTCGAAGACTGCTCTTGGAAGAACAGCTCTGAAAGAAGTTGTGACTGACCCAAGGTCACACCAGCAGATGCATGTGGGAGAGTGGGATATTAAACCCGGTTGTCCCAGATTAGAGTCCGTGCTCTTAATCACTACACCAGACTGGTAAAAGGGAAGCTCCCATGGGGAGGGACGGTGGCTCAGTGGAAGAGTCTCTGCTTGGCATGCAGAATGTCCCAGGTTCAGTCCCCGGCATCTCCAGTTACAAATGACCATGCAGTCGGTGATATGAAAGACCTTTGCCTGAGACCCTGGAAAAGTGTGGAGAAAGGCTCTGGCTCAGTGGTAGAGCATCTGCTCAGTATGGAGAAGGTCCCCAGTTCAATCCCCGGCATCTCCAGTCCAAAGGACCAGGCAGTAGGTGATGGGACCCCAGAGAGCTGCTGCCCATCTGAGTAAACAGTGCTGAAATTGATGGACCAAGGGTCCAATTCAGCATAAGGCAGGTTCTTGTATGTTGATACGCGTTGTTGATCCTGTTCACATCTTGGTACTTCATTTGTGCTTTATCTCTGTGAACATATTTAACACCACACATCTGTTATGGCAAGAAGGAAATTGGAGGCCCTTGAGACTTCACAAGCCTGGAAAAACCTTCTGTTCCTTAAACAAAAATATTGGTTCCAACATCCCAAATCTTTAAAACTCCTATCTTGGAAATTAAATTACACATGGAATTCACTGCCACAGGAGGTGGTGGCAGCAACAAGCATGGGCAGTTTCAAGAGGGAATTGGATACACATATGGAGCAGAGGTCCATCAGTGGCTATTAGCCACAAGGTATAGATAGGAACTCTCAGTCTGGGGCCAGTGATGCACTCTATTCTTGGTGCTGGGGGGGCACAGCAGTGGGAGGGCTTCTAGTGTCCTGACCCCACTGCTGGACCTCCTGATGGCACCTGGTATTTCTGGCCACTGTGTGACAGAATGTTGGACTGGATGGGCCATTGGCCTGATTCAACATTGGCTTCTCTTATTTCTTATGTTCTCTTATGTTCTTAAAGAAAGAAAAAGCTAAAAGACATATAGACTTCATAAAAGATACGGGAAATATAACCTACTCTTCTTCTAAGGACATATTTCAAGTCTTTACGCACTATTATAAAACAGTATACCACTCTGATAATCCAGAGTTGAAGGCAATACAGCAATATCTGCAGTCAAACCACTTAATTAAATCACTCTCCGATGAGCAGAAATCCTTCCTAGAATCCCCCATAACACCGGGGGAGATTCTCAAGGCTGTAAGAATGGCCCAAACAAACAAAACCCCCAGGATGTGATGGCTTGCTGGACAAATTTTACATGATTTTTGCCAACACATTAATTCCCCCTCCCCAACCGATATTTGCCACTCTATTTTAGAGTTCGGTAAGCTTCCTCCATCTTGGGAGCAAGCAAAAATAATCGTAATACCAAAACCCAGTAAGGATCTCTCGATCCCTAAGTCCTGTTTCCCTAGTGAATAACGATTACAAACACTTAAAAAAAAAAATTATACCCCACCCTCCCCGCAAAGCAGGTTCAGGGCGGCTTCCAACAACAGACACAACAATACAGAATAAAAACATAAATAATACAGAATTAAAACACCGCCTTTAAAATAAAACATTACAAAATATCAGAGTACCTGGCGGCAGTTGAAAATCACACGAATAAAGTGCTGTCCAATAAAGTGCTTCGATGTTATTCCACGTAAAGCGTTTAGATGTTATTCTGCTCATTCTTGAGGCGGCTGCTTGATGTTAGCATCACAGGCCGTGCGCTTGGGCCGCGGCGGCCCCTAATTGTATGCCTGGCGGAAGAGCTCCGTCTTGCAAGCCCTGCAGAACTGTGAGAGGTCTCACAGGGCCCTGATCTCCTCTGGGAGCTCGTTCCACCAGGTAGGGGCCGCCACCAAAAAGGCCCTGGCTCTAGTAGCAGCTAGCCTGGCCTCCCTCGGACCAGGAAGGGTCAGCTGATTTTGAGACCCAGACCGTAGTGCTCTCTGGGGTATATATGAGGAAAGGCGGTCAGTTTTAACATCTTCACCTCAGATTTAACATCTAGATTGAATAGCATTACTTTTTGCTGTCTGGTTTTACACAGGGGCAGCATCCCACGGGGATTTCCTCCTGCATATTCTGGGTCTGGGGCATCGCAGTTGTTACAGCTTCTGTGTATTTGCATCAGCAGAGCATGGTGGTGTGTGTGTGTGTGTGTGAAGGGGTCAGCGGCGGCAGCCAGCAGTGTGGAGATATGGGGTATACATGGATGTTGCGTCTGTTCACTTCTGCATTGCTTGCTGCAGTGGAAGGGGCACCTATTCACCACCGGCGTTTTCCTAAAACTTCAGTCTCGGTCTGGCATTGCTTTGGATTTCAGTTAAATCTGAGGGGGGAGGATGGTGACAGATGACGCCGATTGATTTACAAATTTAAATGGAGCCTTCGCCGTCTTCTGAGAACCATTAAAACAGAAGCATTACTCAGACTTGACTCCTCGCCTTTTCTCTCCCGGTGCCTTGTCAGAAATAAAGAAACGCGAGCGACGCGGAGCTGTCGAAATGCACATGTTTTTTGTTTCAGAGGAACGTGGGGTTCACAGAGCTCAGTTTACTTTCGCTGCGATTCAGTCGTCGTTGCAGCAGGCCTTTTTGAGTTTAGCTAGGATAGGATATTTTTTTTCCCAGATATCTATCAAAGGAATCAGAAACTCTGGTTTTCTGGGCGGGCTGACGCACCACTGGCGGAAGAAGCCATGGGAGGCTGTGGCATTCCTAGGCAGAGCCTCATGTGCTACAGGCCTAGGAAGCCTGGTGACGGGCATAATGTGACCTGTGGTCCATATGTAGTTCTGCTCGCATAGACCAGAAGAAAAATTCAACTGAAGTACAGTGTAGTGGGGTTCATATACGTATTGTAGTGTGCACTCTTATGCAAAAACTTTGGCCAACCTAATGAGACAAGTAGAACGCAGATGAAGTAAGCAGAAATTCAGTGCCTGAAATCCTATGCTTTAAGTTGCCGGCCTGCTTCAAGAAGAGGGAATTTAGGTCTTTCTTTTGCCGTTCGGCCCTAAAGGAGCTCCTGGGACAGACAGCACACATGAACGTACATGAATGCATGAAAATACCTTCTAGTGAATCAGACCATCGGTCCATCAAAGTCAGTATTGTCTACTCAGATCGGAAGTGGCTCTCCAGGGTGTGACCCAGTCATTAACTGGAGATGCCAGGGATTGAACCTGGGACCTTCTGCATGCCAAGCGGATATTCTGCCACTGAGCTACAGCCCCCCTCCGTGGCTCTCCAGGGTCTCAAGTGGAGGTATTTCCTACTGCCTGGTCCTTTCTAACTGGAGATGCCAGGGATTGAACCTGGGACCTTCTGTGTGCCAAGCAGATGCTCTACCCCCAAGCCACAGTCCCTGCCATGCCGTTGTTCTAGGGTGAAGGCTTTGTTCCCTGGAAGGATGCAGAGGTCCAGGGTCTCAGGCAGAGGTCTTTCACATCACCGACTGCCAGATGCTTTTAGCTGGAGATGCTGGGGATTGAACCTGGGATCTTCTGCATGCCAAAGAGATACCATACCACTGAGCTACAGCCCCTCTCCACAGCTCTCCAGGGTCTCAGGCAGAGGTCTTTCACATCACCGACTGCCAGATGCTTTGAGCTGGAGACGCCGAGGATTGAACCTGGGACCTTCTGCATGCCAAAGAGATACCATACCACTGAGCTACAGCCCCTCTCCAGGGTCTCAGGCAGATGTCTTTCATATCACCGACTGCATGGTCATTTTTAACTGGAGATGCTGGGGACTGAACCTGGGACTTTCTGCATGCCAAGCAGATACCCAACCACTGAGCTACAGCCCCTCTCTACAGCTCTCCAGGGTCTCAGGCAGAGGTCTTTCACATCACCGACTGCCAAATGTTTTTAGCTGGAGATGCCGGGGATTGAATTTAGGACCTTCTGCATTGCTTTGATAATTTGCTTCCTCGTGGTGAGAAAAAGGAACTTTGAAAGCCGGACCTTGCAATACTTGTTCCTCCTGTGTGTATGGGTAGGAGGAACTTAATGTGTTCCTCTCTTCGCCCACCCCTGGAGTTCCCCAGGGGTACAGTCGCAAGCCGTTCACCTTATATTTCTTTAGGGTTGGGCTGCATTGCGCTCGCTGCAAAGCACAGAGAAGATGTCCTCCTCAAGCAGTGCAGCCTCCCTCCTTTTCAGTCCAATGGGACTGGCTTTCCCTGCCCCATTTAGTTCTCAGTCTCATCTCCTTTCCCACTCTGTCCTTCGGGTTTGGAAAAGGCAAGAAATTCAAATGGAATGGAAGGGCGTAAGACCACAAGAGGCGCTCTGCCTCAGGCAGTGGATTAATTTTATTTTTATTTCTGTTGTTTATAATACGTCTTTCTCACTGGGAATCAAGGTGGGCGATGCAGAATGAATCAATACAGTGTCAGCTAGGCCGCTGTCATGGTTGATGGAAGGGGGGTGGGAAGCTGATGGGTCGTCTCCTGCTGTAATGGAATCTTGACTTTAGTTTCTTCCTGCCTTGTCTTATCTGCTAGCCTAGGGCGGTGACCTTGGTGCCTTGCTGCTGCTTTTGCTGGGAACGCAAATACAACCCCATTAGCTTAGGCGGGTTTTAGCATATCCTCTGATTGGCTCAGGCCCATCAGGGGGACCCCTTTGAATTTTGTATAACTCCCCATTGCGCGTGCTTGCAATCAGTTCTGACACAGAATGTACGCACAGATGACCTGCCTTTACTGTACTCGATAAACTTGAACCTTTCTGAAGGATGTTTGTTGGGAACTGATTGCTGCGGGACTCTGACATACAGTCAACAGAATGGGGCGTTCAAGAAACAGTGAAATAGGATTTGGGTTGCAGAACCAAGCCAGGGATATGAAAGACAACAACCACCCAGAACTGAAGCAAGGCATAAGTGTTAATATGACACATTAAATGATGCAAGATTCCATAGCAGGATCCGACTCAACTATACACAGTAGTATAGGCCAGTCACCATACTCCCCAATAATTTATCCAGGTAGCTTTGTGAATCATTTTTAACAGTTCTACCCTATTGCCTGCAGAGAAAAGTCCTCTTGCATAATTCAGTTTTGCATAGTGTTGTTCAAAAGATCTTTATATTCCCATTCATACTACAATAGTGAGCCAAAAGCTGGGAGAGTGGGAGCTTTCCTGCCCTCCTCAGACGGGCCGTTCCAGATAGTGGGGGCCACAGCGGAGAAGGCACTGTGTACGGGCAGTTGTTGATTTTGCCCATTTGCGGGTTGGCACCTGCAGAAGACTCTGCTCAGATGAACGAAGCTGTCGTGGTTTGATCACATAGTGGGAAATCAGCCAATGGGAACTGTTTTTTGGGTCTTCCTATCTCCTGTGTCGGAGTTGGGGCACACATGTGCACACAAGGATCTCCCATGCGTCTGGGTCCTGGGAGTTGCTGCCTGCAGTCTTCACACACCTAACAGTTTACACTGTTTTAGATCAGTCAGGCCAGTTCCACACAGACAACACTGCCCTTATGTGGGTCTTCCTATCATTGGACGCTCCTGGGGTCTTGGATAGTGACTTGTTCTTGCAGACATGTCAGAGAGTCGCTGTGTCACTAGAAGATCAAGGGTCAAGTCCAGTAGCAGCTTAGAGGCCAGGAAGTTTTTGGAGTTAAGCGTTTTTGAGACTCAAAGCTCCCTTCATGAGATACCTGTCCAAGGGAGCTTTAGAACACAAAGTTCGAGTCCAGTGGCACCTTTAAGACCAGCAAAGTTTTATTCGACGTTATGAGCTTTCATGGGAATAGGTGTTGCTTTTTTTAATTTTGGAATTATCGGACGAAGATGTTGATTATAGTCTTAATCTTTTTTATTTAGCGTTCCACTAGTATTTAAATATTTAGTCAGAATAAAACTTAGATTTTGACAAATGGTTAAGACAATATCCGGGTTTTAAACGATGATTTAATTTTAGCGTCGACGTTTGTCCAGCTGTGAAAGATGTGATCTCTCTTCTTGTTAATAGATTATCGCTGACATTAGGAAAGTTCTCGTTTATTCTTTTAAAGAGAGAACCCCTCCCAAAACACTGTAATGTTGATGCCTTATTGCCCGCTTCCATATTCAAAATATGTTGTTGTTCAGTCGCACAGTCAAGTCCGACTCTTCGCGACCCCAGGGACCAGATCATGCCAGGCCCTCCTGTCTTCCGCTGTCCGCTGAAGTTTGCTCAATTTCATGTTCGTTGCATCAATGACACTGTCTGACCATCTTATCCTTTGCCGTCCCCTTCTTCTTTGACCTTCAATCTTTCCCAGCATCAGGGTCTTCTCCAGTGAATGCTCCCTTCTCATTTGGTGGCCAAAGTATTTGAGCTTCAGCTTCAGGATCTGGCCTTCCAGGGAACAGGCAGGGTTGATTTCTTTTAGGATTGAATGATTTGATCTCCTTGCAGTCCAAGGGACTCTCAAGAGTCTTCTCCAGCACCATATATTCAAAATATATATTCTTATTGATACATCTGATTTTACTTGCTGTATGTAACGACCAGTGTTCCCTCTAAGCTGAGTTAGTGTGAGCTAGCTCACAGTTTTTTAGCCTCCAGCTCACACATTTTTGCCTTAGCTCAGGAAGGATGGCTCCAGAGCAAACTAATTTATGCAGCAGCCAAATCGCTCGCTCACAACTTTAATGCCAGTGGCTCACAGAGTAGAATTTTTGCTCACAAGACTCCACAGCTTAGAGGGAACATTGGTAACAACCCATAATATTTGATAAATTTGATGGAGAAGAAGAGATTGGATTTATACCCCGCCCTTCACTACCCGAAGGAGTCTCAGAGCGGCTCACAATCGCCTTTCCCTCCCCACAACAAGACACCCTGTGAGGTAGGCAGGGCTGAGAGAGCTCTTTTGAGAACTGCTCCCGAGAGAACTCATGACTGACCCAAGGTCACACCAGCAGCCGCATGGGGAGGAGTGGGGAATCAAACCTGGTTCTCCCAGATAAGAATCTGCGCTCTTAACCACTACACCAAACTGGTATATATTTATATTTTCCCCTACCCCCTCTTCCTTTTTTGTATCCTGCCTTTTTTTTAGAAAATAAAAAAAATTAGTCATAAAAGGTATAAGTTTTCATATGCATGCACACTTCTCTAGATTACATGTATAGGGAACCTTTATACCCTGAAAGTCTTGCTAGTCCCTAAGGTGTTGGTCAAGCTGTTCTTTTGCAGATGTGGTTCTCAGAGGCACTGGAGCATTCGCTGGTGTGAAATCGGGGTTCTCTGTGTTCATGGTTCTGCTAAGTACATTTTGAGCTGGTGCCATCACATGATCTCTAGTGTGATGGGTGAGAGGTGTGAAGCGACACCTGTCTTTCAGGGCAGAACTGTCAAAATTCATGGCCGCCTGCTTTCTGCATGTGCTTCAGTAACGGGCACGCCGGAATAGCATCACTTTGCCTGCGACTGCAGAAACTTGGTTTATCAAGCACGGGGAAGGTTGCAACACATGGCTGGTAGGCAGTGTTGCCTCTAAGCTGAATCAGTGTGAGCTAGCTCATAGCTTTTTAGTTTCCAGCTCACACATTCTTGTCTTAGGTCAGGAAGGGATGGCCGCAGAGCAAACTAATTTATGCAGTAGCCAAATGGCTCGCTCACAACTTTAATGCCAGTCGCTCACAAAGTAGTTTTTTTGCACACAAGATTCCATAGCTTAGAGGAAGCATTGCTGGTAGGTGTGCCCGAGATGAGGTGATAGGGGCTGCTGATTCTACAGGTCTGCCTCGTGGGCCGTGGTTGGGAAATCTGAAATGGGAACGACAAAGCCTCTGACTGAGGGGGGTCTGTCGGGAGCAGGGTCAGCTATTCCCGAGTAAGAGACCGTCTCATTTAGTTTCAGCTTGGAGGGGTACTGTATAAAATGGTTACCTGGGAAAAAATTGCTCGGACTTGGGCCTATATGCAAACTGTTAAATGTTCAGAAACGCCAGATTCTTTATCAAGGAAAAGGCATTTTGTACTGAATTGGCACAAATCCGTCTGCTCGCAAAACGAAGCCTTTTAAAAACTTTTTAAAAATTTTTGGCAAGTATCTTGACGACAGAAGGCTGGAGGGAGCAAAAAGGAAAAGAGAAATCGTGCCAGTCTGGTGGCTGGGAAGACTGTGAGGATTCAAAGTGACTTGGGGAGGAGGATATGAAGTTGTACAGCTGCTCCACTCTCAGGGCCCCGGAAGCTCTGCCTGGCCCTGCATTCTGTCCAGTCCCTGTACCTCCAATTGTTGCAGGTTAAAGATTTTACAGTAGTAAGAACATAAGAGAAGCCAATGTTGGATCAGACCCAATGGCCTATCCAGTCCAACACTCTGTGTCACACAGTGACCAAAAATACCAGGTGCCATCAGGAGGTCCAGCAGTGGGGCCAGGACACTAGAAGCCCTCCCACTGTTGCCCCCCCCAAGCACCAAGAACACAGAGCATCCCTTGCCCCAGACTGAGAGTTCCTATCTACACCTTGTGCCTAATAGCCGCTGATGGACCTCTGCTCCAGGTGTTTATCCAATTCCCTCTTGAAGCCGTCCATGCTTGTAGCCACCACCCCCTCCTGTGGCAATGAATTCCATGTGTTAATCACTCAGATTCTAGTCTGAAACCCTAACCACTATAACTCATTGGCTCTGTCTTAAATTGCTGCATCAGACCAGCAGTCCATCTAGCCCAGCATCATGTCTCATACGGTGGCCAGCCAGTTCGTCTGGAGGGCTGACGACAGGGCATAGAGGCCAAGGCCTTCCCCTGCTAAGAACATCAGAAGAGCCCTGCTGGATCAGACCAGTGAGGTCCATCTCGGCCAGCCTCCTGTCTCACACAGGGGTCAGCCAGTTCCTCTGGAGGGCTAACAACAGGACAGAGAGGCCAAGGCCTTCCCCTGATAAGAACCTCAGAAGAGCCCTGCTGGATCAGACCAGGGAGGGGCCATCTAGTCCAGCCTCCCGTCTCACACAGTGGCCAACCAGCTCCCCTGGAGGGCCAGCAACAGGGCAGAGAGGCCGAGGCCTTCCCCTGATAAGAATCCCAGAAGAGCCCTGCTGGATCAGACCAGGGAGGGTCTATCTAGTCCAGCCTCCCATCTCACACAGGGGCCAACCAGTTCCTCTGGAGGGCCAACAACAAGGAATAATAAGAATAAGAACAACAATAATAGTAATAATCCTGGTTCTGGGATTCAGAGGATTAGTGCTTCTGAATTTGGAGGTTCCCCTCAGTCACCATGGCTTAGTAGCCACTGACAGACTTATCTTCCATTAAGCTATCTCATCCTCTTTTAAAGCTGTTTATTCCCGTGGCCGTCACAACATCCTCAGGCAGCAAATTCCACATTTTAATCCCTTTTTGGGTAAACAAGTATTTCTTTTTGTCCATCCTGGACCTACTGCCCATCTTCTTTGCTGGATGCCCTCGAGTTCTAGTGTTTTGGGAGAGGGAGAAAAAATTATGTTTGTCAGCTCTCTCCACCCATGCATAATATTATAAACCTTTACAGGACAAAGCTTTTTCCTCCCCCAAAAAACACAAATCTTCTTGAAAACATCAGCTTCTACCTCAAGCACACTGATAAATATCAGAAAATGCATTTTTTGCTACGTTCGGTCTTCCCTTTGCAGCCTTTATTAATGCCAAAAAAGCATCCATATAAAATAGCAGCCATGAATACGTGTGTGTAATGCATAACAGATGGATTATTTTTTTTTTCCGTGCAAGCAAATAGGGTCTTTCCAGGATTTTAATGAGAGTTACAGAAGGCTTTTGTTAATATATAATGCCAAACATTCTCCACCAGAATGCCAGCGAACAACAGAAAAAAGGAGGAGGGCTCCCTCCCCATTTGAATTAAACTGTTAACGCCGAAATTCCTGACATTGTACAAATGCGGTGTGTCAGATTACTCAAGATAAAACAGGAAATGTTTTAGATCAGGGCGGCTCCCCCCCCCAGCCCCCGCCCCCAGCAGAAGATCTTTACACTGGGGAAATCTGACTCTTTTAAACCTCGTTTCTCTTGATGTTTTTGTAATACGTGTCTAGATGTCATAAGTGGGTTTCTGTATAAACTGTCCCGAGGTTAGAAAAAGCTTTGTATATGTCTGTTCCGGGGGATGTAAGCATCGCAGCTGGAGAAAAGACAAACCTGAACGAACATGAAAGGGCTGACAGTGCCAGTCTTCCCAGTCTTCCTTCTCCCCAAGGCAATTATTTGCAAATAAAAGAATAAAATGTAACAGCGTGATTTAAACTGTTGTTCAATATTAGAGATGTCATAAGTTCTGTTTCTTCCCGTTTGCATTTGGGTGACATCCGTACAATGCCGGAGTTGCAAGCATTCATGCTCGCTATTGATGACGGGACAAGAAGAAAACTGTGTTGCTGACAGCAGATAGTTCGGACGGGTTCCGTGCGTCTTGCCGGCATTAGAACAGGGGTCCCCAATGCGGTGCCCATGGGCACCAGGGTGTGCCAGCTGCCACCAGTGTTCCCTCTAAGCCGAGTTAGTGTGAGCTGGCTGACAGTTTTTTAGCCTCCGACTCACACATTTCTGTCTTAGCTCAGGAAGGATTGGCTCCAGAGCAAAGTAGCCTATGCAGTAGCCAAATGGCTCGCTCACAACTTTAATCCAGTAACTCACAAAGTAGAATTTTTGCTCAGAAGACTCCATAGCTTAGAGGGAGGATTGTGTTCTTAGGAAGTGGGCAGGGACAAGAGAGGCTTTTGCCTAAGAAGGATTCTGATTGGCCAGTGGAGAGCTGATTGGCCGTGCTGATCTTTTTTAAAGGTTGCTTCGGCGGCAGCCACCTTCACAGCACAGGGATCTTTCACTGCGTCACCGAAGTTCAGCTGTGACAGTCCTTTTGTGGCCGGCTCCGCCTCCTGCAGCAGCCATGTCGCGGCAGACATTTGGTCGCTGCTTCCACCATGCGGTGTCAGAATTCCAAATGCGTCCACCGGCTCAGAAAGGTTGGGGACCCCTGCATTAGAATTATAGAATCATAGAGTGGGATGGGACCCCCTCCATAAGAACATAAGAGAAGCCAATGTTGAATCAGGCCAGTGGCCCATCTAGTCCAACACTCTGTCACACAGCAGCCAAAAATACCAGGTGCCATCAGGAGGTCCAGCAGTGGGGCCAGGACACTAGAAGCCCTCCCACTGCTGCGCCCCCCCAGCACCAAGACTAGAGTGCATCACCTGCCCCAGACTGAGAGTTCCCATCTATACCTTGTGGCTAATAGCCACTGATGGACCTCTGCTCCATATGCTTATCCAATTCCCTCTTGAAACTGTCCATGCTTGTAGCTGCCACCACCTCCTGTGGCAGCGAATTCCACATGTGAATCACTCTTTGAGTGAAGAAGGACTTCCTTTTATCCGTTCTAACCCGACTGCTCAGCGATTTCATGAAGTGCCCACGAGTTCTTGTGTTGTGAGAAAGGGAGAAAAGTACTTCTTTCTCAACCTGCTCAATCCCATTCATAATCTTATAAACCTCGATCATGTCACCCCTCAGCCGTCGTTTCTCCAAGCTGAAGAGCCCCAAGCGTTTTAACCTTTCTTCATAGGGAAGGTGTTCCACCCCTTTTATCATTCTAGTTGCCCTTCTCTGCACTTTTTCCAATGCTATAATATCCTTTTTGAGATGTGGTGACCAGGTCATCTAGTCCAACTTCCCGCACAAGGCAGGAAATTCACAAATACCTCCCCCCTGCACACCCTGAGTGACCCTTGCTCTATGCCCAGAAGAGGGCAAAAGCACAAAAAAACCCCACCAAACCTCCAGGATCTCCGGCCAAACTGGCCTGGAGAAAATTTGCTTCCTGGCCCCAAAGTGGCAACCAGCATTTCCCTGGGTGTGTAAAACAGGGCCACGAGAACTGAACACTGAGGCGGCCCCTCCTGTCGATAGCATCGTGTTTGGATTGGGTGCACGGCCGGGACTTCTGTAAAGCGAAACAGCCGTTCTGGGCACGAGGCAAGCCAGCAGGGGATGGGCTGGAGGGATTTGTTCTGTAGGTCTGGGCTTCTGAAATTATACCGTGGGCAAAACGTTCTGGAATCAGGGTTCACAGCGGCTGTACTAGCCCCCTCTCTAACGAAGCTGTGAGAATCTCTCGCGGGGCAGGGAGAGTGGTTTGTTCGAGGCGGCTTCATACGAGGAGAAGCCAGCTTAAAGCCGACTTTGGTTTTCGAGCATAGTGGTTCAGTGCACAGGCTCTAATCTGGGAGAGCCGGGTTTGATTCCCCACTCCTCCACTGGCAGCTGCTGGATGACCTTGGGTAAGCCATAGTTCTGACACATAGTTCTTGAAAAAAGAGCTGTTTCTGTCAGAGCTCTCTCAGCCCCGCCTACCTCCCAGGGTGTCTGTTGTGGGGAGGGGAAGGGAAAGGAGATTGTAAGCCACTCTTCCTTTGGGTAGTGAAAGGGCGGGGTATAAATCCAATCTCTTCTTTTCTTCTTCTGAGTTGGGAAATTCTTGGAGATTTGAGTGTGTGTGGAGCATTTGGAGGGACGGGGTTTGGGGAGGGGCAGGGCCTCTGTGGGATATAATGCCACGGAGTCCATCTTCTAGAATAGCCGTTTTCTCCAGGGGAACTGCTCTTTGTCATCTGGAGATCAGTTTTGTGATTCTAGAAGATCACCATGTCCCACCTGGAGGTTGGCAACCCAACGGTGAGGGGAAGAATGCAGCGAGCTTTTAGCATTGGGCCGTGTGCCCAGAGTTCTGTCCCAGAGAAATTAAAGCCCTGTCCTGAGAAAAATGGCATTGTAGCTTGTGTAAATGACACAGAACTGCTCCGTGTGCGTAATTCCGTCTTTTTGAGTGTCGCGTACCTAGCAGACTCTGATCTGAGAGAACCGGGATTGATCCCCCACTCCTCCACTTGCAGCTGCTGGTGTGACCTTGGGTCAGTCACAAGTTCTCTCAAGGGCAGTCCTCGAGAGAGCTCTCTCAGCCCCACCTCCCTCACAGGGCGTCTTTTGGGAGAAGGGGAAGGAGATCATGAGCCACTCTGAGACTCCTTTGAGTAATGAAGGGCGGGGTATAAATCCAATTTCTTCCCTTCTTCTTCTCTCCTAGTGGGAGGGCCTGGGAATATTGGAGCTCTGTCCCCTAATTGAGAAGAAGGGTGGCGATATATTGGATTGGGTCCCTTTCCCCTTAATGGCGAGGCTTCCGACAGCACCAGTTGCCTCCCGCTAATGCAAGAAGCTCTTTTGCCGCGGAAGAGCCTCCTCATTGGCTGGAAGTTATTTTCGGGTGTTGGTCTGCAGTCGAAGAGCAAGGATTCGAGTCCAGTAGCACCTTGGGGAGTTGAAGCTTCCAAGACTCAAAGCCTGGAAAATCTCATTGGTCCTTCAGGTGCTATTGGAAAGGAACCGTGACTCAGTTTACATGTTCCTTGCACTGGAGAAAAGACCACCACCGCCTGGGAAAACAGTTCCCCGGGATCCTGTCCGCGGGGTTCCTTTCCTCTGTTTCCAGAAATCTCTGCCACCACTAAAACCAAAAGCCTGTATGGTCTTGATGGTGACTGAGACAAGCGTTGTTGTGCCATGTCTTCAGCTGCTCTGTCACGTGCCCCCTAAGCATCCCAGCAGCAACAGCACGAATGCTTTTTCCTCTTATGCACTGGAATTTAAAGCCCTGTATTTAAAGGACCGGTGGCTCAAGTGGTTAAGATGCTGAAATGCAGGCCGTGGAAGGTCAGTAGTTCAGCAGTCCGAGACCCGAGTGTGCCGCATGACGGAGTGAGCTCCCGTCTCTAGTTCCAGCTCCTGCCAACCTAGCAGTTCGAAAGCAAGAAACTGCAAGTAGATAAATAGGTACCACTTTGGTGGGAAGGTAACAGCGTTCCGTGTGCCTTGGTGTTGAATCATGCCGGCCACATGACCACGGAATCGTCTTCAGACAGCGCTGGCTCTTCGGCTTTGAAACGGAGATGAGCACCACAACCATAGAGTCGGATTCGACTGGCTTTTGAGCAAGGGAGCCTTTACCTTTACCTGTTTAAAGGACCGACATAATTCAAGGACTGCCTTCTGCTATACGGACCCACCTATTCACTCCAGTCACCTTAGAATCATAGAATCAGAATCACAAAGTTGGAAGGGGCCATACAAGCCATCTAGTCAAACCCCCTGCTCAATGCAGGATCAGTCTAGAGCAGGCATGTCAAACATGCGGCCCGGGGGCTGGGCCAGGCCCTTGGAGGGTTTCTATCGGCGGAACCGTCCGTCTTCTGCTTCTTCTTCCAGTTCTGCTGCTGCTGCGTCATCGTAGGTTTGCAGCTTACCAGATACACCCCTGAACAGCATACTCAAGATTGCAGCACCACAGACGTTTCGATGCAATCATTCAGAGCAAGAGGTGTCAGTTATATCAGACACTGTTAAATCAACAAAATATTGCAAGACTGCTGTTTTAAACATTTATTTTAAGTAAAAAAAGAAACACCCTTTGTGTTTGTGTCCTTTATGAAAGTTTATATCTCCGCTACCTGGCATTACATTTTATGACACAAACGTGGCCCGGCCGAACGAGGTCTCATTTATGTCAGATCCAGCCCTCGTAACAAATGAGTTTGACGCCCTCGGACTAGAGCATCCCTGACAAGTGTTTGCCCAGCCACTGCTTAAAGACTTCAAAGGCTCCGCTTTGGTTGCCACTGCTGTTCAAAACGAGACGGGTGGCGACCCCGAGACAGGGCTTTCTTGGCCGTGGCACCAAAACTTGGGAACTCCCTCTCTAGGAAGATCCCCCTCTGGCGGTGTCTTCCGCTATTAGGTGAGGACTTCTTTGTTTTGTTTGCCGTACCCCCAATAATGATCGTTGCCCCTCCTTGCTTCTGGAATTGTTGTTGTCACTGTTGTTGTTACATGTGTTAGAACAAAGTTGGAGTCCGGTGGCCCCTTTAAGACCAACAAAGTTTAATTCTGGGTATAAGTTTTCAGTGTGCATGCACACTTCTTCAGAGACGTTGACAATGTCTCTGAAGAAATGTGCATGCACACGAAAACCTGATAACCCAGAATAAAGCTGTGTTGGTCTGAAAGGTGCCACTGGACTCAAATTTGGTTCTGTTGCTTCAGACCAGCACGGCTACCCCACCTGAATGTCATAGAATCATAGAGTTGGAAAAGACCTCCAGGGTCATCTAGTCCAAGTCCCTGCACAGTGCAGGAAATTCACAAATACCTCCCCCTCCACACCCGCAGTGACCCCTGTTTCACGCCCAGAAGGTGACAAAACCCTCCAGGTTTGCTTCCTGACCCCAAAGTGACAATCAGCATTTCCCTGGGTGTGTAAAAAAGGGCCACAAGAACTAAGCACTGAGGCAACCCTTCCTTCCCTCCCTTCTCATGGTCTGCCAAAGTTCACAGAATCCGCATTGCTGTCAAATGGCCATCTAGCCTCCAAAGAAGGAGAGCCCACCACCTCCTGAGAAAGCCTGTTCCACTGAGGAACCGCTCTGTCAGGAAGTTCTTCCTAATGTTTAGCCGAAAGCTCTCCTGATTTAATTTCAACAGGTTGGTTGTGGTCCGACCTTCTGGGGCAACAGGAAACAACTCCGCACCATCCTCTAGATGACAACCCTTCAAATACTTGAAGATGGTTATCATATCACTTTTAAGTCGTCTCCTCTCCAGGCTAAACACACCCAGCTCCTTCAACCTTTCCTCATGGGACTTGGTCTCCAGACCCCTCACCATCTTTGTTCCCTTCCTTTGGACACATCCCAGTTTGTCTATATCCTTCTTAAATTGTGGTGCCCAGAACTGAACACAATCCTCTAGGTATGCACTATGCTCTATACACTATGCTCTAACCAGAGCAGAGCAGAGCAAAGTGGTACCCAGGGCCGGCCCCAGGTGTCTGGGCGCCCTAGGCGTCCCTGTGGGCCCCAGCGCCCTAGGCGAGAGCCTAGCTCGCCTAGTGGGCGAGCCGGCAGTGGTGGTACCATCACATCTTGTGATCTGGACACTATACTTCTTTTGATAAAGCCCAAAATCGCATTTGCCTTTTTAGCAACCACATCACACTGCCGTCTCATGTTCAGTGTATGGTCTAAGAGTCCAAGTAGCACCTTAAAGACTGACAATATTTGTGGCAGGGGATGAGTTCTCATGAGCCACTGCTCACTTCTTCAGAATGTCATTCAGCCACCTGGTCTCTAACACACACATACACTCCCGTCAAGCTCAGTATGCATTTTATAGTTCACCTGCCATAGAGGAAGGGGGGGTGGGAAGGGGTTTGAAACCAAATGCTTTCGTTTCCCTAAAGGCTTTGATGTGTTGCAGCAGAGACCTGTTGTTTTGCCTTGTTTCTGTAGAGGGGTATGTGCTTAGGTGGGGGGGGTAGTTGACCGTTGTTTCTGGCGGGCAAATGCCATGGGGTGATTGGCTCCTGATCTTTAGTGCCTTTGCTTGAACACAATATATCTGCAATCCCCGCGCCTTTCACCTTCGGTCCTAACAAGAAGAAGAAGAAGAGAAGAGTTTGGATTTATACCCCGCCCTTCACTGCCCAAAGGCGTCTCAGAGCGGCTTGCAAACTCCTTTCCCTTCCCCTCCCCACAACAGACACCCTGTGAGGTAGAAGAAGAAGAGAAGAGATTGGATTTATACCCCGCCCTTCACTGCCCAAAGGCGTCTCAGAGCGGCTTGCAAACTCCTTTCCCTTCCCCTCCCCACAACAGACACCCTGTGAGGTAGAAGAAGAAGAGAAGAGATTGGATTTATACCCCGCCCTTCACTGCCCAAAGGTGTCTCAGAGCGGCTTGCAAACTCCTTTCCCTTCCCCTCCCCACAACAGACACCCTGTGGGGTAGGTGGGGCTGAGAGAACTTTTGACAGAAACGGTCCTTGAGAGAACAGCTGTGCCAGAGCTTGTGACTGACCCAAGGTCACACCAGCAGGTGCAAGTGGAGGAGTGGGGAATCAAACCCGGTTCTCCCAGATAAGAGTCTGCGCACTTAACCACTACACCAAACAAAGCTCGTGATCAGTATGATATTCTTCAATGTCTCGATAAACTAAACTTTCTTTGAAGTGAGTGGTGTTGGGAACTGATTTAACCAGGATTCCGACACCCTCCTCGTTTTCCTGTAACTTCGTCGTCTCAGAGGTGGTTTCCCATTGTCTGCCTCAGTGCTAATTTGCTGCCGTTCACAGGTCTTACCAACTGCTTTAATCCAATCTTAGCTATACTTATCGCTCAGTTACTCCTGCATCTTTACTGTAATTAGCCCTTCCTGACAGCTAACCCCCCCCATATGTAATGGTTGAGGAAGTCATGTTTCAGTGTACCCGAAGACGTGTGAATGCACGTGAAAGCTGATACCCCAAATTAAACTTTGTTGGTCTTGAAGGTGCTGCTGGACTTCAGCTTCAGACCAACACGGTGACCCTTCTGAACCTTGTTATATGTGTTGTTGTTGAATTATTTTATAATTATAAATGTTTTTAATTGTTCAAACTTTTTTTAATCATTAACTTTTTATTGAATTGTGCACAGAAAAAGTGTATAAACATATTAAACTACACAAGAGAATAAACAGCGAACAATTGAAACTGGGGGTCGATACACAACTTTTGTGACTTATAGAATAGTGAAAGTTTCGTTCATAAAAACGAGCAAACGGTTGATGTTGTAAAACAGCGTCAAACTAAACCAATGTGGTAATATATTCAGTATGGGGTTACACAACCAGCCTACTACAGAAATAGGGAGTATAGCGAACATACGCTTCAAGTGTAAAGTAGCTTGAGGTATATTTGTTTGTGTGGTTGAATGTCATTCTCGCTTATTGTTTCACAAAATGGGAACCATTTCGCACGGAAGGTGGATTTCTTTGGAAATTGTTCCACACGACTAGGGCTATTTGGGGGCAGGAACGCACAGGAACGGTGTTCCGGCTGGCTTCAGAGTTGGCCACGCCCACTACGGCCAAAACCCTGGCATGCGGGGCTACAGAGGGAAGGCCTGGAGAGCGACACCCCCGCTGAGACGCCCTGTGCCTTCCCCAGGCCTATCCAAGGTCCGGCTTGCCCTGGCAAGCTAAGGGAAGGAATGGGGTGTGGCCTAATATGCTAACGAGCTGCGAACTGTCAGGTGTGGCCTAATATGCTAATGAGTTGCTGCTGTTGGGTGTGGCCTAATATGCTAATGAGTTGCTGCTGGGCATTTTCTGCAAAAAAAGGCCCTGCACACGACGTAAGTGATCCGTGATTTTCTCTAATATGAAAAGGTCCCAGACTTTTGTGAACGAGAAATCAATTGTGGCAGCTAAGTGGGATTTCCATCTTGAAGCAATACAAACGTTTTAATGCTTTTTTAAGTATGTACTGCCTTGGGGAGCCTGGTCGGGTGGGAAGGTGGCGTAAAAATGTTTTAAATAAATAAAAAATCAGTGAATTCATGGTTCAGGGCAGAGAAGACCCCGGAGTCTTGCATTTATGAAAACCGGCCGTATACGTTGAGGGACGGCAATCCTTTGCGGTTGCATTCGGAATGCTCGGATGCAGCTCTCCCAAGAGGGTTAAAACGGATTCTGAATCCAGTGTGGCAGAGCAAATCACGATGGGCTGCAACAAGCAATTTTGTCACTGGCGTCGCTGAAAATTGTTCTTTGAAACGGATTCTTGAGGGGAAGGGGGGGGGTCTCTGAACCTCTGAGCCGCACATGTGGCGGTTGCTAAGCGACCGATGCTGAATTGTCAGGCAGTTCCGCTGAGCCGGCCTTGGCTGGGCGGGCGGGGTAGAAATCCGAGAAATAAATAAATGAAAATAAAATAAAATTCCCCGCATTTCTTCCTTTTGGCGACCACAGCAAAGTGTTTGAGCTGAACGTACACAGAATACCTCCCCCCCCCCCCAACAGTGTTTCGGTTGAATTTGTAAGATGGTGTTCTGGGTGTGTTTTTAATGACCTGTCCCCTCATCTCTTGTAGGACATTCAGCCAGAAGAAAGCGGCCATTGAGAGAGAATACGCACAGGTGAGTTGCGGACTAAATCCATTCAGTTGTCTAAGCTTGATACGACAAGAGCAGGAAGAGCTCGTGGTAGAAAATTCGATCGAAAAGCAGAGACCGTTCCTGAAATCTCTCCCGTTCGTGGCTACAGTTGTTCTACATAGTTTCGGGAGGCAGCCATGTTTGGTCTGCGGTAGAACAGCTCGATTCGAGTCCATTAGCACCTTGGAAACCAATGAGATTTTTCTGGGCCATAAGCTCTCGAGTGTCAATGCTCCCTTCGTCAGATTCTATATGCCATAGTGCCTATTGCTTTACTTAAGAGCTAGGAAGCAAATTCAGGAGGGTTTTGCCCACAAGAAATAACCGAACCCAGTCTTCAAACATCTTGCGTGCTGCTCTGCTCTCTCGTTAATTACACACTCTGTTGCTTGAGTTAGTGCATCGTTGTGTGGACATAGAGGTGAATTTGGGCACCTGTAACCTGTAGGAATAAATTTCTCCTGTTCCAGGAAGTTACTGGGCGGGGAGAGGGGCTTGACAAATGCACTCCCCGTCCCCGGTGCTTGAAACTGATGATGTCACGATACCTTGCAAATTAAAAATCTGCACGGGATGCCGAAAAGTCCTTTGCCAGTGTGTGTCTGAACAAACCGTGCTTCTAGAAATGTTGTTTGGTCTGAGAGCCAATTTGCTGTAATGGTTAAGTGCGTGGACTCTAATCTGGGAGAACCAGGTTTGATTCCCCACTCCTCCACTTGTACCTGCTGGATGACCTTGGGCAAGCCATAGTTCTGTCAGAGCTGTTCTTGAAAAAGAGCAGTTTCTGTCAGAGCTCTCTCAGCCCCGCCTACCTCACAGGGTGTCTGTTGTGGGGAGGGGAAGGGAAAGGAGTTTGTAAGCTGCTCTGAGACTCTGAGTGAAGGGCGGGGTATAAATCCAGTCTCTTCTCTTTTTCTTCTTCTACATATGCAGAAACACAACTACTCTGATTACGTTTAATTTAATTACATTTTCTAGCCTGCGGGCATTTTAGGAATTCTGACACGACACGGTGGTCGCAGCTACAAAATAGCCACTGCAGGAGGGAGGGCCGGCCACAAAACGGCTGCCTCAGCTTACCTTCACGGCCAATCAGAAGCCGTGCTGGGAAGACGCCCCACCTGGCCCCGCTCACTTTCTAAAATTCTTGGTGGGTGCCGTGGAAAGGTGTTGGCCGGTGCCCACGGGCACCAGGTTGGGGAACCCTGGTTTAATGCCACCAGCTCATTCAGTTTGGTAGCAGTAAGCGTTGCCATGACAACCACCTGTTCTTCCGTTGAACTTTAGTGGTCTCAGGTTCAGCGCATGCAAAGCATGCTTTAGTTCTCCCCACCTGTGAAATGACTGCAGTTGATCTGGTTGTTTTTGGACCAGGAGTGTTTATTTATTTATGTCACTTGTAGTCTTGCCTTGTCACTTGCTGGGGAAAAGATCAATAACCTCAGATATGCAGACGATACCACTCTGATGGCAGAAAGTGAAGAGGACCTAAAGAGCCTCTTGCTCAGGGTGAAAGAGGAGAGTGCAAAAGTGGGCTTGAAGCTCAACATCAAAAAAACTAAGATCATGGCATCTGGGCCCATCACTCCTTGGCAAATAGAAGGGGAAGTCGTAGAAGTAGTGACAGACTTCACATTCCTAGGATCCCAGATCACTGCAGATGGTGATTGCAGCCATGAAATTAAAAGACGCCTGCTCCTTGGGAGGAAAGCGATGGCAAACCTAAACAGCATGATAAAAAGCAGAGACATCACCTTGCCAACAAAAGTCCGCATGGTCAAAGCAATGGTATTCCCTGTAGTAATGTATGGCTGTGAGAGTTGGACTATAAGGAAGGCCGAGCGCCGAAGAATAGATTCTTTTGAACTGTGGTGCTGGAGAAGACTCTTGAGAGTCCCTTGGACTGCAAGGAGATCGAATCAGTCAATCCTAAAAGAAATCAACCCTGACTGTTCCCTGGAAGGCCAGATCCTGAAGCTGAAGCTCAAATACTTTGGCCACCAAATGAGAAGGGAGCACTCACTGGAGAAGACCCTGATGCTGGGAAAGATTGAAGGTCAAAGAAGAAGGGGACGGCAAGGATGAGATGGTTAGACAGTGTCATCGATGCAACGAACATGAAATTGAGCAAACTTCAGCGGACAGCGGAAGACAGGAGGGCCTGGCGTGTTCTGGTCCATGGGGTCGCGAAGAGTCGGACTCGACTGTGCGACTGAACAACAACAACAAAAAGTCTTGCCTTTCTCGCTGGGACTCAGGCCGATGGCACGGGGTCAGTCAGTACAATAAACGTAATGGGGCATCCAATAGACGGTGCAATAGGATTTGACTCACAGAAATCGGGAATCACCCAGAGGTCTGAAAACGGGTGTGAAGCAAAGTGTGAGGGTCAACATGACAAATCAAACAGTGCAGAAATTACATTGTAGGAACCTACTTAATAGCAACAGAAGGGACGAACTATACACTATGGTATAGTCTCCAGCGGTGTTCCCTCTAAGCTGAGTGAGTGTGAGCTAGCTCACAGTTTTTAAGCCTCCGGCGCACACGTTTTTGACTTAGCTCAGGGAGGAGGTCTCCAGAGCAAACTGATTTACGCAGGAGCCAAATTGCACACTCCCAACTTTAATGCCAGTAGCTCAGAAAGTAGAATTTTTGCTCACAAGACTCCACAGCTTAGAGGGAGCATTGGTCTCCAGTCCCTAACCCCTTATCCCAAGCTACTTTTTGGAGCCCTTTTCGTTACAGCACTATTTCCTGTGCGAAAAGCCCTCTTGAATAATTCAGTTTTGCCTAGTTGTGGAAAGGTAGAGAAAGAAAGACTTTTCTCCCTTTCTCACAATGCAGGAACTCATGGGCACTCCGTGAAATTGCTGAGCAGTAAACTTAGAACAGAGAAAAGGGAGTCCTTCTTCACCCAAAGAGTAATTGACTTGTGGAATTCACTGCCGCAGGAAGTGGTGGCAGCTACAAGCACGGACAGCTTCAAGAGGGGATTGGCCGAACATATGGAGCAGGGGTCCATCAGTGGCTATTAGCCACAAGGTATAGCTGGAACACTCTGTCTGGGGCGCTTAGGGGAGCACGGTGGGAGGGCTTCTGGAGTTCTGGCCCCACTACTGGACCTCCTGATGGCACCTGGTATTTTTGGCCACTGTGTGACACTGTGTTGGACTGGATGGGCCACTGGCCTAATCCAACATGGCTTCTCTTATGTTCTTATGTCTGTGTTTTTGGTGCTTGGGGGGAAACAGTGGGAGGGCTTCTGGAGTTCTGGCCCTGCTGGTGGACCTCTTGATGGCACCTGAGTTTTGGCCGCTGTGTAACACAAAGTTTTGTCCTGGAGGGGCCATTGGCCTGATCCAACATGGCTTTTCTCTCATGTTCTTATGTCTGGGGCAATGATGTTCTGGGTTCTTGGTGCTTGAGGGGCAACAATGGGAGGGCTTCTGGAGTTCTGGCCCCGCTGGTGGACCTCCTGATGGCGCCTGGGTTTTGGCCACTGTGTATCACAAAGTGCTGGACTTGGATGGGCCATTGGCCTGAGCCAACACGACTTCTCTCTTACGTTCTGCCTTATGTTCCCTTAAAGCCAGGAAGGTGGGATCCTTCCTGTGTCTAATGTCGGGTGGGCACCATTGTTCTGCCAGATCTCTCAATTCCCCCCCTTTAGCATTACCCAGTTTCTGCTATCCTGTACTCTCTCAGCGAGAGAGGAAGAATTGTTGTGCCAGCTTCAAGGACGAGAAACGTAGCTTGCCAAGAAAAACTCGAGCAGCACGTTGAAGGTCACAGACAGCAGAGAACTGATCAAACACCTAATGCTGCAGTCCGAGCCATAAGCCGGGCTTTGGGCACGGCAGTCTCTGTTGCCTCATCTCATAAGGCGGGAACAGTAACCCTTTCTTTGCCCTTCTGGAAACCGAAACGGTACCGATGAAGTACAGCGTGGTGTGCAATTTCTTTGGTGCTATGCCCGCCGCTCCTTACTGGAAACAGATGGCCAAATGTGTGCAGGCCTATAAATACATAGATGGTGCAGAAGCTGTATTCGTCCATAGGCAAAATCGTTTCCATTCCACACCTCTTGCTCCCCTGCCATGAAATAAGGCAGGGCTCCCCAACGCAGGGCCCGTGGGCACCATGGCGCCCACCTACACCTTTATCTATTATTATCTTTATCTATTATTTATCTCCTTGGATTTTTATCCTGCCCTTCCCGCCGAGGCAAGCTCAGGACAGCTTGCAACATGTTTGTAATACAATAAAACACACAGTATTTAAAAAAAGATAAAACAGTTAAAACCATCATAATTTCAAAATACTAGTAGTACAGGAAATAAACGATGGCGGCATTCTTCCGGCATCCAGATGGCAACAACCACCATTATCCAGGTCCTTGCCAGGCTATTAGATGTTGATTTGACGCTGATGTTGGTATTAATATTGGTATTGGGGCCAGGGCCATGGCGGCGGCACCCTAATCAAAAGCCTGATGGAAGAGCTCCATTTTACAGGCCCTGCGGAATGATAAAAGGTCCCGCAGGGCCCTGACGTCCTCTGGGAGCTCATTCCACCAGCACGGGCCCGCCACAGAAAAGGCCCTGGCCCTTGTCACAGCTAGCTTGGCTTCTTTAGGGCCTGGAAGGGCCAAACGATGTTGGGACCCCGATCTTAGTGCTCTCTGGGGAATATGTGGGGAAAGGCGGCCCCTTAGGTAAGTTGGTCCCTGACCATATGGGTAAGGGGTAGGTGGAGCTTTAAAGGTAAGTAGGCGGGGCTAGGTGGAGCTTTTGCCCTGCAAGGATTCTGACTGGACATCAGAGCTTTGACTAGCTGTGCAGATTTTTTTTAAAATGTTGCTTTGGCAGCAGCTGCTGCCATAGCTAAAGGGTGTGAGATTGAAGGTAAGCTGCAGCAACCGTTGTATGGGCGCGCATTGTATGGGCGGCTGCACCCGTTACACCATGTCAGAATTCCAAGGGTTCCCGCAGGTTCTGCATGGTGGGGAACTCCCGAAACAAGGCGATCGACTAGTAGGAAGTTCTGAATTAGCCATTGTGAATTAAGAGAAGTCCATTTACCAGGAAGAGGCATTCCCGGATACTCTTGAGCGGGCCCGTGGCCAGAATTTTGTGGGGCATATTTTTCCCCCTGGTGCGGCTGAAGGTCTCAGTGCAGAAAGAAAAGCCGTTTAGCCAGTAGTCAGCTGTTAGCAGGGTAGATCTCTGAACTGCAAGCTGTGAACCGCTTTAGACCACAGTTCTCAGCAGCTGCAAGATCATCACTCCTGCCAGCCAGATAATCACTCCTGCCAGCCTAAGCAACAAGCCAGCAGGTGAGGGTGATGACTTCTGTAGTCAAGAAAGCTAACACTCAGGCAGAAAAACCTCTGTTAAAGGAGAGCAGTTTCTTGACATAGAGTTAGAAGGGATCCTAGAGGTCACCTACTCCAACCCCCTTGTTCTGTGTGCGAATTGCGTCAACTACAGCACTCCACACTGCTTAAAGGAGCACACACCTTTACAAAAATTGAAAAAAGCATTTACAGGAGAAATTCTTGTGGGGCTATGCCTTTAAGAAAGGGGGTGGAGCCCCCCAAAGCCCACCCTCACTACAGGCCTGCTCCTGAGTCCCTCGTTCTGTAGCGTAATACTGGGCGTTAGATTAATGTGGTCCTCTTTAAAAGTAGGGGCTTTGAAAGATTTCATCAACATACTGCGTCAAGACAGAAAACCCCACTTTCTAAAACGGATTTCTCATGCTCTTTTCATGTATTGAATATCCTGCCTTCCCCGCAAATGGGCTCAGGGTGGGTTGCAGCGAAGAATTATGAATGTCGGCTCACGGTGGGTTACATCAATGAGTACTCGTGACGAAACCGCCATCTTCTTGGGCTCCTTTTCCTGATGCCGTGCAAACAAAAATCATCACGATTAAAACTTCTGCCCGGTTTTGTGGCAGTGGTGTATAAATGGCATGGAATACACAAAGACACAACGGCTTAGAGGACACAAACAAACCTGGAACTCCAGCAGTGAAGCCGGGCAGAACAAAATGGCGGAGGGTGTTGTTGTTGTTGTTCAGTCGCACAGTCGAGCCCGACTCTTTGCGACCCCATGGACTACATCACGCCAGGCCCTCCTGTCTTTCGCCGTCCTCCGGAGTCTGCTTAATTTCATGTTCGTTGCATCGGTAGCACTGTCCGACCATCTCATCCTTTGCTGTCCCCTTCTTCTTTGACCTTCAGTCTTCCCCAGCATCGGGGTCTTCTCCAGGGAGTGCTCCCTTCTCATTAGGTGGCCAAAGTATTTGAGCTTCAGCTTCAAGATCTGGTCTTCCAAGGAACAGTCAGGGTCGATTTCCTTTAGGATTGACTGTTTCGATCTCCTTGCAGTCCAAGGGACTTTCAGGAGGCCTCTCCAGCACCATAATTTGAAAAAATCTATTTTTCAGCGCTCAGCCTTCCTTATGGTCCAACTCTTGCAGCCATACATTACTACTGGGAATACCATTGCTTTGACTATATGGACTTTTGTTGTCAGGGTGATGTCTCTGCTTTTTATCATGCTGTTTAGGTTTGCCATCGCTTTCCTCCCCAGGTGCAGGCAGCTTTTAACTTCATGGCTTCAGTCACCGTCTGCAGTGATCTTGGATCCCAGGAACATGAAGTCTGTCACTGCTTCCACGACTTCCCCTTCTATGTGCCAAGGAGTGATGGGGCCAGATGCCATGATCTTAGTTTTTTTGATGTTGAGCTTCAAGCCCACTTTTGCACTCTCCTCTTTCACCCACCGCAAGAGAAATGCCAAAAGAAATAAACTGGCATAATCTGTACATCCCTGATTGAAAGTAAAATTGGTTTCTTTTTTTAAAAAATTGACCATTCTCAGGAAGTCCTTCATTCCGCGAGCAAGCTTCTGCGTAACATACTCCACCAGATGTTTTAAATGGATATAAGGCCCAGTGAGCACGATGGTTTGAAGGGGTTATTTTCCTTAGGCTCGGGGATATTTCCAAGGGGTGTGGTAAAACTCCTTAAAACCTCCTTCCCCGCTGCAGTGCCCGGAGCTGTGCTTTGAGGCCCGCAGAAACCGAGAAAGTGTTGACAGCTAAAGAAAACAAGAGAATGTTTAAGTTAAAATCTGCCGTAAATGATTATTCAGTATGTAAGGTCTGAAATATACAGTAGCAGACTTGTTCAGTTCCAGGCCAGATAGAAGGCTTTTTATCAGCAAACTCTGGCCTTCCCTTCCCAAGGAAAGAAAAAGCGGGGGGTGGGGGGTTTGAGAATGGAAGTGTCGGGGTGGCGGCCAAGTCAGCACGGGGAAAGCAAGCCAAGTGACAGCTGCCAAGTAATAAAAAGATAGGCAGCTAACCTGACAAATACCTGCTCTCACCTGAGAGGGATCCTTATAGGACCAAAGGGAGTAGGTGCCTCAGGTTGGCCATAGTGATGGTTACATGGACCATGTGGTCCTCTGGTTGGCCGTAGTGATGGTTACATGGACCATGTGGTCCTCTGGTTGGCCGTAGTGATGGCTACATGGACCATGTGGTCCTCTGGTTGGCCGTAGTGATGGCTACATGGAACATGTGGTCCTCTGGTTGGCCGTAGTGATGGTTACATGGACCATGTGGTCCTCTGGTTGGCCATAGTGATGGTTACATGGACCATGTGGTCCTCTGGTTGGCCATAGTGATGGTTACATGGACCATGTGGTCCTCTGGTTGGCCATAGTGATGGCTACATGGACCATGTGGTCCTCTGGTTGGCCATAGTGATGGTTACATGGACCATGTGGTCCTCTGGTTGGCCATAGTGATGGTTACATGGACCATGTGGTCCTCTGGTTGGCCGTAGTGATGGTTACATGGACCATGTGGTCCTCTGGTTGGCCGTAGTGATGGTTACATGGACCATGTGGTCCTCTGGTTGGCCATAGTGATGGTTACATGGACCATGTGGTCCTCTGGTTGGCCGTAGTGATGGTTACATGGACCATGTGGTCCTCTGGTTGGCCGTAGTGATGGTTACATGGACCATGTGGTCCTCTGGTTGGCCGTAGTGATGGTTACATGGACCATGTGGTCCTCTGGTTGGCCGTAGTGATGGTTACATGGACCATGTGGTCCTCTGGTTGGCCATAGTGATGGCTACATGGACCATGTGATCCTCTGGTTGGCCGTAGTGATGGTTACATGGACTATGTGTCATGATGGACCACATCACGCCAACCCCTCTCATGATATGGAGTTGCATCGATTTCCTCGCAGTGGATCACATTTAAACTTTGTTAATTTTTGGAGGCTCTGCTTCAGTCGAGCTGGAAAGAGAGAGAGAGAGAGACAGTTTGGTGTAGTGGTTAGGAGTGCGGACTCTAATCTGGGAGAACCGGGTTTGATTCCCCACTCTTCCACTTGCAGCTGCTGGATGACCTTGGGCAAGCCATAGTTCTGGCACAGCTGTTCTTGAAAAAGAGCAGTTTCCGTCAGAGCTCTCTCAATCCCACCTACCTCCCAAGGGTGTCTGTTGTGGGGAGGGGAAGGGAGAGGAGTTTGTAAGCTGCTCTGAGGCTCCTTTGGGTAGTGAAGGGCGGGGTGTAAATCCAATCTCCTCCTCCTCCTCCTCCTCCTCCTCCTTCTTCTTCTTCTTCTTCTTCGGCTCGCACCTGTGTTTGCCAGTTGCATAGCTTACCTAGAGCAATTCACTGTTGAAAAATTCCATACCTGGCCTGCGGTGTAAGCATTGTCTCGGGTGGGCTTCTGTTTAACAGGGCTGGGAACCGTTTCTCACTGAGCTTGGTTCACGAGCAGCGCGGTAAAAGTGCGCCCAGTTGTCCTTTGCACAGAACCTGTACAGATCCACTTGTTTGACTAAGGCAGGTAATTCCTGGGCTTCGGCCAGTGGCAGCAGCCCAGGCTGGGAAAATATTTGTGCAAGAAAAACGTTCCATGTTTGCTTTAACCCCGTCTTCTGCGTTGTTCAGTGTGCCTAATGTCTAATGGGCACACAGCACCCTTGCTGAGTTAATTTCAAGCTGAAGGTAATATGTTCGGTTTGTTTAGAAGGAACTTGCATTCCTCCCAGTTTTGGACGGTGTTTTCAAGTTGCTGTATCTGAAAGTTGAGTGTTTTGCGTTAAATAAAACCCCATTTGTGTACACGGGATGGGCAAGAATTCTGCAGACTTGAGCATTTTTGCTTACTTGGCGCTGCTCTTCCCGCTTGCCTTGGAGAGGGACACGGAGCATGCACAGAATGTTAATGATCTGTCTGCTGAACGCTGCTATTTGCTCAGTAGCGTCCCCCCTCCAAGTTATCACTAAGTGCCACCGAATTTTCTCTGCGGCTATATGAACCAAAACTTGGTTTTCTTAAAAGTTTAAGATGCCGGTTTTTGTGCTTGGTCCTGTACTGTGCGTTTGAGGAGTATAACTGTGGTTTGTGGAATGCATGCTGGGGCTGAACGCTGGGCCTAAAAATTAGACTCTTGAGGAACTGTTAGACATACATAAACATAAGAACATAAGAGAAGCCAATGTTGAATCAGGCCAATGGCCCATCTAGTCCAACACTCTGTCACACAGCGGCCAAAAATACCACGTGCTATCAGGAGGTCCAGCTGTGGGGCCAGGACACTAGAAGCCCTCCCACTGCTGCCCCCTCCAGCACCAAGAATAGGGTGCATCCCCTGCCCCAGACTGAGAGTTCCCATCTATACCTTTGGCTAAGAGACAAGAGCCTAATTTATCGACAGCTGCTTATTTGCTAATAGGGAAGAGGTGCTTTAAGAACATAAGAGCCTTGCTGGATCAGACCAGTGGTCCATCTATTCCAGCATCCTGTCTCACTTAGTGACCAAACAGTTCCTCTGGAGGGCCAACAACAGGCCAGAGAGGCTGAGGTCTTCCCCTGGTGAGAACCTAAGAAGAGCCCTGCTGGATCAAACCTAGAGTCCATCTAGTCCAGCCTCCTGTCTCTCACAGGGGCCAACCAGTCCCTCTGGTAGGCCAACATCAGGTCATAGAGGCCGAGGCCTTCCCCTGATAAGAATGTAAGAAGAGCCCTGCTGGATCAGACCAGTGGGGGTCCATCTAATCCAGCATTCTGTCTCTCACAGCGGTCAGCCAGTTATTCTGAAAGGCTAACAGGACATAGATGCCGATGCCTTCTGATGCCACCTGGCACTGGTATTCAGACAGACACTGTCTCCGAAGGTGGAGGTTCCTTTAGTCGCCGTGCCTAGTAGCCAACCGATGGAGCCCTCCTCCATGAATTTATCTAACCCCCCTTTTAAAGCCATATTTGTGGTCATCGCTACATCCTTTGGCCACGAATTCCCCATTTTAATTCCTCGTCGTGGCTCAGCGGCAGAGCCATCAGCTCGGCACACAGAAGAGCCCAGGTTCAATCGTCGGCATCTCCCGTTTTAAAAAATAAGGAAGTAGGTGGTATGAAAGACCTCAGGGGTCTTTTTGTAGCAGGAACTCCTTTGTATATTAGGCGACACCCCCCCTAATGCGGCCAATCCTCCCAGAGCTTACAGTAGCCCCTGTAAGAAGAGCTCTGTAAGCTCTTGGAGGATTGGCTACATTAGGGGGTGTGTCGCCTAACATGCAAAGGAGTTCCTGCTACAAAAAGAGCCCTGCCTCTACCTAAGAACCTGGAGAGGCCGAGTAAACAATATTGACCTTGACGGACCAACGGTCTGATTCAGTATAAGGCCGCGTCATGTGCTCACATGCGGACTTCTTGTTGTCTGTCCTGTGATTTTGTCAGGTAGCCCTGTCACGTATTTGGAATTCTGGGGAGTGCTTTCTCTTCTGAGCTTCTCATCAGTTCGGTTCACTGTACACTTGTTATCATATGTCTGGCCTTGTGGTGTCTTCCAGCTGCAGGCACTACGCTGGGAATTAGAGGCTTTTAAATTGTTTTTCTATTAATGCCTGCTTGGTTTGCCCGCGCACGCGCGAATTATAATCATTGGCTTCACTTAGACCAGGGGGTTGTTTGAATTTACTATAAGTCAAGGGCCTCCATTATCCACGGCCATTCCTGACACGAGCTGTGTATGCATCTTTAGTTATGATTTACCAATAAACAGAATCTTCTCATGAAGCCCTGCGTTGCATGACCTGACTAAAGAGCCTGACAGATTTCAGTGAATTCAGATGGCCTGAATCAGCAAAGGCGATTGGTAGACAACACAAATGCTTTTTAAAACCATGATTCACCTTGGTCCCTTGCTAGTCTTCAGCAGTTAAGAGCTAGGGAGGAATTGTAGATTCTGGTCTTAGACCCAAGATCTTCCCTGTGTTCAGTTTGTTTTGTTTAATATCAAATGGGTATTATTTAATGGGTATTCATTGCATAATTGCCAGAGGGTGTTGCTGGGCACGGTGTCATGATTGCCCCTCCACACTCGCTATATACATGTAACTTCTCTGATTTATGAATTAACTCTGAATGTGTGTGACGGAAAAGGCTTGTATAACTTTGGGTAATCCTGTTTGGGGATGGAAAGTGCTGTCAAGTTGCCGCAGATTTATTTATTTATTTATATTTACATTTATATCCTGCCCTCCTCGCCTTTCGGCAGGCTCAGGGCATCTAACAACATGCATAAATATACATTAAAATCCCATTAAAACTGTCAATTAATATAAAATCGTACTTCATAAACATAACTTGCGTTAAAAGATGGCGAATCTTCCAATTCGACTGTCAATTGAATGGTGTCCATAAATTCACGCCCTCGGTGGTGCCGTTGGTACGGTGAGTACCAATGATGGTACAATTTTTGGCCCAGTTGGTAATCGGGCCAGGGCCATACAATCGAGGCGGCACCCTACTTAAAAGCCTGGCGGAAGAGCTCCGTTTTACAGGCCCTGCAGAACTGTAAGAGGTCCTGCAGGGCCCTGATGTCCTCTGGGAGCTCATTCCACCAGTGAGGGGCCACCACAGAAAAGGCCCTGGCCCTCATTGTAACCAACCTCGCCTCTTTAGGACCTGGAAGAACCAGGCAATTCTGGGAACCCGATCTTAGTGCTCACTGGGGTACATGCGGGGAAAGGCAGTCCTTTAGGTAGGCAGGTCCCTGGCCATATAGGGCTTTAAAGGTAAGAACCAGCATCTTGAACTGTATCCGGTATGCTATAGGCAGCCAGTGCAGAGTTTTTAGGACGGGCTGGATATGTGCCATAACGGGTGGGCCTTCGCCATCTTTTGTGTACCCTTCCTACTTATATCTCTCCGATTCTAATAGACATGCACCTTGGAAGAAATTGAAGTAACCGTGCAAATGCCTCTTTCCCTTAAGTGAGAAAAGGTTGGAAAACCCTATGGAGTCACCATAAGTCGGCTTTGACTCGACAGCTCTTTCCTACGTAAACATAAGAACATAAGAGAAGCCAATGTTGAATCAGGCCAATGGCCCATCTAGTCCAACACTCTGTCACACAGTGGCCAAAAATACCACATGCTATCAGGAGGTCCAGGACACTAGAAGCCCTCCCACTGCTGCCCCCTCCAGTACCAAGGATAGAGTGAATCACCTGCCCCAGACTGAGAGTTCCCATCTATACCCTGTGGCTAATAACCACTGATGGACTTCTGCTCCAGATGTTTATCTAATTCCCTCTTGAAACTGTCCATGCTTGTAGCTGCCACCACCTCCTGTGGCAGTGAATTCCATATGTTAATCACTCTTTGGGTGAAGAAGTATTTCCTTTTATCTGTTCTAACCCAACTGCTCAGCAATTTCATGGAGTGCCCACGAGTTCTTGTGTTGTGAGAAAGGTAGAAAAGTACTTCTTTCTCAGCCTGCTCAATCCCATGCATAATCTTATAAACCTCGATCATGTCACCCCTCAGCCGTCGTTCCTCCAAGCTGAAGAGCCCCAAGCGTTTTAACCTTTCTTCATAGGGAAGGTGTTCCAACCCTTTTATCATTCTAGTTGCCCTTCTCTGCCCTCCACCGCCACCGTGCATCTTGCGAGGGATGATACTGTCCACCAGTTCAGACATTCCACCTCTGGAAAAGATGACTCCCCCGAGGGTGAATGCCTTATCTGTGCCTTTCAACGAACAAGGCAGCATTCAGGTCCTCCCTTCATTCAGAATCATCGAATCGTAGCATCTGGAGGTTCTGCCGAGGCTCAGAGTTTGCCTAATGAGATTCCCTTTATGGCCAGCCGAGATGGCAAACCAGCTACTGAGAGAGAATCAAGAGCGGAGTAGATTTTAATTAAATAGCAAATTGGCCAGGATCCCAGAAGCGGCGCCGGGGTGAGAAGAGGTATGCGATGCAGGCAGAGTGAATACCTACTTCTCAACTGCTTTATTCATTGCTCGTTGGCAGCAAGACACTTCGTACAGTGCAGATGTTCGGCTCCGTATGCAGATGCACGGAGCACCGTTGCCAAGTTATCCGTGCCGGTTTTCCGAAAGCTTTGCCCCGGGGCTAGTTATTTTTCACAAAACACGAAGGAGATAAAAATCTTCATACAGATACAGCTCCGTAGACAAATAGGCTACATATCCGTGTGCGTGCATGCCCTCGATGTGGGGATATTTCTGAAGTTCTCTGGGAAAGTTCCCTAAGAGCAGAAGAGGAACGTAAAAGGAGGAAAGTGAGAAAAAAGTCCCCTCTTTAAATAAGAGTCAGTTCCCATCATTTAGCCCAAAGGTTGTTTCCGCAAACAATGTAGCAGTGTTGTGAATTCGCTCCGTTTCATAATCCCCCCCACTCTTGTGATAACAGCTTTATTTTATCCAAAAAAGTAATGAGATTCTTAATAACCCCTACAAAAGTGAAGAATAAGCAAAAATTATACTGTGCATCCATAACTTTACGAAAGCACGTGTTATATTAACTGCATGCCAGCAGTTATATTGTTGTTGTTCAGTCGCACAGTCGAGTCCGACTCTTTGCGACCCCCTGGACCAGATCACGCCAGGCCCTCCTGTCTTCCGCTGTCCGCTGAAGTTTGCTCAATTTCATGTTCGTTGCATCGATGACACTGTCTGACCATCTCATCGTTTGCCGTCCCCTTCTTCTTTGACCTTCAATCTTTCCCAGCATCAGGGTCTTCTCCAGTGAATGCTCCCTTCTCATTTGGTGGCCAAAGTATTTGAGCTTCAACTTCAGGATCTGGCCTTCCAGGGAACAGTCAGGGTTGATTTCTTTTAGGATTGACTGATTTGATCTCCTTGCAGTCCAAGGGACTCTCAAGAGTCTTCTCCAGCACCATAGTTCAAAAGAATCTATTCTTCGGCGCTCGGCCTTCCTTATAGTCAGTTATATTAGTTGGTCACAATAAGCAAGACCTATCACTTACTGTTATTTGTGTATAACTATTCTGATTGGCTGTGTTTTAGATGAGTGTCTTCACTCTTGTAAAGCCTTTTTGCAAAAAATAAAATAAAATCTAAAAGCGACAATTAAGATGTTAATAAACTAACATTCAATGAAACGTTAGCTTGGAGAAACGATGGCTGAGGGGTGATATGATTAAGGTTTATAAGGTTATGCATGGGATAGAGCAGGTCAAGAAAGTACTTTTCTCCCTTTCTCACGAAACAAGAACTTGTGGGCACTCCATGAAATTGCTGAGCAGTCGAGCTAGAACAGATAAAAGGAAGTCCTTCTTCACCCAAAGAGTGATTAACACTTGGAATTCACTGCCACAGGAGGGGGGTGGCTACAGGCATGGACGACTTCAAGAGGGAATTAGATAAATATGTGGAGCAGAGGTCCATCAGTGGCTATTAGCCACGAGGTATAGATAGGGACTCTGGGGCAAGTGAGGCTCTGTGTTCTTGGTGCTTGGGGGGGGCAACAGTGGGAGGGCTTCTAGTGTCCTGGCCCCTCTGGTGGACCTCCTGACAGCACCTGGTATTTTTGGCCACTGTGTGACACAAAGTGTTGGACTGGATGGGCCATTGGCCTGATCCAACATTGGCTTCTCTTATGTTTTTATGTATTTTTGTCTGTTCACTCAAATTTTCATACTGTTCCCTGATCGAGAGGAGTTGTTGTTGTTCAGTCACACAGTCGAGTCCGACTCTTCGCGACCCCACGGACCACATCACGCCAAGCCCTCCTGTTTTCCGTTGTGCTCCAGAGTTTGCTCAATTTCGTGTTCATTACATCGATGACACTGTCCAACCATCTCATCCTTTGCCGCCCCCTTCTTCTTCGACCTTCAGTCTTTCCCAACATCAGGGTCTTCTCTAGGGAGTGCTCCCTTCTCAAGGGAGAGATCCCAAAAATCATACCTTCACAAGGAGAGATCCTACAAATAATTCCAATCCGGAGCTCCTGGTTGGAGGAGAAAATGGATTGCTTCTTGTATAAGGAAGGCTGCAGGCGTGCTTTGATTCTGCACATGCGCAGAAGATCCGGAGCTTGGGATATTGGGGGTAGAAGTCGGAGTGTCCCGAGAAGCTCAGCTTTCAGTGGTTTAAATTCACCCCTGCAACCCTCTTGTTTGTGGTGAGCTGTTTGAAAGTATGTGGGAAGCGTCTAGTGTAATCTCAGGAGCCAGCGGGGTGGCTGAATAATATTTCCAGTGGTCTGGCATTGGTGCTCCAGGGTTTTGCCTAGCTGCGTGGCCCGTCCCTGTGACTGGTCGGAACAGCATGAATTATGCACAAGAGCAGACGTTCAGAGTTGGACGACCTGCGTAATGCAAGCAAGCTGCGGAATTTAGCCTGCATAGTATACATAGTGTGCAGTAGGATACGTAACCATAGGTGTAAGTCTTATTCCCAAATTACGTTTTTGGAGGAGATTATTTCTACCTTGTTCTTGCAGAGGGAGCCGTGTATAAATAAAACATAGAAAACTGCCGTTCTTTGCATGGTTACTCAGAAGCGAGCTTGGAGGAGTACTGGTATCATTTTACCCCGTTAAATGCCAAAGATGGCTGGACGTCACCGAAAGGAGCACGGTTTTTTATGATTTAATTGCATTGTATTTTTCTTTGGTGGGCTGCTTGCTTTGAGCAGGTTTCTGAAAAGGCAGCACGTGTGTTTTCTAAAAAATAATCGATACAGTAAGTATTCGAAAAGCTGTCACTTAGAGGAAGGCAGGGAGCTGTTCCTGTTGGCAGCAGAGGAGAGGCGTCGCAATAAGTGGGTTGAAATTACGGGCAGAAAGACACGGAGTAGAAATTAGGAAGAATTTTTTTATTACAGTGAGGGTAGTTCAGCAGTGGCGTAAGGTGCCTCGGGAGGTGATGAACTCGTCCTCGCTGGCAGTCTTCAGGTAGTGGCTGGATGAGCACTTGTCCAGGGATGCTTTTGGCTGATCCTGCATTGAGCAGGGGGTTGGACTAGATGACCTCTATGGCCCCCTTCCCTCTCTGTGATTCTGGGCTTCAGCAAACCAGGGCCCGTGATTCAGCCAGCGGTGGAATGTCTTTCAGAGAAGAGGTGTTTCAGTTAACAGTTTGTCACAATGAATACACACATCACTTGATGTCTCTTGAGGGGCGCCCATGATCATCTGTAACCCAGACCTCCTGGATGAGGGGTTCCCTTGTCCTTCTAGGAAGAGGCAATTGTTTGGCTGTGGCTTTGCTGGTGTTACGCTAGTACTGTCTGTGCTACTACTGAGCTGTGTGTGGGGCTCCATCTTGCATGTATGTTAACCCTATAATGGCTGGAATTTAGATCTTGCCCTATCCCAACGGGCGCTGCCCTTGAAAACTGTCCAGAATTGACAGTTGCTACAGAATGCTGACCGGCATGGGTCTCAGGGACCGTATAACGCCAGTCTAGTTCCATTCCATCTCAGCTGGCTCCCAGTTTGCATCCAGGCTCAATGCAAGGTGCAGGTGTTGACCACTAAAACCTGTTATACCTTAGGGCCAGCATACCTTAAGGGCCACCTTTTCCTGTATGAACCCACCTGTCCACTCTGGTCATCTTCAGAGTCCCTGCTTTGGACGCCTTTGCCATTTGAGGCTAGACGGGTGGCAACCAGAGAATCTTCTGGGCATAGAGCGGAGGTCACTGGGATGCGGGGAGGGCGAGTTATTTGTGAATTTCCTGCATTGTGCAGGAGGTTGGACTAGATGACCTGGGGGAGGTCCCTTCCAAATCTATGATTCTATAAGTCTATGAATCATAGAGTTGGAAGGGACCTCTGGGCAGTGCTCCCTCTAAGCTGAGTTAGTGTGAGCTAGCTCACAGTTTTTTAGCCTCCAGCTCACAGATTTTTGTCTCAGCTCGGGAAGGATCGCTCCAGAGCAAAACTAATCGCTGCAGTAGCCAAGTCCCTCGCTCACAGCTTTAATGCCAGTAGCTCACAAAGTAGAATTTTTGCTCACAAGACTCCACAGCTTAGAGGGAGCATGGCCTCCAGGGTCATCTAGTCCAGCCCCTTGCACAGTGCAGGAAATGCAGGCCTTCTTGACTGTGACACTGAAACTTTGGAACTTCCTCCCCTGGGAGACTAGCCTGTCTCCCCCTGTCATTTTCTTCCACCAGCAGAAGACGACTTTTTCGTTTTTGTTTGGCAGAACCGCCTCTAACCGTCCCTGGCTGCATTGTGCTCTCACGTCTGTATGTTTTCATTGCATTGTTAAATATTTTACATATACATCGTAAACGCTGTTTCAGTATTCTAAATGTTTAATGTTTGGGGGGCCCTGTCCGGGCGGAAAGGTGGCACAGGAGTGTTTTAAGTAAATAAGTGCGTGAAGCATGAATGGCCGACCCTTGCGAGGGGAGAATTGCTTTGCTCTGGGTTTGTGTACACTGTGATTTTATTGCCTCTGCCGTTCATCCTGTACATGTTTGCTTCAGCGGGGATAACCTCTGTATCCGCAGCAGGCGCGTTTGCCTCATACTGTGAAGAGGGGCTAGGAGCGGAGTGTCTTGCTTTCTGCAGAGAGGACACGTTAATCGAAGATGCCTTTTGGTGTTGTGGTTAAGTGCGCAGACTCTAATCTGTGAGATCCGGGTTTGGTTCCCCACTCCTCCACTTGCACCTGCTGGTGTGACCTTGGGTCAGTCACAAGCTCTGGCCCAGCTGTTCTTGAAAAAGAGCAGTTTCCGTCAGAGCTCTCTCAGCCCCACCCACCTCACAGGGTGTCTGTTGTGGGGAGGGGAAGGGAGAGGAGTTTGTAAGCTGCTCTGAGACTCCCTTGGGTAGTGAAGGGCGGGGTATAAATCCAATCTCTTCCTCCTCCTCCTCCTCCTCCTCCTCCTCCTTCTTCTTCTTCTTCTTCTTCTTCTTCTTCTTCTTCTTCTTCTTCTTCTTCTTCCTGACCGCGTCATCTCAGTTCACAGGTTTGAAATTTTGGGTACTTCTGACTCATTACGAATATAAAATCCAAAGTTCAGTTGTAGGGGGTTTTTTTAGCACCAAATTTTAAAAGCACCCCGTTTAAGGTACTGGGGACTGTCATTGGAAGTCAGACTCCAGGTATTATTTATCTCTGCAGATACCTGCAGTAAACGGGAAACACTTAATTTCTCGTGAAGGACTCTCAAGGTCTGAAAATTCTGATTTGGGCTTTAGCTGACCTCAGCGAATGGTTAAAAACAAGGGAGGAAGCAGATTGTGTATGCATACCTTAAATTACTTGTGCTTATAGATTTGGACTACGTGTGGTGGAAAGCGCTGTCCAGGTACAGCTGACTTAACGCTGAACCCAGAGGGCAGGGGTGTCGAAGTCATTTGTTACGAGGGCCGGATCTGACATAAATGAGTCCTTGTTGGGTCGGGCCACGTGTGTGTCATAAAATGTAATGCCAGGTAGTGGAGATATAGACTTTATAAAAGACACAAACACAAAGGGTGTTTTTTTTTTACTTAAAATAAAAGCATGCTTAAAACATTAGCCCTCTGGCAATATTTTGTTTATTTAACAGTTTCTGATAACTTGACACCTCTTGCTCTGGCAGGAGGTGGTGGCAGCTACAAGCATGGACAGTTTCAAGAGGGAATTAGATAAACATATGGAGCGGAAGTCCATCCGTGGCTATGAGCCACAGGGTATAGATGGGAACTCTCAGTCTGGGGCAGGTGCTGCACTCTATTCTCGGTGCTGGGGGGGGTCAACAGTGGGAGGGCTTCTGGTGTCCTGGCCCCACTGCTGGACCTCCTGATGGCACCTGGTATATTTTGGCCGCTGTGTGACAGAGTGTTGAACTAGATGGGCCATTGGCCTGATCCAACATTGGCTTCTCTTATGTTCTTATGTTTGCTCTGAATTATTGCATCAAAAGGTCTGTGCTGTTGCAATCTTGAGTATGCCGTTCAGGTGTGTATCCATAAGCTGCAAACCTACGATGACGCGCAGAACTGCAAGATGAAGCAGAAGACAGCCAGTTCCACTGTGGGCCTGATAGAAGCCCTCCGGGGGGCATGGTCTGGCCCCCCGGGCCGCATGTTTGACACCCCTGCCATAGGGGCTTCAAGGCAAGAGACGTTCAGAGATGGTTTGCTATTGACTATCTCTGCACGGCAATCCTGGGCTTCCGTGGTGATCTCCCATAGAAGTACTGATCAGGGCTGACCCTACTTAGCTTCTGAGACGTGAAAGGATCAGGCTAGCCTGCGCCATCCAGGTCAGGGCAAGAGACATTCAGAGGTGGTTTGCAACCCTGTACTTCCTCGGTGGTTTCCCATCCAGGTATTAACCAGAGCTGACTCTGCTTAGATCAGACAAGATCAAGCTAGCCTGGGCCGTCCAGGTCGGGACAGGGGAACAGAGCTTGTTTGCCCTTGCCTGCCTTTGCATAGCAACCTTGGACGTCCTTGGTGGTCTCCCATCCAAGGACTAACCATAGAATCATAGAATCATAGAATGTTAGAGTTGGAAGGGACCTTGCAGGCCATCTAGTCCAACCTCCTGCACTCTGCAGGAACACAGCCGAAACCCCTACATACCTACACCATACCCAAAAGAAGGTTGTCCAGTCTCCTCTTGAAAACGTCCAGCGAAGGAGCATCCACCATCTCCCGAGGCAGCCTGTTCCACTGCTCAACCACTCTTACAGTCAGGAAGTTTCTCCTGATATTAAGCCGGTAACGACTCCCTTGTCATTTCCACCCATTCGATCTAGTCTTGCAATCCGGAGCAAGAGAGAATAGATCCACTCCATCTTCTACATGACAGCCTTTCAAATACTTGAAGACTGCAATCATGTCCCCTCTGAGCCTTCACTTTCCCAGGCTAAACATACCCAACTCCCTCAGCCTTTCCTCATAAGACTTGGACTCCAACTCTCTCACCATCCTGGTCACCCTCCTCTGGACCCGTTTGACCCTGCTTAGCTTCCGAGATCTGATGAGACCAGGCTAGCCCGGGCAATCCAGGTCAGGGCATACAAGCGGCTGTTTGCTTGAGGACACTATAGCTCTGACTTAGGTGGCAACACAGGTGCTCTTTGGACCTAACTTGGAAGGTGATCTAATTCAGCAGCGGTGCATTTGGCACCAGGCACGTGGCTTTTCACCTTGAGAGGCCTCACAAACATCTTTCATCTTGTTCCTGTAGATCTTGCTGCTTTTTTTTTGGTAAGAATTTTATTTTTTCAACTACAAGGGCAAAACCATAGAAACAAGACGTCGTGTACAAATGACAAAACCGTACAAACAACACATAAAAATGGGGGTCCTTTGTGTTTACATATCGGTCAATGCTTCTTTTCTGTTACATATAGCTTCCACCTCATACTAAAACAAAGTTTATTTTACCACAGCAATAAAAAAAAGAAATTCCATTACTTCATGTCCTCTCCTTCTCTTCCTTTTGGTTATATATCCTGTCCTGTTTAAGGAGAAGTGTGTTGATCATTCCATTCGTAAAATCTCCGCCAAGTGTTATCAAGTGACTCATCCGGGTGACCTTTCAAAAGTAATGTAAGGTTGTCCATTTCTGCGGCTTCCAAATTTTTGTTAATAAGATCTTCCTTACCTGGCATTTCTTGGCACCTCCAGTGTTTAGCGTATAGTATTCTGGCTGGAGTATTTATTTATTATTTTTATTTATTTATTTATTTATTCATTTTACTTATTTGGATTTATATCCCGCCCTCCCCAAAGGCTCAGGGCGGCTGACAATAGGGCATAAATGCCAAGTTTAAAACATATAAAACACATAAAATCATACAGTACAGCATCAACATATAAAACCAAGATGGGGCAGATCTTAATCCTGGCAACATACTAGTTATGTATATCAGAAGGTAAGAGCCAGTTTGGTGTAGTGGTTAAGTGCACAGACTCTTATCTGGGAGAACCGGGTTTGATTCCCCACTCCTCCACTTGCACCTGCTGATGTGACCTTGGGTCAGTCACAAGCTCTGGCACAGCTGTTCTCTCAAGGACAGTTTCTGTCAGAAGTTCTCTCAGCCCCGCCTACCTCACAGGGTGTCTGTTGTGGGGAGGGGAAGGGAAAGGAGTTTGTAAGCCGCTCTGAGATGCCTTTGGGCAGTGAAGGGCGGGGTATAAATCCAAACTCCTCCTCCTCCTCCTCCTAAGAACATAAGAACATAAGAGAAGCCAATGTTGAATCAGGCCAATGGCCCATCTAGTCCAACACTCTGTCACACAGCGGCCAAAATATACCAGGTGCCATCAGGAGGTCCAGCAGTGGGGCCAGGACACTAGAAGCCCTCCCACTGCTGCCCCCTCCAGCACCAAGAATAGAGTGCATCCCCTGCCCCAGACTGAGAATTCCCATCTATACCCTGTGGCTAATAGCCACTGATGGACTTCTGCTCCATATGTTTATCTCCTCCTCCTCCTCCTCCTCCTCCTCTTCTTCTTCTTCCTCCTCTTCTTCTTCCTCTTCTTCTTCTTCCTCTTCTTCTTCTTCTTCTTCTTCCTCTTCTTCTTCTTCTTCCTCTTCCTCTTCCTCTTCTTCTTCTTCTTCTTCTTCTTCTTCTTCTTTTTCTTCTTCTTCTTCTTCTTCTTGCTTAACCTTCCTTTTCTTGGTCCAGTATCCACTTATCGGTTATCTCATTGTAAAATATTTTATTGTTACGTGTACCTCAGTACTGTTTGACCTCTGAAGAAGGCCCCGATAGGGTGGAAACACGTCAGGTCACGTGTATTGGCCCTTATGTCTGGGTTACTAATACTTTTTAACGAGACTTTCATTGGTCCCTTATTTATTTAACTTATTTTATTTAACTTCCAATTTCATACACCGCCCTAACCCCCTGGGGGGTCTCTGGGCGGTTTACATGAGGGGGTGCTAAGCACATTTCATCCTAACTTGGGCCACATTGTACTGAGAATGGGGCTGCCTGCCGGCACCCAGGTGGAGGCTTGGTGTTCCTTCTTTTTGGCTCGGCTCGGCTTTCTTCCCGGTGGTTCATCAGCTAGCTGTTCCTCCTGGCGCTCGGAAGGGCCGGCACACGATACATCCTCCTCTGGCCTCGGCTACGTCCTGTAGGCTACGTCCTGTAGGCTCCGCCGCGCCCGCAGATGACATCATCACGCGCCTCCACTTCTGCCGACGACAGCCGCCCGATGTTACTGCTGGCCACTAGGGATCGCTCCTTCTGGCCCTGCTGCTGCTGCCTGTTCTCGCCGTGTTGCCACGCCATGCCGCCTCCACCGCCGGTACTCTGCTGCAGCTGATGTCCGCTGCCGCCATTGCCGTTGCCGCCATTGCCATTGCCGTTATATGTTTTTAATTGTCTTTCTAATAAAGACCTGTATTTTTGTATATTATAAGTTTCAGCCAGGTTTTTAATATTGGCCCTTTATCAAGACTTCTTTCTTACCTTTGTGGTTCTTGACTCCAGTTTTTGGGTCAAGTTTGTTTCCCCCTCCCTGTGTCTTTCTTACACTCATAACGCTGATGTATTATTTCTGTTGGAATACAGATGTACGGAAAATAGATCTGGAACTAAGGAAAGCTTCCAGATGGACACAGAAAGAATTGTTCTGTTGACGAACCAGGCTTCGTTTAAACACCTCAACATAAAGACGACTCCGGGTTTCCTTTTCCACCCCCTTTTAAGGAACTGGTTTTCATTGTCATCTTGGACACTGAGCTTGAAAGCTTCGCCTTGCTTGCTTACTTACTCTGAGTGGCAGGAGGTATGAAGCAGTCGGAAACGTTGACCAAGGAAAGTCCATTTTGCTGGAAATAGTCTTTTGTGGAGAAGAGAGAGACTTTTCGTGCTCTTGGCAACTCCTTCTGTGAGACGAGACGGTCTCTGGTTTACCGCCCTCCTCGGCTTTTTGTGTCAAACCGCAGAGCCACTATAGTAACTCCTTTTTGGAAAAACAAAAACCATCTTAAAGTTGTCCTTCCGACACTGGATTTTAAGGGCTTGGCTGCATTCGGTTGAATCTGGCGGTTATTTTTCTATTTCCGATGTGCCATGTGCAGGCGAATCCCTGTGGAAACAGTGCTGGGAGTTGCCAGGAGATGGTTTTCCTTTTCTTCACATCTCAGTCGGTCTTGGGGTTTTATTTTGAGGTTTAAAGAGTGTGCCTCCCACCACGGAGTGTAATTGGATGAGGGTGTGTCCCCGCTGTTGGTGAGCATGATCGTTCTGCTGCTTTCCCCCCCTGTACGCTCCTTTTCGTGTGGCAAAGGTTCACCACAACTCAAGGGAAGGTCTCAGCCTATGAGGTGCCAAGATGGGTACAAGGAGTGCCCGGAGTCGAACCCATGCCTCGAGACTCTCCTGTTGGTTCTTGCCCTTGCCGTGTTCCAAGCCTGCATTGGCAAGCCCGGGTGGAACATTAGTACGGATAACTGGGCTCCTGGGAGTGAAGGAGGCGAGGGACTTCCCCGTGCCAACTCCTATGCACATGTAGTCAGAGCGCTGGTGCTACAAGACAAGTTCCTGAGGCTGCCCACTGCAATTCTGGCGTCAGGGAGCCGGTTGAGGTCTGGCTGGTGTGCAGACAGAGGAATCCCTTTGACATACACTGCTGATCTCATAAGAACATCAGAAGAGCCCTCCTGGATCAGACCAGTGAGGGTCCATCTAGTCCAGCATCCAATCTCACACAGTGGTCAACCAGTTCATCTGGAGGACCAACAACAGGGCAGAGAGGCCGAGGTCTTCCCCTGATAAGAACCTCAGAAGAGCCCTGCTGGATCAGACCAGTGAGGGTCCATCCAGTCCAGCATCCTGTCTCACACAGTGGCCAACCAGTTCCTCTGGAGGGCCGGCAACAGGGCAGAGAGGCCAAGTCCTTCCCCTGAGAAGAACCTCAGAAGAGCCCTGCTGGGTCAGACCAGGGAGGGTCCATCTAGCCCAGCATCCCGTCTCACACAGGGGCCAGCCAGTTCCTCTGGAGGGCCAGCAACAGGGCAGAGAGGCCAAGTCCTTCCCCTGATAAGAACCCCAGAAGAGCCCTGCTGGGTCAGACCAGTGAGGGTCCATCCAGTCCAGCCTCTTGTCTCACACAGGGGCCAGCCAGTTCCTCTGGAGGGCCAGCAACAGGGCAGAGAGGCCGAGGCCTTCCCCTGATAAGAACCTCAGAAGAGCCCTGCTGGGTCAGACCAGTGAGGGCACATCTAGTCCAGCCTCCTGTCTCACACAGCGGCCAGCCAGTTCCTCTGGAGGGCCAACAACAGGGCAGAGAGGCATTTGGTATCTCTTGGGTGGAAGATTGGTAGTGCTTGCTCTCATGAGCACCATCCAGTAGGTGGATTATTGCAGGACCCTGGAAAGCAGTGGCACAGCTAACTAAGGAAACGGCTGTTGCAGTTTGACTATAATAAAGTGAAATGCCTGGAACAGAAGCTGTTCTTTATTTCTTTATTTATTTGCATATTTTAAAATTTATTTATACGTCCTTTGGATTTATGAATCACTCAGTCCCTGAATACACAGGGCTCTGGGCGGTTTACATCAATACATCATAATTACTAGTTAAAAATACAATAAATATAACATTGCAGACTTAAAATTAATCCCTAGATGGTGTTAATAGTTAACCTCTAATCAGTCCTGGACCGTGTTTCTGCCTCACAAGCAGGATAAGGAGGGGGGAGAGAGAGATAGAGGGGAAAGAGGAGGCTGCCAGCCCTGTTTTTCTGCATCGCTGCCCTCAAACAAAAGCCTGGTGGAACATCTCCGCCTTTCAGGCCCTGCAGGATTGCATTAAGATGTTATTTGGGAGAGAGTTGATTCCCCACTCCTTCACATGCAGCTGCTGGTGTGATCTTGGGTCTTTCATAAGTTCTTTCAGAGCTGTTCTCTCAAGGGCAGTCCTTGAAGGAGCTCTCTCAGCCCCACTTACCTCATAGGGTGTCTGTTGTGGGGAGGGGAAGGGAAAGGAGATTGTAAGCCACTCTGAGACTCGGGTAGTGAAGGGCAGGGTATAAATCCAATCTCCTCCTCCTCCTCTTCCTCCTCCTGTAGTATGATGAACTGACGGTCTAGAAAGGCCCTTGCTGTTCTCTTTTTGTGTTTGTGTGCTTTTAAGTTTTTTGCCTAATATTTTGTGATCTGTGTACTTGGTATATCTGGTAGCTGTACTCTGACTGCTGACCGTAACCGTAAATATTACTATTATCAGTTCACAGAGATTCTTGTGTATTCGCCTAGCGATGCTTCCTCCTCAGTTGCCAACTCTGTCTTGTGAAATTCGGGGTGGAGTCTGGAGAGGTAGATCAGTGGAGACATAATGCCTTTAGGGTCTGCCCTCTGAAGCGGTGGCATTTTCTCCAGGGGAACTGAACTCTCTAGTCGTAGATAGCTCGTCATTCCAGGAGACCTCCAGGACCCACCCTGAGGCTTGTAACCAGGGGTCATTTGAAGCAGGAGCATGCAGGAGCGGAGCTCCGGCGGATAGAAGCACAGGTGGCAGCAAGCCCCGCCCCCAGCTCCCAGCAGGAGCGCAAAGCAGCACGTGTAGCATTCCTCCTGGGCCCAGATAGGCTACTCTGGGACTGGAATGACAGTCCCCAGAGTAGAAAGACAGTCCCTAGGGGTGGAGCCTGAGTGGTGGGTGTTGCCTTCGGACACACTTCCGGTGATGTCAGGGGGTGTGGCAAATGAAAATGTTATGCTAATGAGCTCCTGCACCTCTTTTTCTACGAAATGACCCTTGCTTGTAACCCTATCCGATGTCGGGAATAGAGGAAATAGAAACCGTGTTAGGAGAAGCCAAAGCGTGGTGCTTGGAAGGTTTTGAAGAATCCTTCTTGTGCCTGAAACCTCAGTCATGTGGCCCTCTGGAACGGGAGTCATGACCCTCGTCTGCTCTGAAGTTCTGCCAGAGACCTCAGATGCCTTACGCGGGCCATAAATAGCTTTTTTAAAAGTATGCAAGGCTGTTGATTGGGAAGAGATCTGGGTTGATAGTTTGATGGAAATCTTGCTCCACTGTGCAGCAGCAGCAGCAAAAAGGAGAGACAAATCAGGGCCCGGTAGCACCTTAGAGACCAACAAGACGCGTCTTCATTCAGAGTAACTAATTTGTGGCTCTCGCTGCCGCAGGATTTAGTGATGGTCCCAGTTCAAAAAGAACATAAGAGAAGCCAATGTTGGCTCAGGCCAATGGACCATCCGGTCCGACACTCTGTTACACAGTGGCCAAAAATACCAGGTGCCATCAGGAGTTCCGGCAGTGGGGCCAGGACACTAGAAGCCCTCCCACTGCTGCCCCCCCCAGCACCAAGAATAGAGTGCATCACCTGCCCCAGACTGAGAGTCCCTATCTATACCTTGTGGCTCATAGCCACTGATGGACCTCTGTTCCAGATGCTTATCTAATTCCCTCTAGACAGATTCATGGAGGGAAATTGATAGCAGGTTCCCAATAAATGGCACCTCCATCTTCAGGGACAATAAACTTCTGGGTTTATTTATTTTTATTTACTTCATTTATACCGCTTCTCTCTCCCCTCTGGGTACCCAAAGTGTCTTAGAGCCAGTTTGGTGTATTGGTTAAGTGTGCGGACTCTAATCTGGAGAACTGGGTTTGATTCTGCACTCCTCCACATGCAGCTAGCTGGGTGACCTTGGGTCAGTCACAGTTCTCTCAGAGCTGTTCTCTCAAGAGCAGTCCTCGAGAGAGCTCTCTCTGCCCCACCTTACCTCACAGGGTGTCTGTTGTGGGGAGAGGAGAGGAAGGAGATTGTAAGCCACTCTGAGACTTTGAGTGAAGGGCAGGGTATAAATCCAATCTCTTTATCTCCTCCTCCTCCTCCTCCTCCTTCCAACATTCCTCACTCTTCCATTTGATCTTCACAACAATTTTGCGAGGTAGGTTAGGCTGAACATGTGTGATTGGCCCAACTTTACCCAGCAAGCCTCCATGGCAGACAGGGGATTTGAACCCGAGTCTCCCAGATCCTAGTCTGACACCGTAACCACTGTGCTACATCGGCTTTCACAAGGAGGGACCTTGACCTCTGTGCCCTGCTTCCAGGCCTTCCTTGTGGTCACTGTGCGAAAGAGGATGTTGAACTCGATATAACCCAGTGGTTTCATCCCACAGAGCTGATCCCGTGTTGGTGTTTCCACACTTCGCTAGCCAAACGCCATCCATCAATCAACTTTCTTTTTTGGGTAGTAACAGCCCCCCCCCCCCACAGAGCAGCTGGCAAACTGTCTTACGCTAACACAGTTATTGATTTATGAACTTCTCTTGTCAGTTTTGTTGGCATCTTGAGCCTCCTCTCTCTCTCCCTACCCCCACCAGTGCTGATTTTTTCTGATGTGCCAGGCAGTTTTGTGAAACACCCCCAGGGAGAACTCGGCCTTCACCTGTCACGTTGGTTTTTCAAGGATGTGCTTTTGACTTTCATAAAGAAGGGTGCCTTTCATTTTTGGCAAATGTCCGTTGAAGAACAAAGTTAAGGCACTTACCAGTGAGGATGAGCCAAGGTTTTTTTTTTTGTTGTTGAGCTGGTATTGGAGATCATCAGAATTTAGAAATGTGGCCATCAATAAACAGCCTTTGTGTAACCTCATTGGTATTAGGCTTTTCTAATGGCCGGAGTGCAGAGAATGGCATAGCTAGTTATCTGTGCCCAAAGTTCAGACTAGAACCAACAAAAAAATGGAAATCACCTACTGGGTATGTGCAAAACTCTTGGACATGCCTCAAATAGCTTGTGATCTTGGCTGAAACGTTTGACAATATAAGTTTTGATTGAGCACATGTGCAAGAAATAATTTGGCAAAGTAAAAGAAACATAACAAAAACAGCTTTAATATACAGCTTTATTAAGGGGATTCATGAAGAAAGGTTAAAACGCTTGGAGCTCTTTAGCTTGGAGAAACAATGGCTGAAGGGTGACATGATCGAGGTTTATAAGATTATGCATGGGATAGAGCAGGAAGAGAAAGAAGTCCTTTTCTCTCTTTCTCACAATACAAGAACTCGTGGGCACTCCATGAAATTGCTGAGCATTCGGGTTAGAACGGATAAAAGGAAGTCCTTCTTCACCCAAAGAGTGATTCACACATGGAATTCACTGCCACAGGAAGTGGGTGGCGGCTACAAGCATGGACAGCTTCAAGAGGGAATTAGATAAACTTCTGGAGCAGAGGTCCATCAGTGGCTATTAGCCACAGGGAATAGATAGGGACTCTCAGTCTGGGGCAAGTGATGCTCTGTGTTCTTGGTGCTTGGGGGGGTCAAGTGGAAGGGCCTCTAGTGTCTTGGCCCCACTGCTGGACCTCCTGATGGCACCTGGTATTTTTGGCCACTGTGTGACCCAGAGTGTTTGACTGGATGGCCCATTGGCCTGATCCAGCACTGGCATCTCCAATGTTCTTATTAGATAGGAACTCTCAGGCTGGGGCAAGTGATGCTCTGTCGTCTTGGTGCTTGGGGGGGCAACAGTGGGAGGGCTTCTAGTGTCCTGGCCCCACTGCTGGACCTCCTGATGGCCCCTGGTATTTCTGGCCACTGTGTGACATAGAGTGTTGGACTGGATGGGCCATTGGCTTGATCCAACACTGTCTTCTCTTATGTTCTCATGTCTGGAACCAGTGAGGCTCTGTATTCTTGGTGCTTGGGGGGGGGGCAACAATAGGAGGTTTTCTAGTGTCCATGGCTTTCCTTATATTCCTCTTTTCCTGTTGCCCGCAACTTTTCCTGGCATTAATTTCCAATGAGGCAGAGAGCCACATAAATCATAAAGGGAGGGGGGAATATACATGGAGGGAGAGGTGGAGTTGATGTTCATTCTGTAATCCAGCTTCCCCATCCACGACAACACCAGCCTTCTACAGATAAATCTGTGTGATCTATTCCAGGTTATGTTGTGCCATAATTGCCGGACAGCAAAATGCGCACTTCTGTTTCTAAGCACATGCTACAAATATTTGTGTGTGCTATAAATTTTATAAAAGCATTTGAACTGCTCTTGATAATGACGAACTGTAGCTTTGGAAGCGCTCGGCATCGAATCACAACAGGAAGACGAGTCCGATATTTAGGTTGTTCCTTTTTTTGCGGCAAAGCACAAAGACGAAATGCGAAACCCTTGCGGCTCGAAGGATGCTTTTCCTGTATTCTTCAACGCGGCCCCTGACCTTTAATGACAGTTCCCGTGTATGGAGATTTCAAATCGCACTGCTTTTTGTTCCGATTCTTTGTTCTTTTCCCTCCGATTGCCCATGACCATGGTAGAACAGCAGAGAGAGAGGAGGTGGCTGCGGAGTGAGATGCTTTTTAATTAGTTCATTAATGATTTGGAGTTGGGAGTAGGCAGCAAAGTGGCTAAATTGGCAGATGATACGAAGTTGTTCAGGGTGGTCAGGCACTCCAAAGGGGATCTGTCGAGGATGGGCGAGTGGGTGTCAACGTGGCAAATGGGGTTCAGTGTGGCCAAGTGAAAAGTGATGAACACTGGGGCCAGAAATCCTAACTATAAATACACGTTGATGGGGTCTGACCTGGCAGAGACTGACCAAGAGAGAGATCTGGGAGTCGTAGTGGATAACTCTCTGAAAATGTTGAGACAGTGTGCGACTGCAATAAAAAAGGCCAACGGCTATGCTGGGGGTTATTAGGAAGGGAACTGAAAACAAATCAGCCAGTATCATATGGAGATATGATATGGAGCAGAGGTCCATCAGTGGCTATTAGCCACAAGGTATAGATAGGAACTCTCAGTCTGTGGCAAGTGATTCACTGTATTCTTGGTCCTTCGGGAGGGGGGGACAACAGTGGGAGGCTAGTGTCCTGGCCCCGCTGCTGGACCTCCTGATGGCACCTGGTATTTTTGGCCAGTGTGTGACCCAGAGTATTGGACCGGATGGGCCATTGGCCTGATCCAACATTGGCTTCTCTGATGTTCTTATTAGATAGGAATTCTTGGTCTGGGGGCAGGTGATGCACTCTATTCTTGGTGCTTGGGGGGGGTCAACAGTGGGAGGGCTTCTCGTGTCCTGGGCCCACTGGTGGACCTCCTGATGGCACCTGGTGTTTTTGGCCACTGTGTAACAGAGTGTTGGACTGGATGGGCCACTGGCCTGATCCAACATGGGCTTCTCTGATGTTCTTATGATTTATCAGTGTCCCACTAGTCATGGCAACTGAAGGGAACTTCTAATCCCCCCACACACACACACACACTGCCAACCTAGCAATTCAAAAGCAAGAAATTGCAAGTAGATAAATAGGTACCACTTCGGTGGGAAGGTAACAGTGTTCCGTGCACCTCAGCGTCTAGTCATGCCGGCCACATGACCACGGAAACATCTTCGGACAGCGCTGGCTCTTCGGCTTTGAAACGGAGATGAGCACCGCAACCCTAGAGTCAGGTTCGACTGGCTTTTGAGCAAGGGAAACCTTTACTTTTACTGAGCCAGAACAGTTCACATCCTGAGCAGAACATAACTGCTGTAATCTTAAAGTGAGCAAAGGGGCAGTGCAAGACCCCGTGCGGCTCCAGATTGCTGCCAAGCAGAGGGGCAAACAGCAGATCCTACCCTCTTATGTAGACACGCCTGTATGTATGCACAACATACACACTTTCTTCTCCTCCTCTTTGGGAAGCAGGAAAGGCAAGCCCCCCTCGGTTTTTTTCCACATGACTGGGAAGCAACCGCCAATTCCACATGAAGCCCTTCTCCCCTTCCTGGGAAAACAGCGAAAGGGATGGGGGGTGATTTGCATAATCGTCTTTAGGTTACTCTTGTGGGTGGGCTCTGGGTGCCAGCGCGGGAGTTGCAGGCCGGCCACCTGTCCAGAACAAATGAACATAGCCTTTGTGTGACCGTTTATCTGTGCTTCCACGGTGTCGTTCCTACGTTATGAATAACTTGATTGAAATAGTATGAAAACCCCATCATTCAGTAGATGTCCCTTGTTTTTTTTAGTTCCCCCCCCAGCCTTTTAAAACGAGGAAGAAATTTCCTGTTTCTCAGCTAGCACAAGTCTATTATGAAGGCCGACATAGTTTTATGGTAACTGCCTTTGTGAAATTATTCTCATGAATATTAATCGGGGGTGTGGGAATTGGGGGGAAAACACCCCCCTCCAAAATGATTTCCATTCATCTTCTGCCTATATTATGGGTCGTCCACTATTTCCTGATAGTTCCGATTCACCCGCGTGAAACAATTAACTGAATTTCTCTTGAAAGAAGGGGATTGCAGGTAGGAAGTTTGGCGTAGTGGTTAGGTGCACGGACTCTAATCTGGGAGAACCGGGTTTGATTCCCCACTCCTCCACTTGCACCTGGCTGGATGACCTTGGGCAAGCCGTAGTTCTGATAAGAGCTGTTCTTGAAAAAGAACAGTTTCTGTCAAGAGCTCTCTCAGCCCCGCCTCCCTCACAGGGTGTCTGTTGTGGGGAGGGGAAGGGAAAGGAGTTTGTAAGCCGCTCTGAGACACCTTTGGGTAGTGAAGGGCCAGGTATAAATCCAATCTCTTCTCTTCTTCTACATTTATTGCTGGAATTAATTCCCTCCATCTCTTATTCACTGATGAGATTAATTCTGTGTATCTTTTGTTCATTACTAGGTATTGGTATTGCTGATCAGTATTGGTTAGATTTCCATTTCATCTGCCATCTGAGCCAAAAATATATTTTCACCTGGAGGGCAGGGAGAAGACAGTTGTATCTGGATTAGTTTGGGTATTAATAAATTAGCTGATGTCATTAGCTTTTATTAACCTGTCACTATCAGTTCAATTCGGAGGCCTTTTTTTAACCTTCTCCCTGTCACAGTAGGAAATCGTGCACGGACCTTTCTGTAAATCCGTGCCTCTAATTAAAGAATTCCCTTGGGGTTTCTTTGGTGGAGGTGGGGCGGGCAGGTGTAAGAGGATGTTTTGATACACGCCTCTTTTTGCAAAGGAGAGTTTTAACCATGCGCCCGAAGGAGCTTTTCATGACAATCCTTCACATATTTCTCTGTAGCTGGTGTTTGGCTTAAAGATTAAAATTCCAGGAATGGCAGCATGTTGTTAAATTTAACTTCAAAACTGAGAATTTCGTTTCTTGGACGTTTTACAATATGTCTTGTTCAGTTATCACCTTCAAAAGACTGAGACATCACGTTGAAGTCCTGATGTAAGGCGTATTTTATTGCCACAGAGAGGATCTCAGACAAAATTCCTAGAGTGGTGATTAAAGGGAACCTTCATGTTCAGAGACAGTCAACCTCTGAACCCCAGTGCCATGAGGCAGCATCAGGGGACGGCCTTGGTGTCTATGCCCTGTTGTGTGAGACAAGATGCTGGACTAAGTGGTCTGATCCAACAAGGCTCTTCTTAGGTTCTTATCTGGGGAAGGCCTCGGCCTCTGTGGCCTGTTGTTTGCCCTCCAGAGGAACTTGTTGGCCACTGTGTGAGACAGAAGGCTGGACTAGGTGGACCTCACTGGTCTGATCCAGCAAGGGCTCTTCTGATGTTCTTATCAGGGGAAGGCCTCGGCCTCTGTGCCCTGTTGTTGGCCCTCCAGAGGAACTGGTTGAAGCCACTGTGTGAGACAGGAGGCTGGACTGGATCGACCCTCACTGGTCTGACCCAGCAGGGCTCTTCTGATGTTCTTATCAGGGGAAGGCTTCGGCCTCTGTGCCCTGTTGTTGGCCCTCCAGAGGAACTGGTTGAAGCCACTGTGTGAGACAGGAGGCTGGACTGGATGGACCCTCACTGGTCTGACCCAGCAGGGCTCTTCTGATGTTCTTATCAGGGGAAGGCTTCGGCCTCTGTGCCCTGTTGTTGGCCCTCCAGAGGAACTGGTTGAAGCCACTGTGTGAGACAGGAGGCTGGACTAGATGGACCCTCACTGGTCTGATCCAGCAGGGCTCTTCTGAGGTTCTTATCAGGGGAAGACCTTGGCCTTTGTGCCCTGTTGTTGGACTTCCAGAGGAGTTGGTTGGCCTCTATATGAGACAGGATCCTGGAGTAGTTGGACCACTGGTCTGATCCAGCATGTCTCTTCTGATATTCTTATGAACGCCTTGGCCTCTCTGCCCTGTTATTAGCCCTCCGGAGGAACTGGTTGGCCACCACTGGTTGGCCATCCAACAGTGCTCTTCTGATGTTCTTATCAGGGGAAGGCCTCGGACTCTCTGCCCTGTTGCTGGCCCTCCAGATGAACTGGCTGGCCCCTGTGTGAGACATGATGCTGGTCTAGATGGAGCACTGGTCTGATCCAATAGATCTCTTCTTATGTTCTTAAGCTGTAAGACCAGCAGTCAATGTAAGGTAAAGGAGGGTACCATTTCTGCAACCTAATTTTTTTGCCAATAATTATGCATTCAACTTTTCTTTTTAAAAAAACTTCTTATGGTCAGTTTGGTCAATTTGGTATGTGAATAAAATCTGAGCTATTTCAGTTTTCCTTCACTTCTCTCATGAAGTGTAGCTGACTTGGCAACTTTAGAAGAAAAAAATAGTTTCAGACAGATTTTTCCTCAGTAGAGTGTTTTGACACCTAGCAATTCTGTATCCTGGGGGTGTTAACGCTCATTACCTCTGGAACATGAATGCAAACACATCTGCTGTGATTATAAGTCTGTCGGGTATTCAGCGCTGTAGGAAAAACAAAGGAGGCATTTTCTATTTTAAGAGAATCTTTGGGTCGCGTTGGCCGGAGCCCTTTCGAAAGAAGCCTTTTAAAAGTTTGCCCTGACATAGTTCAGATGCTTAAGTTATTACTGTGTGTATTAAAAACACGCAAAGGGAGCTTAAGATTTAAGATGTAGCTACATTTGTTTCTGGAGGAACTGAAAAAACTTTGAGGAGATAATTAAAAAGAGGAAAAACTTTGCCTCACCCATCACAAAGCTCCAATTTGGTGTGCCAAAAAAGGAACCTCGCGAAGAAATTACTAAGCGTATAAAGATTGTCAGCCTTGAAAGCAACATTTTCACTTAGTAACAATGCCTACTATTTGGCTGTTTATGTTTTGATATTGTTAAGGGGAGGGGGGCGTGGCTCAGTGGTAGAGCGTCTGCTTGGCAAGCGGAAGGTCCCAGGTTCATAAGAACATAAGAGAAGCCAATGTTGAATCAGGCCAATGGCCCATCCAGTCCAACACTCTGTGTCACACAGCAGCCAAAATATACCAGGTGCCATCAGGAGGTCCAGCAGTGGGGCCAGGACACTCGAAGCCCTCCCACTGATGCCCCCTCCAGCACCAAGAACAGAGTGCATCACCTGCCCCAGACTGAGAGTTCCCATCTATACCTTGTGGCTAATAGCCACTGATGGACTTCTGCTCCATATGCTTATCTAATTCCTCTTGAAACTGTCCATGCTTGTAGCTGCCACCACCTCCTGTGGCGGTGAATTCCATATGTTAATCACTCTTTGGGTGAAGAAGTACTTCCTTTTATCTGTTCTAACCCGACTGCTCAGCAATTTCATGGAGTGCCCACGAGTTCTTGTATTGTGAGAAAGGGAGAAAAGGACTTCTTTCTCAACCTGCTCAATCCCATTCATAATCTTATAAACCTCAATCATGTCACCCTTCAGCCATCGTTTCTCCAAGCTAAAGAGCCCCAAGCGTTTTAACCTTTCTTCATCGGGAAGGTGTTCCAACCCTTTTATCATCCTAGTTGCCCTTCTCTGCACTTTTTCCAATGCTGTAATATCCTTTTTGAGATGTGGCGACCAGAACTGTACACGGTATTTAAGATGTTCAGTCCTTGGCATCTTCAGTTAAAAGGATCAGGTGATGTGAAAGACTTGAGGCCCTGGAGAGCCGCTGCCAGTCGGAGTAGACAATTCTGTTCAGTATAAGGCAGCTTCATGTGTTCATATTGTGGGAAATGTTGGATTGGGGAGGTGAGCTTTGCCATGCAAACGGCTTGTCATGTAGAATCACCAGCAGTGGTTTTGGACTGAACGTGCAACATGATGCAGGTGTGAATTGGACCCAGTTCAGTTTCATGATAGGAGTATATCTCCCTTTAAGGCTTTAGGGCTGGAAGTTAGATGCTCTTTAATTAGCAGGAACAGTCATCAACTTGATGAAAGTATGAGGAGAACCTCTAGGCCTTCATCTCCAAGATATTTTCTCCGAGGTTTTCTCCAAGATCTATATATCTAATTCCCAAGTTGCCCCCCCTGTGCGGATATCTAAATCCGCACATCGGGGGCACCTGGGGGGCAGGGAGATTTTCCTGCGCACGTGGGGCAGTCCCCACGTGTGCAGAAAAATCTAAAAAGTGTTTAAAAGTCTAGGGGGGATATCAGAATCCCCAAAAAAGTAAGAGCGCAGGGAACGCTCTGGGAACTCTGCGGCGGCTGGCGGCTAAAAGCCGCTCAGTCCTCGCCACGGGGGGGGAGAGGAGAGAGCTGAAGGGGGGAGGAGATCGGCGGGCCCGGCGGCTTTCAGCCGCTCGGGCCTCGCCTCTGGAGCCGGGGGTGGGGGGAGGAGGAGGATCGCCGGGGGGGGGGGGAGGAGATCGGCGGGCCCGGTGGCTGGAAGCCGCTTGGGCCCTCGCCTCCGGAGCCGGGGGTTGGGGGGAGGAGGGGGATCGCCGGGGGGGGAGGAGGAGGATCGCCGGGGGGGGGAGGAGATCGGCGGGCCCGGTGGCTGGAAGCCGCTCGGGCCTCGCCTCCGGAGCCAGGGGGTGGGGGGAAGGAGGAGGATCGCCGGGGGGGGGGAGAATCTGCTGGGGAGGGGGAATCTCGGCGGGCCGGCTGGCCTCGCCGCTGCTGGGGGAGGAGGGGAAAGCTTGGCGGCCGGAATACTCCCTCCCCCCACGCGAGTATCGCGGGTCCTGCCTCTTGTATTTTCTAATGCAGTCTCAACCCTTCAGAAAGGATGTAGACAAAACCGAGGGGGTGCAGAAGAGAGCGACGAGGATGATCCGGGGTCTGGAGACTGAGCCCTACGAGGAAAGGCTGAGGGCCCTGGGAATGTTGAGTTTGGAGAAGAGGAGATTGAGGGGGGATTGTTCCCTCTAAGCTGTGGAGTCTTATGAGCAAAAATTCTACTTTGTGAGTTACTGGCATTAAAGTTGTGAGCAAGTGATTTGGCTTCTGCATAAATTAGTTTGCTCTGGAGCCACCCTTCCTGAGCCAAGACAACAATGTGTGAGCTGGAGGCTAAAAAACTGTGAGCTAGCTCACACGAACTCAGCTTAGAGGGAACACTGGACATGATTGCTCTCTTTAAATATCCGAAAGGCTGTCATTTGGAGGAGGGCAAGGAGCTGTTCCAGTTGGCAGCAGAGGAGAGGACCCGAAGCGACGGGTTTGAATTACATGCAGAAAAGTATCAGCCAGATATCAGGAAGAACTTCTTCACGGTCAGAGTGATTCAAAGGTGGAATCAGCTGCCTAGGGAGGTGGTGAGCTCCCCTTCGCTGACAGCTTTCAAGAAGAGGCTGGATGGATATTTGTCAGAGATGCTGTAGACTGGTCCTGCATTGGGCAGGGGGTTGGGCTCAACGGTCTGTAGGGCCCCTTCCAACTCTTATGATTCTATGTCGTGAATCCCTTCACCACCAGCCAACACGTATGCCACATGAAACAGGTTAAGTGCTCTCACTATTTTGGCATTAAAGCCTCAGTTGAAGTTCTCCTGATCTTGGAAGCTAAGCAGGGTGGCCTTGATTAGTGCTTGAATGGGGTACCACCAAGGAAGGCCAGAGTTGCTATGCAGAGGCAGGTAGTGACAAACCACCTCTTGTATGCCTTTTGCCCTGACCTGGATGGCCCAGGCTGGCCCCATCTCATCAGATCTCGGAAGCTAAGCAGGGTTGGCCGCAGCTAGTACATGTATGGGAGACCACCAAGGAAGACAATGGCAAACTGTTCATCTATTGCCTTGAGAGCTCTATAAGATTGCCCTAAGTGGGTGGCAACTTGGATGGCACTTTTCACCATCACTGATTTTCCTCCCCTCTCTAGTAGAGCTGCTGTCAATTGTTGTGCGATGGCTGGACCACAAACTGCTCTTTGTTTCCTCATCATGACTCTCTAAAGAGGAAGGATGTATGCAATAAATTTTTTGATGAATCAAAAAGAACATTTCTTTGAGGATGTGGGACTTGTCTGCTGATTCTGGGTCCTTCCGGGCAAACATGGATGTTGCGATAAGCGTGAGGCTGACTCTCTTCTTCTGGTCTGGGGTAAAGTTGTGATTTCTGGGCGTGATGCCTTGGAGTTAAGGGTGTGTGACAAAAAGCCAAGTTATACAGCTGTGAATCAAAAGCGGGGCCAGAAATAGGGCAAGAACACCAGGTCACTTCTGAACATAAGAGAAGCCAATGTTGGATCAGGCCAGTGGCCCATCTAGTCCAATACTCTGTCACACAGCGGCCAAAATATACCAGGTGCCATCAGGAGGTCCAGCAGTGGGGTCAGGACACTAGAAGCCCTCCCACTGCTGCCCCCTCCAGCACCAAGTATAGAGTGCATCACCTGCCCCAGACTGAGAGTTCCCATCTATACCCTGTGGCTAATAGCCCCTGATGGACTTCTGCTCCATATGCTTATCCAATTCCCTCTTGAAACTGTCCATGCTTGTAGCTGCCACCACCTCCTGTGGCAGTGAATTCCATGTGTTAATCACTCTTTGGGTGAAGAAGTACTTCCTTTTATCTGTTCTAACCCGACTGCTCAACAATTTCATGGAGTTCTGAAGGACTAGCCAAGCAGGAGGTGGAGAAAGCCGTGGTTAATAAGAAATGCAGGTGTGCACAAAGGCTAGTGGAATGTAGAAGCTACGAGATCTAGCAGTCAACATAACCACTTCTCTGAGGGCAGAAGTAGTGGCAGAGCCCTTAGGTGACGGGAGATTGGCTATGTAAGACAGCGGGAGGAATTATTCCGTTTCCCTCAGCTGACTTTCATTCACCACAGTGGCTGCCGCCACCACCTAGTCTCCTGATCCTGACACACGCCTCTGAGTAAGGGTTCTCGGAGGAAATAATCCTAATGCCAGTAGGCTATCTGATAAGAATGGGAACGGATCAACATCCTTCATACGCTACAGGACGATCCTGGTCGACACTTGGCCAGAACATAAGAGAAGGGGTGTTGGATCAGGCCAGTGGCCCATCCAGTCCAACACTCTGTGTGTGTCACACTGTGGCCAAAACCCTGGTGCCCTCAGGAGGTCTACCAGCGGGGCCAGGACTCCAGAACATAAGAGAAGCCAATGTTGGATCAGGCTAATGGTCCATCTAGTCCAACACCAACAATGGCCCTCCCACTGTGCCCCCCCCAGGCACCAAGAATATAGAACATCACTGCCCCAGACATAAGAACATAAGAGAGAAGCCATGTTGGATCAGGCCAATGGCCCATCCAGTCCAATGCTCTGTGTGTGTCTCACAGTGGTCAAACCCTAGGTGCCATCAGGAGGTCCACCAGTGGGGCCAGAACTCCAGAAGCCCCCCACACACACTGTTGCCTCCCCAAGCTCCAAGAAGACAGAGTATCACTGCCCCAGACATAAGAACATAAGAGAAGCCCATGTTGGATCAGGCCAATGGCCCATCCAGTCCAGCAATCAGTGTCAAAACCCAGGTACCATCAGGAGGTCCACCGGTAGGGCCAGAGCCCCAGAAGCCAACCCACTGTGGCCCCCCCAAGCACCAAGAATACAGAGGGTGTTAGGAAAATGTGATTTCAAGGCAAGGCTTGTAACTTGGATATCTCTTGAGAAGTTAAAAAAATATGTCAGCAAGATTGCCTGGCTGCAAACCATCCTGCTCAGATCTCCTGAGGCATGCCCCCAGTTCCTTTAGACATTTGTGTCTCTAGCCCATCTGATTAGTGAGTGCTTCATCCCTGACTTGGGTGACCCGGGCTAGCACAATCTTGTCAGATCTTGGAAGCTAAGCAGGGTCGGCCCTGGTTAGTATTTGGATGGGAGACCACCATGGAAGTCCAGGGTTGCTACGCAGAGGCAATGGCAAACCTCCTCTGAACATCTCTTTCCTTGCAAACCTGATGGGGTCACCTGTGACTTCATGGCACCTTCCGCCGCCACCTGCCCATCTGGTGACAAGAAGAAGAAGAAGAGGAGGAGATTGGAGTTATACCCCACCCTTCACTACCCAAGGGAGTCTCAGAGCAGCTTACAAACTCCTTTCCCTTCCCCTCCCCACAACAGACACCCTGTGAGGTAGGTGGGGCTGAGAGAGCTCTGACAGAAACTGGTCTTTTTCAAGAACAGCTGTGCCAGAACTATGGCTTGCCCAAGGTCACATCAGCAGGTGCAAGTGGAGGAGTGGGAAATCAAACCCAGTTCTCCCAGATTAGAGTCCGCGTACTTAACTACTACACCAAACTGGCTCCATGGACACATGCATCCCAGCATCATGCTTCTAGCAGAGCCCAGTCAGGTACCTCTGATAAGCTCTCCACTGGGACTAGAAACTAACCACCCTTTCTGATTTTTTTTAATGCTCCATGCAGTCAGAGGTATGCTGAGTCTGAATGTGGAGAGTCCTATTTAGCTAACGGGCCTTAGGGCAGTGGATTCTATCAGCAGGTGATGTCATCTGTGTGAAGGACTTTCATTTTCTCTTTCCTGGATGTATTGCTATTTAATTTATTGGGAAACAGAAAAAAAATCTGGTCACTTCACCACATTGTGATTTTATGACTCTATTATCTCGCTCCTCCTGAGTCACCCCCCATAAGATAAAAAGCTCATGCTTTAATCATTTCCTGGTAAGCAAAGTGCTCCAGCCCTGATAGATTTGGGTAGCCCCTTTTGCTACCGTTTTATAGTGTTATAATCTTCCCGCTTCGAATAGCGTGCCCAGAACCATATACAGCATTACAAACGTCCCTGAAATGTAGACAAATATAAAAGAAAGGGTGGTGGCAGCTGTATTTCTTGGACCCTGGTGCAAGAATTCCTGGCACCACTGCCTGGGGACAACTTCATGGGAAGACCTTGGCCTCTGTGCCCTTTTTTGGCCTTCCAGAGGAGCTGTTTTGCCTCTGTGTGAGACAGGATGCTGGACTACTGATCTGAGCCAGCAGGGCTCTAGTTATATTCTTATTGGGAGAAGGCCTCAGACTTCATGCCCTGTTGTTGGCCCTCCAGAGGAACTGTTTGGCTGCTGTGTGAGACGGGATGCTGGACTAGATGGACCCCTGGCCTGATCCAGCAGGGCTCTTCTGAGGTTCTTATTAAGGGAAGGCCTTGGCCTCCATGTCCTGTTGTTGGCCCCTGTGTGAGGCAGGATGTTGGACTGGATGGACCCTCACTGGTCTGATCCAGCAGGGCTCTTCTGAGGTTCTTATCAGGGGAAGGCCTCAGCCTCTATGTTCTGTTGTTGGCCCTCCAGAGGAACTAGTTGGCCCCTGTGTGAGATGGGATGCTGGACTAGATGGACCTTCACTGGTCTGACCCAGCAGGGCTCTTCTGAGGTTCTTATCAGGGGAAGGCCTCGGCCTCTCTGCCCTGTTGCTGGCCCTCCAGAGGAACTGGTTGGCCACTGTGTGAGACGGGATGCTGGACTAGATGGACCCTCACTGGTCTGATCCAGCAGGGCTCTTCTGAGGTTCTCATCAGGGGAAGGCCTCGGTCTCTCTTGCCCTGTTGTTGGCCCTCCAGAGGAACTGGCTGGCTCCTGTGTGAGATGGGATGCTGGACTAGATGGACCTTCACTGGTCTGACCCAGCAGGGCTCTTCTGAGGTTCTGATCAGGGGAAGGCCTCAGCCTCTCTGCCCTGTTGCTGGCCCTCCAGAGGAACTGGCTGGCCACTGTGTGAGACGGGATGCTGGACTAGAGGGACCCTCACTGGTCTGATCCAGCACTGATCTTATCAGGGGAAGGCCTCAGCCTCTCTGCCCTGTTGTTGGCCCTCCAGAGGGACTGGTTGGCCACTGTGTGAGACAGGATGCTGGACTAGAGGGACCCTCACTGGTCTGATCCAGCACTGATCTTATCAGGGGAAGGCCTCAGCCTCTCTGCCCTGTTGTTGGCCCTCCAGAGGAACTAGTTGGTCCCTGTGTGAGACAGGAGGCTGGACTAGAGGGACCCTCACTGGTCTGATCCAGCAGGGCTCATCTAATGATGCAAAGATTGCCTTGTTCAGAATTGTCACATGCTCTTTGTGTGTTTGATGAGTTGTCTGTCACCTCCTGAAGACCTCTTGTGAGTTGCGGTTGATTCAGATCTCGTCGGTGTGTGGGTGTATGTGGAACATGGTTTTCCTTTAACCCCAGCATGTGTTCTTCACATGTATTTATGTCAAAGTCACATTTTATTATCTGAAGAGAAGCCTTTGGGACCTCTCTCAGTCTGCTTGGGTTTTCACCATCTTCAGTAAATCTGTGGCAACCCCAAACTTGGCTTACCGAATCCTCAAATCATCCCAGTCCCCCCCTGTCATTTACCAACAATGAAGTCGCTAGCAGAAGTCCAGCTCACATCCTTGGGAGACCTGACTCTTTGCTTCCTTTCATTGTGCAGTCTTTTCTCCTATTCTTTGCTTCCTGTTTTTAAATCGGGTCCCTTGTCATGAAAGTGCCTGTCTTCTTACGCCCCGAGTGCTAAGTTTACCCCGGCGCCTTGGATGAAAAATTTAATTCTTCAGAACTCTGCCTCAAAAAACAAATCGGGTTTCAGACACGGGTAGTAGTCCCGTGCCTTCCACAGTAAAGACTGAAGTCATAAGAACATAAGAGAAGCCAATGTTGAATCAGGCCAATGGCCCATCTAGTCCAACACTCTGTCACACAGCGGCCAAAATATACCAGGTGCCATCAGGAGGTCCAGCAGTGGGGCCAGGACACTCGAAGCCCTCCCACTGCTGCCCCCTCCAGCACCAAGAATAGAGTGCATCACCTGCCCCAGACTGAGAGTTCCCATCTATACCCTGTGGCTAATAACCACTGATGGACTTCTGTTCCATATGTTTATCTAATTCCCTCTTGAAACTGTCCATGCTTGTAGCTGCCACCACCTCCTGTGGCAGTGAATTCCATATGTTAATCACTCTTTGGGTGAAGAAGTACTTCCTTTTATCTGTTCTAACCCGACTGCTCAGCAATTTCATGGAGTGCCCACGAGTTTTCTACACTCGCTGTCTAGTTATCCTGTCATCCCTTTGGTATCTAACGGTCTCACCATCTCCTTGAGCCACTTCCTGCTTTTCAATGTAGTAACAGATTTTGTCTTAGCTCAGGAAGGAGTGCTCCAGAGGAAACTAATTTATGCAGCAGCCAAATCGCCCGCTCACTACTTTAACGCCAGCAGCTCACCAAGTAGAATTTTTGCTCACAAGACTCCCCAGCTTAGAGGGAGCATTGGTTGTGAGCCATCTTTGGATTTTGAGGGGACTGCAGTATTGAACATCCAACCCCAACCACCAGCACCACCCCGCCGATATTTTTGACTGCATGCTCCGTGCGTAGGATTGTCTCTTTAGGAAGACAACATTTGCAGGACCAGACCAAGACCGCAGAGTACGGCTTGACAGACGATTGCACACATTCGCGGGCATCCGCTTCCTTCCTCCATTGCTGCTTACCAGTGAGATATCTTCGCACTGTGTCTAATCTCCTGCTCCACCCTGCCCCTGCGGTTATTGAAGAGTGTGCGTGCCAGTGTGGGAGAAACACAACCCTGCAGTGTCAATTAAAAACAGGAACCGAACATTTCGGTTACTTGAACCCATCGCCCCAGAGGCTGAATGCTGGCAGCTTTTATTTGTAAAACAATCCTGCACAGCGTTATAAATGATTGAACGAGGCTGTTTGGGTGATGTCTGCCGCCGATCTTTCCGTCATAGACTTCTTCCAGTACCAAACAGAGGGTGGTGTGCAGTGTTCCCTCTAAGCTGAGTTAGAGTGAGCGAGCCCACAGTTTTTTAGCCTCCAGCTCACAGAATTTTCTCTTCACTCAGGGAGGAGGACTCCAGAGCAAACTGATTTATGCAGCAGCCAGATCACTCACTCACAACTTTAATGCCAGTCACTCACAAAGTTGAATTTTTGCTCACAAGACTCCATGGCTTAAAGGGAGCATTGGTGGTGCGCTATCCTTCTGTGCTGGAGCGGCTGTAAAATAGAAGAGGAAGAAGAGTCGGATTTATACCCCACCCTTCACTTGGAGTCTCAGAGTTTCTTACAGTCTCTTTTCCCTTCCTCTCCCCACAACGGACACCCTGTGGGGTATAGGTGGGGCTGTGAGACCTCTGAGAGAGCCGCTCTTGAGAGAACAGCTCCGAGAGAGGTGCAGCTGACCCAAGATCACCCAGCTGGCTGCATACGGAGGAGTGGGGATCACATCACCTGCAGCCTCTTACCTGAGACCAATCACTGCTCCGTCTAGTCCAGCCAGGCGGATCTTCTGAGTTGTCTCCCCTTATCATTGGCTGTCCCTTGCATAAACTCAGGCCCGTAGCCAGAGTGGGGCATCTTGGGACTAGGCCCCCTGACTTACTGGCAAGGCCCCCCCTGACTTCCCATCCAGCCCAGGGCCCTCCAGCAGCAGCAGGTGCAGGGAAGGAGCCGGGTATTCCTTTAATTCAATCAGCCAATGCCCCCTAAGAAATTTAAATGCCCCCTGATTTAAAAAAATCCTGGCTACGGGCCTGCATAAACTCAGTCCAAAAGCAGACCATAGAACTGAAGCAACTGAACCCTCAATGTCAAATGAAAATTATTTTGTTAGCTGCTGTAGGTTTTATGGGTTGTCTGCTCATGGTCTTGGCATTGCAGGACCCAACGTTTCGCCAGTAGCTGTGACTGGCATCCTCAGAGGTATAACGCAGAAAGACGGAGTATTCTCTGTGTCAAGGTGAGAAGAGGTTTATAAGATTATGAATGGGACTGAGCAGGTTGAGAAAGAAGTCCTTTTCTCCCTTTCTCACAATACAAGAACTCGTGGGCACTCCATGGAATTGCTGAGCAGTCGGGTTAGAACAGATAAAAGAAAATACTTCTTCACCCGAAGAGTGATGAACACATGGAATTCACTGCCACAGGAGGTGGTGGCAGCTGCAAGCATGGACAGTTTCAAGAGGGAATTAGATAAACATATGGAGCAGAAGTCCATCAGTGGCTATTAGCCACAGGGTATAGATGGGAACTCTCAGTCTGGGGCAGGTGATGCACTCTATCCTTGGTGCTGGGAGGGGGGGCAGCAGTGGGAGGGCTTCTAGTGTCCTGGCCCCACTGCTGGACCTCCTGATGGCACCTGGTATATTTTGGCCGCTGTGTGACAGAGTGTTGGACTAGATGGGCCATTGGCCTGATTCAACATTGGCTTCTCTTACGTTCTTATGTTCTTATGTAAAAACAGTAGGCGGATCATTTATATCTACTCTGGAAGGTGGGGTAGCGCTGAGTCATTATCTTGTAGGAGCTCCTACAATTATTTCCTTTGCTAACGTGCTCACAAAGGAAAGAAATCTGGCTTTGCGGGCAACCGTAGACGTCGCGTCGGGTATTGTGAAGAAAAAGAGGAGAGAGGTCACCGAACAAAACTTGGAAATGACCACCTTGGCAGCTATTATGAATGCGATGGATTTGGCCTTGTGCCTCCCAAAGGGAAATACCTTTGAAGTCTATTATAAAACGCTCTGGAGCTCCCCCCATTTAAACATCTGTATTGCAAAACAAGGAGATTCTTAGCATAGCTGTTGACAGGATATCCTTCGCTGAGGGCATCGACATCTGCAGTGGTCCTAACATACGAAAAAGTTGGAAGGGTTCTCTGTTTGATGTTCTTTCCCCCCAGCCTCCCCACTGAGAACACATTGTTTGTGCTGGGTGCCGATGCCGCTTAATTTGTACAAACTGTTCAGCGTTCTAGAAGAGTGCCGCAGGATGTGGCGACGGCCACCCACGTGGGAGGCTTTAAAAAGGGGAGAGGACAAATCCGTGGAGGACGGGGCTATTCCTTGGCTACTAGTTATAAGAACATCAGAGAGGCCCATGTTGGATCAGGCCAATGGGCCCATCCAGTCCGACACTCTGTCACTCAGTGGCCAAAAATACCATGGGTTTAAATTAAGGGCAGGAAGGTACCGGCTGGATCTTAGGGAAAACGTTTTGACAGTCAGAGTTGTACAACAGTGGAATCCGCCGCCTGGGGAGGTGGTGGGCAGTCTTTAAGCAGGAGCTGGACAAACACTTGCCAGGGATGCTTGAGGCTGATTCTGCATTGAGCAGGGGGGTTGGACTAGATGGCCTCCGTAGGACCCCTTCCGACTCTGTGATTCCATGATTCTAAAGCACTGGAAACTGGAAGGCCAAACTTCTTGGCGATGGGGAGGGAGCCGACCAGTGCACAGCTGGCTTCTGCTTCAAACTTCCAGAACTCCTCAGAACTCCACCCTGGAGAACCAGGGAACTTCTAGACTGAGCCCAGTGAGAACATTTCCAGAGCAGCCAGAACTGAACGTTGCGTCACTCTGGATGAATGAGACAAATCCAGATGACATGAGCATTTGTTCCCCGAAAGTCAGCGTGAGAGTCAGCTTTTTAGCTCTGCAAACACCGTGAAAAGATCCATTTGGTACCGTTTGGTTAAAGCTCCCGTATAGATGGGTTTTCTGCACATGGCAACGCAGGAGAAAAAGCTGGCCGTGCTGGAAGCATGTGATCCTGTGTACCGGTGAGACTATGTAAAGCTGGGCAAGTCAGCTAAACCAGGACACAAAACTTGGTTGACGAGCACAGTCTAAATGAGGTTGAGGTACTGGAGTGAATAGCTCACAGAGGCTACAGAACTAGCAGCAGTTATGGAGGCTCTGTGCGTGTGTATATTTGCCACAAAGTCGGAGACGACTTACAGCAACCCTGGAGGAGGAGAAGGAAGAGGAAGAAGAAGAGGAGGAGATTGGATTTATAACCCCGCCCTTCACTTGGAGTCTCAGAGCGGCTCACAATCTCCTTTCCTTTCCCCTCCCCACAACAGACACCCTGCGAGGCAGGTGGGGCTGAGAGAGCTCCTTCCAGAACTGTCCTTGAGAGAACAGCTCTGACAGAACTATGGCTTGCCCAAGGTCATCCAGCAGCTGCGAGTGGGGAATAAAACCCGGTTCTCCCAGATTTAGAGTCCGTGCACTTAACCACTACACCAAACTGGCATGAGACATTCCGAGGTGGTTTGCCGTCGCCTGCCTCTGCATAGCAAACCCTAGAATTCCTTGGTGGTCTCCCATCCAAGTACTAACCAGGGCTGACCCAGCTTAGCTTCCGAGCTCCGACGAGATCAGGCTCGCCTGGGCCATCAAGGTCACAGCAAAAGACGCACAGAGACGGCTTGCCATTGACTGCCTCTGCGGAGCAACCCTGGACTTCCTTGGTGGCCTCCCATCCGACTTCAAACCAGGGCTGACCCCTGCTTAGCTTCCAAGACCGTGATGAGATCGGGCTTGTCTCAGCCATCCAGGTCGGAGTGCCTGCAAAATCAGCTTTCCCTAATACAGAATGAGTGAGCGGCATGAAGCTCTGTTTTTGCACTCCACGAATCTACCCAGACCAAGCAGTGGCAGAATCAATCAGTCTGTCTCTATAATCTTTGGCCTTCTGCTTCCTGAAGTCGCCGACCCAACCTCCGAGCTGTATCTGAGCTTTGAGCTGAGGGCCAGTTTGGTGTAGTTTTTAACTAGAATGATAAAAGGATCAGAACACTTTCCCTATGAAGAAAGGTTAAGACGCTTGGGGCTCTTTGGCTTGGAGAGGCGACGGCTGAGGGGTGACATGATCGAGGTTTATAAGATTATGCGTGGGGCAGAGCAGGTTGAGAAGGAAGTACTTTTCTCCGTTTCTCACGATACAAGAACTCGTGGACACTCCATGAAACTGCTGAGCAGTCGAGTTAGAACAGATAAAAGGAAATACTTCTTCACCCAAAGAGTGATTAACATATGGAATTCACTGCCACAGGAGGTGGTGGCAGCTACAAGCATGGACAGTTTCAAGAGGGAATTAGATAAACATAAGGAGCAGAGGCCCATCAGCGGCTATTAGCCACAAGGAATAGATAGGGACTCTCGATCTGGGGCAAGGGATGCTCTGTATTCTTTGTCCTTGAGGGTGGTCAACAGTGGGAGGGCTTCTAGTGTCCTGGCCCCACTGGTGGACCTCCTGATGGCACCTGGTCTTTTTGGCCACTGTGTGACACAAGAGTGTTGGACTAGATGGGCCATTGGCCTGATCCAACACTGGCTTCTCTTATGTTCTTTTGTCTGGGGCCAGTGATGCTCTGTATTCTTGGTGCTGGGGGGGGCGGCAGCAGTGGGAGGGCTTCTAGTGTCCTGGCCCCACGGCTGGACCTCCTGATGAAATCAGGTATTTTTTGGCCACTTTCTGACAGAGTGTTGGACTAGATGGGCCATTGGCCTGATTCAACATTGGCTTCTCTAAAAGTGGCAGACTCTAATCTGCCATGGTTCAGTGGTAGAGGTTCTGCTTGGCATGCAGAAGGTCCCAGGTTCAATCCCTGGCATCTCCAGTTGGAAGGACCAGGAAGTAGGTGATGTGAAGGACCTCTGCCTGAGACGCTGGAGAACCATGAAGAGGAGCCATGGTTCAGTGGTAGAGCTTCTACTTGGCATGCAGAAGGTCCCAGGTTCAATCCCCGGCATCTCCAGTTGGAAGGACCAGGAAGTAGGTGATGTGAAGGACCTCTGCCTGAGGCCCCGGAGAGCCATGGAGGGGGCGTTGGCTCAGTGGAAGAGCCTCTGCTTGGCATGCAGAAGGTCCCAGGTTCAGTCCCTGGCACCTCCAGTTGAAAAGACAAGGCAATCGGTGATGTGGAAGACCTCTGCTTCAGAGCTGCTGCAATTCTGAGTAGCCACATTGACGCTGATGGACCAAGGGTGTGATTTGGTATAAGGCAGCTTCATGCAGGCCACTGTGATGTAACAATTAACAGTGCCCTGTTAGGGTCAGGGAGACATGGGTTCAAATCCCTACCTAGTGATAGAGCTCACCGCTTTATCTCAGAACTTCCTCTAAGGATGGTCGTGAGGACAAAATGGAGGAGTGCAGGTCTGCATGTGCCACCCCTGTGCTCCTTGAAGGGATAATAATGGAAGGTGGAAACCTTCTTGAGAGAGAATACTCTCAAGTAGTCTTCCCTCTAAGCCAGTGGTTCTCAACCTTCCTAATGCCGCGACCCTTTAATACAGTTCCTCATGTTGTGGTGACCAGAAGTCCATCAGTGGCTATTAGC
>JAPDNY010000004.1:2841761-2996761 GCA_029375565.1 Gekko gecko
AAATAACATAATCTGAGGTGGAAAGAACCTGTTCTTATTTATGTGCCCTTCCTTTGAGGCTGTTATCTCTAAGGCACAGGCGCCCCCTGCTGAACAACACAGGGCACTGCAGAAGGATTTATCAACTTTCACCACAGTGGCAGACCTTAGACACAGAAGAAGAAGAAGAAGAAGACGAGAGTTTGGATTTATACCCCGCCCTTCACTCGGAGTCTCAGAGCCGCTTAAAAACTCCTTTCCCTTCCCCTCCCCACAACAGACACCCTGTAAGGTAGGTGGGGCTGAGAGAACTTCTGACAGAAACCGCCTTTTTTCAAGAACAGCTGTGCCAGAGCTTGTGACTGACCCAAGGTCACATCAGCAGGTGCAAGTGGAGGAGTGGGGGAATCAAACCCGGTTCTCCCAGATAAGAGTCTGCACACTTAACCACTACCCCAAACTGGCTCCCACTTTTCCTGGGAGTAAACCTTGTTGGAAAACATGGGAAGTTACTTCTGAGTAGACCCACTTCGGCTCGTTCCTGCAGTCTCTGGCTGCCTCTGCACATGCTTGGATATTGTGCTCTCTTTCATGTCTGGATTGTCTTACTCATATTTATTTAGAACCGCATCACATCTGGCTGGCCACAGCTGGGGTTCTGAACTAGACTTTCCTGACCCACCCCACCGGCTCTTCCTTTTCTTCACGTTACCTGATGTTGCTCCTAAACGGACCGGCTCTTCGTCTCGCTTTCTGAGATCTAGCCAACACCTATCTTGCCAGTTCTTGCTCCGGCCTTCATTTGGTTTCCCAGAGATGAAGGGTCAGAGACGTATCGTCAGTCACCGTGGGAACGCCTCCACCGCTAGCATCACAAGGTGGCAGTGTGATGCAAGGAACAGCCATTCTGACTGCGAAGGTACACAGGGGTGGGAACCGAGCAACAGGGGCAATGGGGACGGTTGCCAGCTTCCAGGTGGCACCTGGAGATCTGCTATTATAGTGGCTCTCCAGATGAGCAAGATCTCTCGGAGAAAATGGCCGCTTTGAAGGGTGAACTCTATGCAGGGTTGCCAATCCCCAGTTGGGGACAGGGGATTCCCTCGTTTGGAACCCCTGCCCCTGCCCCCGCTTCAGAGCTGTCAGAGAGCGAAGGGGATGGCTGCTGCATTATACTCTATGGGGAATGGTCCCCATAGGGTATAATGGAGAATCGATCTGTGGGTGTCTGAGGCTTGGGGGGCCCCTGTTTTTTGAGGGTTTTTTGCACCCAATTTTCAGCATAGATGGTGGTGCCTCTCCTGAAAAAAACCCTCCAAGTTTAAAAAAAAATGGACCAGGGGGTCCAATTCTATGAGCCCCAAAAGAAGGTACCCCCATCCTCCATTGCTTTCAATGGAGGGAAAGCACTTCAAAGGAATGCGGTCCCTTTAAAACTGACGGCCAGAACTCCCTTCAGAGTTCAATCACCCAGCGACATCACAAAAGTGATGTCACATCCTTGCTCCTGGCTCCACCCCCGAAGTCTCACGGCTCCACCCCCAAAGTCCTGAGATATTTCCTGAGTCAGACCTGGCAACCCTAGGTCACCGGCATCCCGTTGGTACCTGGAGATCTCTTGCTATTACAATGGATCTCCAGGCAACCAAGATCTGTTCTGTTGGAGGAAACGGCTGCTTTGGAAGGTGGACTCGACAGCATTATGGCCTGCTGAGGTTCCCCCCCCACACACACCTCCCAAGGCTCCAGGTATTTCCCAACCCAGAACTGACAACTCTACCAGTGGTCCATCTAGCTCTGCATCCTGTCTCACACAGGGGCCAGCCAGTTCCTCTGGAGGGCCAACAACAGGGCAGAGAGGCCAAGGCCTTCCTCTGATAAGAACCTCAGAAGAGCCCTGCTGGATCAGAGCAGTGAGGGTCCATCCAGCCCTGCATCCTGTCTCACACAGGGGCCAGCCAGTTCCTCTGGAGGGCCAACAACAGCGCAGAGAGGCCAAGGCCTTCCTCTGATAAGAACATCAGAAGAGCCCTGCTGGGTCAGACCAGGGAGGGTCCATCCAGCCCTGCATCCTGTCTCACACAGTGGCCAACCAGTTCCTCTGGATGGCCAACAACAGGACATAGAGGCCAAGTTCTCAGGGATGCCAACCTCCAGCTGAGACCTGGAGATCCCCTGGAATTATAGCTCATCTCCATACTACAGAGATCAGTTGCCCTGGTGAAAATGGGTTTGGAGGGCGCACTCTCTGGCGTTTTACCCCCTCTGAAGTCCCTGTCCTCCCCAGGTTCCATCCCCCGATCTCCAGGCATTTCCCACCCTGGGTCTGGCTGTTACATTTAAAAGGGACCGCATTCCTTTTACATGCTTTCCCTCCATTGAAAACAATGGGGGATGGGGGAACCTTCTTTGGGGGCTCATAGAATTGGACTCCCTGGTCCAATCCTTTTGAAACTTGGGGATTTTTTTTTTCAGGAGAGGCACCTTACCATCCAGTGGTCAGGCGGGGCCACGCAACCCTATGAGGCCTTCATAAGATCACCAGAAGAGCCCTGCCGGATCAGACCAGATAACCACTGATAGATTTATCCTCCATGAACCTGTCTAATTCTCTTTTAAAGCTAAGCCTGTGGCCGTCACTACATCCTCTGGTTGTGAGTGCCACATTTTAATAACTTCTTGTGTAACGAAACTTACCTATGGGCATGCTAAAAAAAATAAATGTCCAGAACGGATCCCTAGCATCTCTTCAAAAGAGGAAACAAGGATTGTATTTTGCGGACAAACCGGCCCTTGTCTCTAGTGTGTCAGGTTAGAAGAAGAGAAGAAGAAGAGATTGTATTTATACCCCACTCTTCACTTGGAGTCTCTGAGCGGCTTGCAAATTCCTTTCTCTTCCCTTCCCCACAACAGATACCCTGTGAGGTAGGTGGGGCTGAGAGAGCTCTGACAGAAACTGCTCTTTTTTCAAGAACAGCTGTACCAGAACTATGGCAGCAGGTGCAAGTGGAGGAGTGGGGAATCAAACCCGGTTCTCCCAGATTACAGTCCGCGCACTTAACCACTACGCCAAACTGTAGGTTAGGGCAGGGCTAGAGCAATTTCTGTATGCAGAATTAACGTGGAGATGAAGACTGGAAAGTTTTCCCTGTGGAGCGCAGCTAAGGGATCTTGCCAAAACGGTCCAGGATCTGCCAGAGATGTCCCTGAAAAATGAACAGTTTCTCTCAGAGCTCTCTCAGCCCCACCTACCTCACAGGGTCTCTGTTGTGGGGAGGGGAAGGGAGAGGAGTTTGTGAGCCGCTCTGAGACGCCTTTGGGCAGTGAAGAGCGGGGTATAAATCCAATCTCCTTCTTCTTCTTCTTCTTCTTCTTCTTCTTCTTCTTCTTCTTCTTCTTCTTCTTCTTCTTCTTCTTCTTCTTCTTCTTCTTCTTCTTCTTCTTCTTCTTCTTCTTCTTCTTCTTCTTCATAAATACCTGCTAAAAATTTAGCCCTCGGACTAGAATACAATGTGCAAAAGAGAATGTAGTGAGGTAAATCCTCAAGTTCATGGGAACCACAGATTCATAGACGACGGGCCAATGGCGTTTGATCGAATTGGCCCTCCAAAATTGCTGTTGGCATTGATCGAAACCGTAGAGAGGTAAAGGACTCTCTACGTACGGGACCTGTGTAAAATACAAAGCATCAGGCACAAACATCTAAAAAGGTACTGCTGGACTCCAATCTGACTTTCTCTCGATCCGTGTTTGCTTTCCAAGGAGGCCACATCGGCAGCAGAGACGTCTGGATGCTCAGCCCGAAGCTGAACACCTGGATCAAGGTTGCCTGCTTGAAGAAAGGCCGGTGGAGACACAAAATGGCCGCTCTCCAGGGAAAGGTATGTCTTTCCCTTCCTCTGGTCAAGCGGCCATGCTCAGAGCTCTGGGGAGGACATGGCGGTTCACACTCCCATCCTTGGCAGTTCTGACTCAGTGGTTGCTACATTTAGATAGGCAATTCTACTCTTCCCGGCCTCCCCTCTTTAACCTGCCCAGGAAACAAGGGACTGCCGGACAAAATGGCAGCCCCATGTCAAGTTCTCCCCCTTGGTAATCTGAGTTGGAATATGCAAGGTCAGTAGTTTGGTGTAGTAGTTAGGAGCGCAGACTCTAATCTGAGAGAACCGGGTTTGATTCCCCACTCCTCCACATGCAGCTGCTGGTGTGACCTTGGGCCACTCACAAGTTCTCTCGGAGCTGTTCTCTCAAGGGGAATCCTCGAAAGAGCTCTCTCAGCCCCACCTTCCTCACAGGGTGTCTGTCGTGGGGAAGGGAAGGGAGAGGAGTTTGTAAGCCGCTCTGAAATGCCTTTGGGTAGTGAAGGGCAGGGCATAAATCCAATCTCATCCTCTTCCTCCTCCTCCTCCTTCTTTTTCTTCTTCCAGCCTTATGACAAAGATCTGAAGATGTCCCTACGGGGGGCGGCTGAAGGACTGGCAGTTAGCATAGTTAGATTAGGGACTTCCCACTATTTCAAATTTGCGGCCTTGCTGTCTCCTGATTGGCTCTTCTGGAGATTTCCTGCTTCTGTAGAGCTTCCTGTTGCTCTTTGTTCCCTTTACAGCAGTTAGACTGGTTCGTTTAGGCTTTCTCTGAGAATGTTCTAGAACAGTTTGTTCTTCTATATAATGAACCTGCTTATTTTTCTCTGAACAGTTAGTGAATCATAGAACCCTAAAGTCGGAAGGGGCCATAGAGGCCATCTAGTCCAACCCCCTGCTCAGTGCAGGATCAGCCTAGAGCATTCCTGACACAAGTGTTTGTCCAGCCGCCGCTTGAAGACTGCCGGGGAGGGGGAGCTCACCAACTCCCGAGGCAGCTGATCCCACTGTGGCACGACTCTGACTCTCAAAAAGTTTCCCCTAAGATCCAGCCAGTACCTTCCCGCCCTTAACTGAAACCCATTCTGTTTTAGGTTATTCATAACCTTTAGTCAGATTTCTTCTTCTTTTTCAAGTATGGTGGTTTTACTGCTGGCTTTTCCTTATTGCCTGGTTCTTATTTTCCTAGTTTTATTGCTTTGGGTGGTTTTAAAGTGTTTCGAGTCAGTTCTGCATAGGGACGCCAGCCTCCAGGTGGGACCTGGGGATCCCCTGGAATTACATCTCATAAGAACATAAGTGAAGCCAATGTTGGATCAGGCCAATGGCCCATCCAGTCCAACACTCTGTGTCACACAGCGGCCAGAAATACCAGGGGCCATTAGGAGGTCCAGCAGTGGGGCCAGGACACTAGAAGCCCTCTCACTGTTGCCCCCTCCAAGCACCAAGAATACAGAGCTTCACTGGCCCCAGACATAAGAACATAAGAGAAGCCAGTGTTGGATCAGGCCAACGGCCCATCCAGTCCAACACTCTGTGTCACACAGCAGCCAGAAATACCAAGGGCCATCAGGAGGTCCAGCAGTGGGGCCAGGACACTAGAAGCCCTCCCACTGCTGCCCCCCCCAGCACCAAGAATACAGAGCATCCCTTGCCCCAGAGTCCCTATCTATACCTTGTGGCTAACAGCCACTGATGGACCTCTGCTCCATATGTTTATCTAAATCCCTCTTGAAGCTGTCTGTGCTTGTAGCCACCACCACCTCCTGTGGCAGTGAGTTCCAAGTGTTAATCACTCTTTGGGTGAAGTAGTACTTCCTTTCTAACCTGACCGCTCAGCAACTTCATGGAGTGCCCATGAGTTCTTGTCTTGTGAGAAAGGAATAAAAGTACCTCTTTCTTTACCTGCTCTGTCCCATGCATAATCTTATAAACCTCAATCATGTCACCCCTCAGCCGTCGTTTCTCCAAGCTAAAGAGCCCCAAGAGCCTCAGCCTTTTCTCATAGGGAAAGTTCTCCAACCCTTTTAGTTCTCCAGACTATACAGATCAGTTTCCCCCTGGAGAAAATGGCCGCTTTGGAGGGTGAGCTTTATGGTATTGGACTCCACGGAGCTCCCTGTCCTCCCCAGGCTCCACCCCCAAATCTCCGGGAGTTTCCCCCCTGGATCTGGCAACCCTACTCCCCCATCCCCCACAGGCGGCTAAGGGGAACTGTGGTGGAAAGATGGAGTGAAAATTACAGAAATAACCGTATGTTGAATGAATACCTTTAGTGCCAGGTGAACTGGGGCATGACTTGGCCGTTCTGCCCTCTACAAGTGACACTGCCAGGACCTTAACCTGCCACGTCCTTGGCATTAGCAAACCAAATGTGATTCCTCCTTCTCCTCGATGGCAGATATACGCAGTGGGTGGATATGACGGCTTCGACCAGCTCGACAGCGTGGAATGCTACGACTCCTTCTGCAACATCTGGACAGGTGTGGCCTCTCTGGTGGAAGCCGTCAGTTCGGCTGCTGTCGCGTCCTGCCTCGGCCGGCTGTACGTGATCGGGGGTGCGGTGGGCAGCAGCGCCAATACAGAGAAGGTAAGAGAGGGAGACAGGACAGAGGCCAAGACAATAGTCCCCGTCAAGTGAGGGTGTGTGTGCACTGTTTGGAACCAGGGATATATCAGAAATGAACCAATCCCATCTGAACGCACCATCTGGTGCAGTGGTTAGAGTGCTGGACGAGGGGAAGAAGAAGGAAAGAGGTTGGATTTATACCCTGCCCTTCCCTACTCAAAGGAGTCTCAGAGCGGCTTCCAATCCCTTTCCCTTCTCCTCCCCACAACAGGCACCCTCTGAGGTAGGTGGGGGCTGAGAGAGCTCTCCTGAGAACTGTCCCTGAGAGAACAGCTCTGAGAGAATTTGTGACAGACCCAAGGTCACAGCAACTGCTACATGTGGAGGAGTGGGGAATCAAACTGGGTTCTCCCAGATTACAATCCACACTCCTAGCCACTCCACCAAACTGGACCTGGGAGACCCAGATTCGAATCCCCACTCTGCCATAGGAATGGGCACAAATCGCAAATTTTTCCAGTTCGGTTCATATGTTCATGGTTCATGGTTCATGGGTGAACTGCGAACTGAATTATGAACCTTAGCGAACTGCTTTCTGTAGGTTCGTGAGCCATTTAAGGTGTAAACCCATGCTTTCTGCTCCCACCCAGCCATGACATGTCATCCCCTCCTTTTTGCTGTCTGCATCTTTTCCTGGCCAAAAGGTGAAGTTCCCACTGGGAGGCACTTCACCACCTCCTGTCTGCTGGCTGCAGAAAGGAGGGGGTGAAGTGCCTCCCAGGGACTGTGGCTCTGCTAGCCGTGGCTCTCCTTTCAGCTGGCCATGGGTCTCAGAGGCACTTCACCCCCCTCCTTTCTGCTGGCCACAGCTTTCCCTGGCCTGAAGAGAGCCAATAGATGTTGTTTACCCTGACTTCCAGAAAGCTTTTGATAAAGTTCCTCATCAAAGGCTCCTAAGTAAGCTCAACCCCATCAATGTGTATTTATATTTAGGATTTTTGACTCCAATGTGCATCACTTTGCACTTGGCCACATTGAACCCCATTTGCCATGTTAACGCCCACTTACCCATCCTCGACAGATCCCTTTGGAGTGCCTCACAATCCTCCCTGGTTTTCACCACCTTGAACAACTTCGTGTCATCTGCAAATTTAGCCACTTCACTGCTTACTCCCAATTCCAAATCGTTAATAAACAAGTTAAAAAGCATCAGCCCGAGTACTGATCCCTGTAGTACCCCACTGCTTACCGCCCTCCACTGAGAAAGTTTCCCATTTATACTCACTCTCTGTTTCCTATTTATAAGCCAATTTTTGATCCACAAGAGGACTTGTCCTTTTATCCCATGACTGTTGAGCTTACTTAGGAGCCTTTGATGAGGAACTTTATCAAAAGCTTTCTGGAAGTCAAGGTAAACAACATCTATTGGGTCCCCCTTGTCCACATGTTTGTTCACTCTCTCAAAACACACTAACAGGTTAGTGAGACAAGATCTTCCCTTACAGAACTCATGCTGAGTTTGCCTCAATAGTTTTTGTTCATCAATGTGCCTACTAATTCTTTCCTTAATAACAGTTTCCACCTGGTATCGATGTCAGACTGACTGGCCTGTAATTCCCGGATCTCCCCTGGAGCCCTTTTTAAAGATGGGAGTGACATTAGCTACCTTCCAGTCCTCAGGAACAGAGGCAGATTTTAGAGAAAGATTACATATTTTTGTAAGGAGATCCACTAGTTCACATTTGAGTTCTTTCAGAACTCTCGGATGAATGCTATCCGGGCCTGGTGATTTATTAGTTTTTGAATTGTCCATCAGTTGTAGGACTTCCTCTCTTGTTACCTCAATCTGATTCAGATCTTTCAAACTCCCTCCCGAAATCGGTGGTTCTGGAGTGGGCAAGCACTTCTCATCTTCCACAGTGAAGACAGAGGCAAAAAATGCATTCATCTTCTCAGCCATTTCCCTATCATCCTTCACTACTCCTTTTATCCCTTGGTCATCCAAGGGCCCCACTGCCTCCCTGGCTGGCTTCCTACTTCTAATGTATTTGAAGAAAAGTTTTATTGTTGGCCTTTATGCTTTTTGCAATATGCTCCTCATATTCCCTTTTTGCTTGCCTGATCACAGACTTGCATTTTATTTGCCATAGTCTGTGTTCCCTTTTATCAACCTCACTGAGACTAGCTTTCCACTGCTTAAAGGAATCCTTCTTACCTTTTACAGCTTCCATTACTTTATTTGTTAACCATGCAAAGCAGAGGCTCTACCACTGAGCCACAACCCCTGTCTGTGTCTCTCCAGGGTCTTAGGCTGAGGTCCATCACATGACCTACTGCCTGGTCCTTTTAACTGGAGATGCCGGGGATTGAACCTGGGACCTTCTGCCTGCCAAGCAGATGCTTTACTAGTGAACCACCACTCCTTCACAGGGTCAGAAATGAGAAGTATGTCTCTTCTTTACGAGGAAGAGACAGTGGCAATTGTCAATTATTTTTGGTCTCTGTGAGAAGGTGTTCTTGTCATGGTGGGAGTTGTCACTACATCTCTGGACTTGACCAGGTGTTTTGCTCTCTCTCAGGTGCAGTGCTATGATCCAGCGACCAATCAGTGGAGTCTTCTGTCTCCTGCCCCGTTTAATCTGAGGTGTATCAATGCCGTCACTTTGAACAACTTGATTTATGTCGTCGGGGGCCTTTTGAAGGAAATCTTCTGCTACGACCCCCAGAAGGACACCTGGAGTGAAGTGGCATCCCTCCATGGACCTCTGGTAAGGAGAAAGGGATACCTGGTTCCACATTCAGAAGCACTAAACCTCTGAAACCCAGTGCCTGATGGAAGCATCAGGGGAGGCCTTCAGGGGAAGGGTAGGGCTGAGGCCTTCCCCTGATAAGAACCCCAGAAGAGCCCTGCTGGATCAGACCAGTGAGGGTCCATTCAGTCCAGCCTCCTGTCTCACACAGGGGCCAGCCAGTTCCTCTGGAGGGCCAACAACAGGGCAGAGAGGCCGAGGCCTTCCCTTGAGAAGAACATCAGAAGAGCCCTTTTGAATCAGACTAGTGGTCTTAAACAGTGGCCAACCAGTTCTTCTGATGGCCAATATACAGGGCAGAGAGGCCGAGGCCTTCCCCTGATAAGAACATAAGAAAAGTCCTGCTGGATCAGACCAGTGGTCCTCCTAGTCAAGCATCTTGTCTCACACAGAGGCCAACCCAGATCCTCTGGAAGGCCAACAACAGGGCACAGAGGCCAAGGTCTTCATAAAAATTTAAGAAGAGTTCTGCTGGATCAGAATGATCCAGCACTATATCTCACCAAGTGGCCAACCAGTTCCTCTGGAGGGCCAACAACAGGGCATAGAGGCCGAGGCCTTCCCCCGGCAAGAACCTAAGAGGAGTACTCTCTGTGTCAAGGTGAGCAGAAAAATGGTAGGCAGGCACCTGGAAGGTGGGGTAGGGCTGAGTCATTATCTTGTAGTAGTTCTCCAGGCTATGAACATGCTAATGGAGGAGATTTCCTGAGGAGGTTCTTTTGTCTATGGATTGTTTCCTGAGGAGGTTTCCTGTTTCCTGAGGAGGTTCTTTTGTGTGTGGAATGTGTGTGGAATGACTCTAATCTTATCTGTAGTGCTATTGTCAGCTGTAGAGCGTTTTGTGTTTTTCAGGACAGGAAACCATGCCTTATTTATTTTTAAACCCTCTTGACACAGAGAGTCCTCCATCTTTCTGTGTTATATGCCTGAGGATGTCAGTCACAGCTACTGGTGAAACGTCAGGCCTTACAATGCCAAGACCACAGCCACACAACCCGGAAAATCTACACCAACTAATAAATAAATGGTTGTAACGGCTGGGGTAACAAGAACCATTCTGACTTGGTGCGTGAAGAGCTGAATGTGTCCCTTTCTGCCCCTTTCAGGCGAGCTGTGGAGTGGCGGCCTGTGCGGGCAAGATCTACATCCTTGGGGGCAGAGCCGAGAACGGAGAAGGCACCGAGAAAGCGTTCGTTTTTGATGTCGCGGCGGGGAAAGTGGAGCCGCAGCCCCCTCTCCAGCGCTGTACCAGTGACCACGGCTGCGTGGCCATTCTCCGGCATGGGGCCAGATGACTGGGCAGTAGGCTAGCCAAGCTCCAGGTGGGGCCCAGAGAGCCCCTGGAATTGCAGCCGATCTCCAGACGATAGAGATCGCTTCCCCTGGAGGAAATGGCAGGTTCAGAGGGCAGACTCTATGGTATACGACAGAGTCTAGGGGCAGTGGTCGTGACGCTACATCCCCCTGCTGTTCCCGTCACCCTCCCCAGGTACCACCCCCAAACCTCCAGGAATTTCCCCAAGCTGGAGTTAGCAACTCTACCTGGCAGTGGTTACTCTCCTTGCCTTACACCTGCCCCAAACCTGTTCCATGCATAGGTGCTTGACTTGGATGCCAGAAGTCCAGTTTCATATGATATCTGCCCCCAGATTCTGGGCACCGATGTACCAACCATCGTGACTGGAATGTGCATTCATTTCTTTTATTGTTTGGTTTTCATCTCACTCCTTCCCCAAGGTAACATCCACATCCTCACAATAACCCTTTGAGGAGGCCTTGCTGTAACAGGGTCACCAGGTACCCAAATCAGGATAAGAGCAGAAGAGCTGTGCTGGATCAGACCAGTGAGGGTCCATCTAGTCCAGCCTCCTATCTCACACAGTGGCCAAGCCAGTTGCTCCTGGAGGGCCAACAACAGGGCACAGAGGCCGAGGCCTTCCCCTGAGAAGAACACCAGAAGAGCCCTGCTGGATCTGACCAGTGAGGGTCCATCTAGTCCAGCCTCCTGACTCACACAGTGGCCAGCCAGTTCCTCTGGAGGGCCAACAAGAAGGCATAGAGGCCTGTCTTCCATTTATTTGATCTGCAAACCGGCCAGTTTTTAGGCACTGCTTGAAGACATTTGGATTTTCACAAGTTTTTATGGTTTATCAGCAATAGCTTTGGTTTAACTTATTTTTATCTTCTTTTTTTTAAAGGCTTCCCTCATTTTTAGGGTTGCTGGCTCCAGGTTGGGAAGTTCCCGGAGATTGAGGGGTGGAGCCTGAAGAGGGCGGAGTTTGGGGAGGGGAGGGACTTCAGTGGGGTAGAACGCCATTGAGTCCCCCTTCCAAAGCAGCCATTTTCTCTAGGGGAACTGGTCTCTGTCAGCTGGAAATCAGTTGTAGTCCCAGGAGATCTCTAGCCTAGGGGCTAACCAGGTGGTAGAAGCCAAAAATGAGAGATCATGGAAGGAGACGGAAATCCAGACACAAACTCCGTGACAAAAATAACAAAGAGTGAATAAAGATATGTGTGCAAAATCATTTGCTGTAGTAATTTTGTCGAAAATTATCTTCTATTATCGCTAATAGAAGATAATATTGATAATAGAAGAGAATTTTCTACAGAATTACTGCAGGAAATGATTCCTCACACAAATCTTTATTGAATCTTCTTTAAAAACATAAGAGAAGCCAGTGTTGGATCAGGCCAGTGGCCCATCCAGTCAACACTCTGTGTCACACAGTGGCCAAAAATACCAGGTGCCATCAGGAGGTCCAGCAGTGGGGCCAGGACACCAGAAGCCCTCCCACTCTTGCCCCCCCAGCATCAAGAAGAGAGAGCATCCCTTGCCCCAGATTCCCTATCTCTGCCTTGTGACTAATAGCCACTGATGGACCTCTGCTCCAGATGTTTATCTAATTCCCTCTTGAAACTGTCCATGCTTGTAGCTGCCACCACCTCCTGTGGCAGTGAATTCCATGTGTCAATCACTCTTTGGGTGAAGGAGGACTTCCTTTTATCTGTTCTAACCCGACCGCTCTGCAATTTCATGGGAGTGCCCATGAGTTCTTGTATTGTGAGAATGGGAGAAAAGTACCTCTTTCTCAACCTGCTCTATCCCAGGCATAATCTTATAAACCTTGATCATGTCACCCCTCAGCCATCGTTTCTCCAAGCTAAAGAGCTCCAAGTGTTTTAACCTTTCTTCATAGGGAAGGTGTTCCAACCCTTTTATCATCCTAGTTGCCCTTCTCTGCACTTTTTTCCAATGCTATAATATCCTTTCTGAGGTGTGGCTGATCAGAACTGTACACAGTACTCCGGATGAGGTTGCACCATCAATTTATACAGGGGCGTGATGATCCTGGCTGATTTGTTTGTTATTTTTGTCACGGATGTTGTGTTTGGATTTCAGCCTCAAGGTGATGGCAGGAGATCCAGGTGGCGGAGATCAATTCACTTAGAGAAAATGGCTGCTTTGGAAGGTGGACGCTATGGTGTTATGCCCCGTTGAAGTCCTCCCTCCCCGTACCCCATGCTCCTCAGGGTCCAACCCCAAAATCTCCATGTATTTTCCAACCCAGAATGCTTTACCAACAGGCTTGTGGGGAGAGAGATGGGGAGGTGTAAAGGCGAGGCCAAGGACCTGAGTCCAGCAACCACTCGGAGGTTGCAAACCCTACTCATTTGGTTTTTAGGTAGGACAAGTGGAAACCCACAAGGACTTGCGGGAGAGCCAGGTTGGTGTCGTGGTTAAGTGCGCGGACTCTAATCGGGGAGAACCGGGTTTGATTCCCCACTGCTCCGCTTGCACCTGCTGGATGACCTTGGGCAAGCCGTAGTTCTGATAAGAGCTGTCCTTGAAAAAGAGCAGTTTCTGTCAAGAGCTCTCTCAGCCCCGCCTGCCTCACAGGGTGTCTGTTGTGGGGAGGGGAAGGGAAGGGAGTTTGTAAACCGCTCTGAGACAACTTTGGGTATTGAAGGGCGGGGTATAAATCCAATTTCTTCTCTCTTCTCTCTCTCATTTTGCATTTTAACCTCTTTTTGGTTTGGACATTGGGAAATCGGCCTTGGGCACGACAAGTCAAAAGGTTAGCGGTTACGTTTTAAAAATAGATGAATACCTCCCTTGGCCATTTCCAGCGTGACATTTTGGATACTGAACTGTATATGTAGCCACGGGCAATTAATTGTAGTAGCAGTCAGTTTCAATAAAAGAGCAATAAATCAAACGTGACGGAAAACAGATGCCTTGCCGTGGATATAGTTTGTCTGTTTTGCTTGGTGGAGTGGTTAAGTGTGCGGACGCTAATCTGGGAGAACCGGGTTTGATTCCCCACTCCTCCACTTGCACCTGCTGATGTGACCTTGGGTCAGTCACAAGCTCTGCCACAGCTGTCCTTGAAAAAGAGCTGTTTCTGTCAGAGCTCTCTCAGCCCCACCTACCTCACAGGGTGTCTGTTGTGGGGAGGGGAAGGGAAAGGAGTTTGTAAGCCGCTCTGAGACTCCAAGTGAAGGGCGGGTTATAAATCCAATCTCCTCCTCCTCCTCCTCCTCCTCCTTCTTCTTCCTTCTTCCTCTTCCTCTTCTTCTTCTTTCCTCTCTCTCTTTCCTTCTGTGGCACTCAGGGTGCTGTTAGACTGGCAGCCCTCCTGGAGCTTTAGGGGAAGGGGCTGTGTCATCACATGGCATTGCCGCAACACCACTCCCTCCCCCAGACAACAAGGTTTGGAAGGGCCCCTTTGCTTTTCCCTTTCCCTCGCTTGTAAGTTCCTGCTTCTTCAGGTGTTTCCCCCCCTGTTCTGTACATGTCGTGCTCCCTCTAGTGGTTAATTCTATATTACACCAGTTTATGTTTGGCATTAAAAAACCTGTCCTTTAAATCTTGTCAAACCCTGCTCCGCTTAGTTTGCCATCGATGTAGGGGAGAGGGAAATTCCTGAGGGGGGAGTGAGTGTGGAGTTTGTGGGTGCTATCTGTATTGATTTATTTATTATTAGATTTATAGTCCGCCCTCCCCGCAAGCGGGTTCAGGGCGGTTAACAAACTGGGCAGGTGTGCCAATAATTAAAACAGTTAAAAACAAGATAAAACAATCGTTTATAGTCATTTATAACAGTACAAAGTGCTCTTGCTGTCTCAAAAAGATCTTCAGTAACAGGATGGCACCCTTTTTGTTTTTATAAGTTTATCTATCAGTTTTTTGTTACAAAGAAAAAAGAAAAAGGTATACATAGTACATAGAAATCACTTTTGGGAGTTTACATTAGACATTTCTCTCAATCCATTTATTAACTTGTCTTTTTTGGAACACATTCTCATCTTTCCCTGACAATGTCATATTTAATTTGTCCATTTCCACGATTTCAAAAAAATTCATAATTAACTCTTCTCTGCTAGGTAATATGTCAATCTTCCAACATTTTGCGATGAGGATTCTGGATACAGTAAGGATATATAGTATAGTACATAAATCATCATGTTTAATTCCATCTGGTATTATGTTAAGCAAATAGGTTTCTAGTACAAATTGTAGATCTATATCAGTAATCTCTACTATTAGTTGTTTGATGTTTTTCCAAAATTTACTAATCTTCTTGCACCGCCACCAGATATGGTAGAATGTTCCCACATTATTTTTATACCTCCAACAATTTCTGGGAACATCCTTATAACATTTAGAGAGCTTATCAGGTGTCCAGTGCCACCTGTAGAACATTTTAAATATATTTTCCTAATACAATGTAGCTCTTAATAGTTTAACAGATTTCCAAGTTTTTGACCAGTCATGTATAGTTAAATTATGTCCTATATCTTGCATCCAAGTTACCATACATGGTTTTACTATTTCCTCTTGCATCTCATCCCACAATAAGAAGTTAAATAATTTTTGGATCAATTTATCCGAGGATGATAACGTAACAGGATGGCATCCTGATGGTGGTGGTCCCTAATTGATGATATCAGTTCCAGGCAGTACTGTTGTTCATTTATCACAGGGCTATCTCACCCCCCGATGTTACTTTTTTCCCACCATAGAGAACAATGGAGGGAATGGGGGCAACCTGTTTGGGGGCCCATAGAATTGGACCCCCTGGTCCAATGTTCTTGAAACTTGGTGGGTATCTTGGGGAGAGGCTCCATCAACTACCCTGTGCGTTTGGAGCCTCTCCCTCAAACTCCCGTCCTCTCCAGCCCCCAGAATATACCCTATGTTTTCACCATTGACTTTCAATGGCCCATAGGATATAATGGGGCCGAATTGCTGCCAAATTTCTTTCATTCCCTCCTTTCCTTCTCTCTTTCTTTCTTTCCCACCTTCTTCTCTTCTCTTTTTCCTCCTTTCCCTGTTTCCCTCCTTCTTCCCTCTTTTTCTTTCCCTCCTTTCCTTCTCTTTCTTTCCCTCTTTCCTTCCTTCTTTCCTTCTCTCTACTCGCTCTCTTTCCTTCCCTCTTTCCTCCTTCTGTGGCCCAACTCTAGTAAGAAGGAGTTTAAACTTCAAACCCCTTCTCTCTTAGCTCCCCCACCCAGGCCAGCTGGGGAAGGGAAGGGGCATTTTGAAGATGCCTCCCCCTCTTTTGCTTCCCCTTCTGACATCACTTCTGGTTATGTCAGGGGGCATGGCATATGCTAATAGCCTAATAGCTTATTAGCATACCATATGCTAATGAGCTCCTGCAGCTCTTTTTCTACGAAAAGACCCCTGATGACAGCCCTTCAAATACCTGAAGACTGCAATTATGTCCCATCTAAGTCTTCTCTTCCCAGGCTAAAGATCTTGGGGTACAGGTGGGGTACAGTGAAATATGAGCAGCCAGTGTGATGCGGCAACACAAAAGGCTAATGTGATCTTGGGGTTTATCAACAGAGGCATAATATCCGAATTGCAAGGTGTCGTAGTCCTGCTGTACACTGCCTTGGTCAGGCCGCACCTGGAGTCTTGTGTGCAGTTCTGGAGGCCTCACTTCCAAAAGGATGTGGACAGAGTGGAGCGGGTGCAGAGGAGAGCAACGAGGATGATCAGGGGCCCAGAGACCAAGAAGCCCTCTGAGGAAAGGTTGAGGGACTTGGGAACATTCAGTCTGGAGAAGAGACAGTTGAGGGGGGACAGGATGGCTCTCTTGAAGTTTTTGAAGGGCTGTCACTTAGAGGAGGAAGTCAGGGAGCTGTTCTCGTGGGCAGCAGAGGAGAGGACTCGCAAGAACTGGGTTTACACTATGTGTGGAAAGTACCTGAGTGAGCCAAGTGGAGAACCGGGTTTGATTCCCCACTGTCAGGTAGTCCTGCCATGATGGATGGAGTAGGGTGGGAGGAAGGGCTTTGTGTTGCATTGTGGCGTGTAGGGCGGGAGATTGGGATCATGGGGTGTTGATTTATGCACCTGGAGTGTTCGAATGGAATGCGGAGGGCGAGCTCTGCAGGCTCTATCTCTGGTAGACTTAACACCCTGACCTTGGTGGAGACAGGCTGTGAGCTTCCTATCACTTTCAAAGCTACAGCTTGGCTGGGAACAATGGAGGCGGTGGGAACTTAATTAGTATAGTAACTTTCAGTTCTCATTCGCATACTAGGCACTCATTGGTGGAAGGGGGGTCCCCATTCACCCCCTTTCTGGTATAACTGCTTGCTTTTTGTAACCACGTTATTCTGAACAATGTATCTGCTCCAGTAACCTAATATTGCAGCTCTATAATAAAATGCTATTCTTGCTTTAATGAACAAGACCTGGTGTTTGGCTGACTAAGTTAGGGTCTCGAAAATAAATCTACCCCTTCGGTTTGTGGGGGTACAGCTTATGAAAAGCCCGGACCATCCTAGGGGCCAGAACATTTTCCGCCCGCACCCATTCCCTCTGTTCAGGCCCGAAATCAATCCATTCAACCAGATAAAACAAGCGATTACGAGAAATTTTAGAGTCCAGTATCTGTGAAACTTCATAGTGAGGTTCCCCCCACCATCAGCGGAGGCGGGGCGGGCTGTCGTGGTCTCCATTTGTTCTCCTCAGGCGCCCGGCGTAGAAGCCTTACATGAAAGACAGGATGAACAGACTTTAGAGATTTAGGCAAGGCAAGTTCCACAGTCACATTGTTAATTACTCTCACAATCTCAAAAGGTCTCAAATGGCCTCCACATGCAGCTGCTGGTGTGACCTTGAGCCAGCCACAGTGCTCTCAGAGCTGTTCTCTCAAGGGCAGTCCTCGCAAGAGCTCTCTCAGCCCCACCAACCTCACAGGGTGTCTGTTGTGGGGAAGGGAAGGGAAAGGAGATTGTAAGCCGCTCTGAGACTCCTTTGGGCAGTGAAGGCCGGGTTATAAATCCAGTCTCCTCTGCCTCCTCCTCCTCCTTCTTCACATAAGGACATAAGAGAAGCCCATGTTGGATCAGGCCAGTGGCCCATCCAGTCCAACACTCTGTCACACAGTGGCCAGAAATACCAGGTGCCACCAGGAGGTCCAGCAGTGGGGCCAGGGCACTAGAAGCCCTCCCACTGCTGCCCCACCAAGCACCAAGAATACAGAGCATCCCTTGCCCCAGAGTCCCCATCTACACCTTGTGGCTAATAGTCACCGATGGACCTCTGTTCCATATGTTTATCTAATTCCCTCTTGAAGCCATCTGTGCTTGTAGCCACCACCTCCTCCTCCTCCTCCTCCTCCTCCTCTTCCATCATCTGGATGTTAGGGGGGGAAATAGACAGTGGAATCAGCTGCCTGGGGGGCGGTGAGCTCCTGCTCCCTTGCAGTCTTCAAGGAGTGGCTGGACAAACAGTTGTCAGGGATGCTCTAGTCTGATCTGGCATTGAGCAGGGGGAGGTTGGACTAGATGGCCTCTAGGGCCCCTTCCCTGATTCTAACAAAGACAACAAGCAAATGGCTTCCCCATGCCTGCCAAGCCAATTTTTCCAGCAGTGGTTAAATTCGCACAAGGGACGGGTTTATATTTCAGCCTTTTAGCTATTGCACTATGCCAGCTCTTGCCTTGGGTTTGGGGGTGGGGGTGGGGGATGCGTCCCTTCACCCTGCATCTAATTCATTTCCCTCGCAGATGCTCCAGCCCAATTTAATCTCTCTCCCTTCCATGCACCTCTTGTTCTTTTTGCAGAAGCGCAAAGACAAAGGGGCTGCCAATCTCCAGAAACCAGAGTTGCTCGTCCACCCTTAGGGATGTCGTCGTTAAAACAACACACACACACACACACCCCGCTGTGAGAGGATTGCTCAAAAGATCGCCACGCCTTGTGGGAGGGCCCCAGCTGAGGCGGCAGCCGCCGGGTGATTAGCAGAGATTAAGGGTCGCCCTGGCCATCTGGCAATTCCTGGGAGATGATAATGAGGACTGATCTTCCCAGGGTTGTCTGTGCAGCACGGCACCCGTCTCTATCATATAGAACAGGCATCCCCAATGCGGTGCCCACGGGCACCAGGGCACCGCTGGCACTTTTCCTGGTGCTCACCGAGTGTTTTCAGAAAGCGGGTGGGGCCAGGGAGGCTTGGAGAGACAGCCTGGGGTCATGGTTAGGAGCGCGGACTAATCTGGGAGAACCAGGTTTGATTCACCACTCCTCCATAAGCTGCCAGCTGGGTGACCTTGAGTCAGTCACAAGTTCTCTCAGAGCTGTTCTCTCAAGAGCAGTCCTCGAGAGAGCTCTCTCAGCCCCCCCCACTTAACAGGATGTCTGTTGTGGGGAGGGGAAGGGAGAGGAGATTGTAAACTGCCCTGAGACTCCTTCAGGTAATGAAGGGTGGGGGTATAAATCCAATCTCCTCCTCCTCCTCTTCTCCTCCTCCCTTCTTCTTCTTTTTCCTTTTCTTCTTCTTCTTCCTTCTCCTGTTTCTGCCTCCTCCTCCTTCTTCTTCTTCTTCTTCTTCTTCTTCTTCTGCCTCCTCCTCCTTCTTCTTCTTCTTCTTCTTTCTTCTTCTGTTTCTGCTTCTCCTCCTTCTCCTCCTTCTCCTCCCTCTCCTCCTCCCTTTTTCTTCTTCTTCTTCTTCCTTCTTCTACTTCTGTCTCCTCCTCCTTTCTTCTTCTTTCTTCTTCTGCTTCTGCTTTTCCTCCTTCTCCCAGCAAGGCTTCTGATTGGCCGTGGGAAATTTGATTGCCTATGCAGGTTTTTTAAAACGTTGCTTTGGCAGCAGTTGCCACGACAGCTCAAGGATCTTTACCGTGTGGCTCAAGGCCAGCCATGGCGGCCATTTTATCACTGGCTCCGCCTCTTGCAGCCCATGCTATTGTGGCAGACATTTCCCGTCTGCTTGTGACACACTGGGTGCGTTTAGACAGCGTGCTGGAGCGGTTTAAACTGCTCCGGCACGATGCGCTTTTTTAAACTGGAGAATCGCGCTCAGACTCACCTCCTCCTTCCGAGCGCCCCGCCGTCCTCCTGCAGGTGGGGGGGGGTTCCCCCTCTCCTTTGAGCATGCGCACAGGCAGCCCTCTCCCGAACAGGAAGTTTGGCCGGTGCGAAGAAGAGCGAGCTCAACAGGTCCCTTTAAAGTTTAAAGGAAGAGTCCTTTTAAAAATGGCCTCCCCGAGATCCCGGACTCCTCTAAATGCCTAAACTAGGCACCAGTAAACCTTTTCTTTTTTTAACCTAAGTGCGGAGCTCCGCTCAAGCGCACACCGGTAAGGGGGGGGAAAAAAATGGCGGACTAAAAGCGGAAGCTGGAGGCAGCTTCCCAGAGGGGAGGGGGGTTGAAGCACCCGGAAGTGGCTGGATGGAGCGATCAGACAGGGAAAAGTGCGGCTTGAAACGGAGAATCATGGAAAACACCACTTGGGTAAGTGGTGCCAAAATACTCCGTTTCAAAGGGGGTTTGCTCCAGAAAGCGACGGCTGGGGACGGTGGGCAGATGTTGGGCGTGTGACCGCGCAGGGAAAAGCCGTTTCTGAGCCGTGCTGAAAACGGCTCAAACGGCGCGTCTGAACGCACCCACTGTGTAAGAACTCCAGAGGTGCTCACCAGCTCAAAAAAGTTGGAGAGACCCCCCATGGTACCAGGGTTGCCAGCCTCCAGGTGGTGGCTGGAGATCTCCTGGGATTACAACAGATCTCCAAATGATTGGTTGGCCTGCAGAAAACGGCCACTTGGGAAGGTGAAACCTTGTCTTATACCCCACTGAAGCCCCTCCCCTCCCCCAAACCCCGCCCTCCCCAGGCTCCACCCCCAGAATCTATGGGTATTGTCCAATCTGGAGTTGACAACCCCACCTGGTATAGAAGGTGTTTTACCAAGAGGCTTGGGGGAGAGATGGGGAGGGTCTGTTATTGTTGTTGTTGTTGTTGTTGCTATTGTTGTTGTTGCTATTGTTGCTGCTGTTGTTATATTATTGTTGTTGTTGTTATTGTTGTTGTTAATGCCCCACCCTCCCAGCCATGGCTAACAACAAGATAAAACAACAAAGATAAAACAATAAATAGTAAACGTCATAAAGGTTCCCCTTGCTCGAAAGCCAGTCGAATTCGACTCTAGGGTTGCGGTGCTCATCTCCGTTTCCAAGCTAAAGAGCCAACGCTGTCCGAAGATGTTTCCGTGGTCATGTGGCCGGCATGACTAGACGCCGAGGCGCACAGAATGCTGTTACCTCCCCCCAAGTGGTACCTATTTATTGACTTGCAATTTCTTGCTTTCGAACTGCTAAGTTGGCAGGAGCCGGGGCCAGAGACGGGAAGCTCACTCCGTCTTGTGGCACCCGGGTCTCGAACTGCTGAACTACCGACCTTCCAGCCTGCAGTTCAGCATCTTAACCGAATAACAATTAAGACATTAAAAGGTGCTAACATCCAAGAAAAACCATTGAGCAGGTACTGGTTTGGTATTCCACTGGGGATGGCACTCAGCTTCCATGCCATCCTGGCGGGCCGTCCAGATCTAGCATTGAACAGGTGGCTCAGGCTGCCTTGAGATTTCAAGGGGCGGGGCATTCTCTCTGGGGCGGCTCCTAATTAAACGCCTGGCAGAAGAGCTCCATCTTGTGGGCCCTGCAGAACTGCACAAGGTCCCACAGGGCCCTGATCTCATCTGGGAGCTCGTTCCACCAGAGGGGAGCCACCACCAAGAAAGCCCCGGCCCTGGTTGCAGCTAGCCTGGCATCCTTAGGTCCGGGGAGGGCGAGTCGATGTTGAGACCCTGATCGCAGCGCTCTCTGGGGGACATGTGGGGAAAGGCAGTCCCTCAGGTATGTAGGTCCTTGACCATAAAGGGCTTTAAAGGTAAAAACCAGCACCTTAAACTGGATTTGGTATGCTATCGGTAGCCAGTGCAATGCCTTCAGGACAGGCTGAATGTGCTCCTGTATTGGGAGGCCCATCAACAGCCTGGCTGCAGCATTTTGCACCAGCCGTAGCTTCCGAATCTGCGATAAGGGCAGCCCCACGTAGAGAGCATTACAGTAGTCCAGCCTCGATGTGGCCATTGCATGGATCACCGTTGCCAAGTTGTTGCGGTCAGGGAAGGGGACCAGCTGCCTAATCGGCCGAAGATGATAAAAGGCCGACTTGGCAGTGGCTGCTACCTGTGCCTCCATTGTTAAGGAGGGATGCAGGAGCACTCCCAGACTCCTAACCTCTGGCGCTGGCACCAATGGCGCCCCATCGAAGGTCGGGAGTGGGAGCCCTATGTCAGTAATGATTCTGTATTGTTCCACACTGTATCCATTGTGTTGTGTTCCCTATCTCCTCCCTGCTTTTGCGCTTGCGTAGGTATGCTAGCTGTAACGTGGGAACTTCTTCCTAGCTGCTCGGTCTTATCACGGTGACCTTGAGTGCAGGCTTTGGGCTATTCTTCTTTGTATGGGAATTTTCCAGTCCTGAGAAGACGAGGGGAGGAGGGAGTTGTCTCCCGCCCATTAAGTAATTTTCCCGCCGGGAGTTTCCCGCGCGCGCGCTTACAGGTCATTTGCTAGTCGCAATTTTTCATCACACTATAAACATGCTTGTGCCGCTTGCCTCGCCATTCCTGACAATAACCTCTATACTGTGGATTTTAGCACTGTATTCCAATAAAGCCCTTCTTACTCCCAAGAATGCTTGGATCTACTTGCTTTTGAACCTGACACCCTACCCCTTATCTGCCCCGACTCAGGCACAGGACTTCTGTCTTTGATGGATCCAGTTTCAGTCGGCTCAGCCTGAGCCAACCAGCCACATCTTGTAATGCCCGGTCAAGATCTTCTGGTTTGGAGTCGGACTGGCCGCCCAACAACAGAGAGAGCTGGGTGTCATCAGCGTACTGGTGACATCCCAGCCCATTTCTCTGTGCAATCTGGGCAAGGGGGTGCATATAGTTGTTAAATGACATTGGGGATAACACAGCCCTCTGAGACACTCCACACTCAAGTGGGTGCCTTTGGGAGAGCTGTTCCCCCGAGCGCCACCCTTTGTCCCCGGCCTTGGAGGAAGGAGACGAGCCAATGCAAGGCAAGCCCCTGAATTCTGGCATCGGCAAGGTGATGGACTAGTAGCTGATGGCCGACCTTGTCAAATGCAGCCGACAGGTCCAACAACAACAGCACTGCCGATCTGCCTTTATGCCTCTGGAGATCATCCGTGAGGGCGACCACTGACCAGCACCGTCTCCGTTCCATGCCCCGGGCAGAAGCCGGACTGGAAGGGTTCAAAGACGGAAGCGTCATCCGAAAAGCTCTGAAGCTGCATCGCCACAGCCCTCTCTATTAACTTGCCCAAGTAGGGCAAGTTGGAAACCGGCCGGAGCAATTTGTCAACTTCCTCCAGGCTGAGTAGGCTGAAACGATCCATGATCTGACCAGAAGACACGCAAGGGGCCTCGAGTTCACTCACCGTTTCAAATGTGGCGGGGAGGTCATGGCGGAGCGACAAGACTTGGTGTGCAAAGTGGCTCGCAAAAACCTCACGGCCAATATCCGATTCCCTAACATCTGACTTGCCCTGTGGCGAGGCAGTAATAGACCGAGTCGTTCTAAATAATTGGGCTGGGCGTGAGCTCGCAGACGCAATCGTAGCCGCAAAGTACTCCTTCTTCGCCACTTTGACCGCCATCTCGTAGGATCTCATAAATCTCCTGTAAGATGCTCTTGTGACTTCGTCGCAGGCGCTGCCGCCACTGTCTCTAACTGTCTGAGCCCTCGCTTCATAAGCCGCAACTCCTGGGTATTCCAGGGAGTGAGCTTAGAGCGGGGGCGCAGAGAGCACCAGGGAGTGATATCGTCGATGGCCATAAAGAGCCGGCTGTGCCAGTCCTCTACTATCTCATCCAACGAGCCGCCAGGGGGCATTGGATCCCAAAGAAGAAGAAGAAGAAGAAGAAGAAGAGATTGGATTTATACCCCACCCTTCACTACCCAAAGGTGTCTCAGAGCAGACTGACAAACTCCTTTCCCTTCCCCTCCCCACAACAGGCAGCCTGGGAGGTAGAAGAAGAAGAAGAGATTGGATTTATCCCCTGCCCTTCACTGTCCAAAGGTGTCTCAGAGCGGCTGACAACCTCCTTTCCCTTCCCCTCCCCACAACAGACACCCTGTGAGGTAGAAGAAGAAGAAGAAGATTGGATTTATCCCCTGCCCTTCACTGCCCAAAGGTGTCTCAGAGCGGCGGACAGACTCCTTTCCTTGCCGCCCCACAACAGACACCCTGTGAGGTAGAAGGAGAAGAGATTGGATTTATACCCTGCCCTTCACTGCCCAAAGGCGTCTCAGAGCGGCTTACAAACTCCTTTCCCTTCCCCTCCCCACAACAGACACCCTGTGAGGTAGAAGAAGAAGAAGAGATTGGATTTATCCCCTGCCCTTCACTGCCCAAAGGCGTCTCAGAGCGGCTTACAAACTCCTTTCCCTTCCCCTCCCCACAACAGACACCCTGTGAGGTAGAAGAAGAAGAAGAGGTTGGATTTATACCCCGCCCTTCACTGCCCAAAAGTGTCTCAGAGCAGCTGACAAACTCCTTTCCCTTCCCCTCCCCACAACAGACACCCTGTGAGGTAGAAGAAGAAGAAGAGAATTGGATTTATACCCCGCCCTTCACTGCCCAAAGGCGTCTCAGAGTGGCTGACAAACTCCTTTCCCTTCCCCTCCCCACAACAGACACCCTGTGAGGTAGAAGAAGAAGAAGGAGAGATTTGATTTATCCCCTGCCCTTCACTGCCCAAAGGTGTCTCAGAGCGGCTGACAAACTCCTTTCCCTTCCCCTCCCCACAACAGACACCCTGTGAGGTAGAAGAAGAAGAAGAAGAAGAGATTGGATTCATACCCCGCCCTTCACTGCCCAAAGGTGTCTCAGAGTGGCTGACAAACTCCTTTCCATTCCCCTTCCCACATCAGACACCGTGTGAGGCAGGTGGGGCTGAGAGAACTCTTTGCCAGAAACTGTCCTTGAGAGAACAGCTGTGCCAGAGCTTGTGACTGACCCAAGGTTACCTCAGCAGGTGCAAGTGGAGGAGTGGGGAATCAAACCCGGTTCTCCCAGATAAGAGTCCGCGCACTTAACCACTACACCAAACTGGCTCTGGCCATCTGAAGTTGCATTGGGTCCATTTGGCTCTGTGGGCGAGCTAAAATACGCTCGCTGCCCAAACAGGGTTGGGGTGGGACATTCAGTCGGGCCCTCAGGGCGAGGTGGTTCGACCATGGAACCCCAGAGTAGTGATCCAGTCCACTGTGACCCCGGTCGCAAAGATCAAATCGAGTGTGTGCCCTGCTCAGTGAGTGGGGGTCGTTACATACTGGGAGAGTCCCAGCGCTGCCATGGACGATACCAGGTCTGCTGCCTGCGTAGAGGTTGCGTCATCGGCATGGACATTGAAATCGCCCAAGACTATCAGCCTGGGGTGTTCCAATGCCCAGCCTGATATGGCTTCCACCAGGAATGGCAAGCTATTGGCTGATGCGTTGGGCAGTCAGTACACTAGCCAAATCGCTAAACTCTCCCCAGCCTCCCACACCAGACTGGCACACCCAATGCCCATGATCTTTGGTGACAGGAGCATCTAAGGGCTAGGCTAGGCCCCTGGTTTGAATCTCACCTGTGTCAGGAATCCCCTAGATTGTGCTCAACAGCCAGCATGGCATCGTCCTTACATCTGTCACCCCATCAACTGCCAGGGTTGATTCGGCTGATCTGGCTGGCTAGGCGGGTGTCCCCTCCCTCCCTCAGCGCTCCATGTGCATCCCTCCTGAAGCTGCATGCTCAGTCGAAGACGACAACCATCCCAGAGAGAAGGAGTGTACTGTTCTTTGGTCTAGGTTATACGATAGCTGCGCCCCCCTGCTAGAACCTCCAAACAAGCTCAAGGTCCTACAAAGGTCAGATGGTGGCAGCAGGTTACCCGAGAGAGAAGCTTCTACAACAGGGGTGTCCAACATGTGTCCCGAGGGCCGAACCAGGTCCCGGGGCCGAACCAGGTCCCCGGGGGCTTCCATCCGGCCTGTACTGGAACTGGCTGTCTCCTGTTTCCAGTTCTGCTGCTGCTGCATCGTTGCTTGCTTTCCCAGACTCTCTTAATCACTCAGCCATTTCATGTTTCAACCTGGGTCCTAGACTCAGAACTCTGAGCATGAGATCTCTGTGGTGAATGTCAATAAATCAAGAGTAGGTGTGCAGCTAACAGAGCTAATGTTTTAAGCATGTTTTATTTTAAGTTAAAACTTTTGTGTCCTTTATAAAGTTTATATTTCCTCTACCTGGCATTACATTTTATGACACACATGGCCCGGCCCAACAAGGTCTCATTTATGTCAGCTCCAGCCCTCGTAACAAATGAGTTCGACACCCCTGCTCCACAAGTGTTGGGAATGTCTTGGAGGACAGGATGGAACCAGGCCCGCAGGTCGGAGCAGGCCAGTTTCATCACAGGGGTCGCCATAAGTCGGCCGTGACTTGACGGCACTTTCCTCCACCACCATTATCTTTGTTCAAAGACGGATGAGTAGAGATAGGTCTATAACTGGTTAAAAGAATATGGAGGATACAAACTATCATTAACATAATCCCTATTTAGGACAGCGGTTTATATATATATTCAGTCTTTTATTCCCAAAAGGAACTCCTTTTATAATACTGGAATATAGAACACAACCCAACTGTCCTAGGTTTTTCCACATTTGTGCCCTACTTGGCGGTAAGTTCCTGTTTCTTTGTTGTTGTTTTTTCTCTGTTCCATATAGGGTTGCCAAGTACTTACCGTAATTCGGCAGGGGGACACAGTCCCTGGCCAGAACATTTCTCCTTGGAACACCCATGCCTCACGATGCCATCACCAAGAAGTGACGCCAGGTGACGCTCTGGCAATGGGGCTGGAAACTCGCGTTTCCAGCCCCATTGCCAGAGCGTTGCCTGGCATCACTTCCTGGTGACGGCATCGTGTGTCACATCTCCCCCTGGGAATGATCCTGCCAAGAAGTATGCACCCCCCACCAAATTACGGTAAGTTCTTGGGAAGCCTGGTTCCATATTTGTTTTACCTCCTCTAGTGGTCAATTCGATATCACACAGCTCCCCCTCCCCCGCCGGGTTTTATGCTGTACAAAAAGCCATGTAATATCGACTCGACCTCTAGAGGGGGCAAAGCATGCACGGAACAGAATACCCCCCCTTCCTAAGAAACAGGAACTTAACAGTGAGTAAAATGAAAATGAGAAAAAGCCCCTAGACAAAATTATTTTATTATCTCCTGTCATGATCTGGGCTGTGCAAGCAAAGGCCTGGCAGGTCCAGGGAGCCTGACTAGCAGTGGGAGGAGACCAGCCCTACAACTCCCAGAAGCCCCTGAGAGGTTTTGGCACCAATTTTAGCCAATCACAGGGAAAGGGGACTTATAACAAAAGAGCTGGTACAGAGGAAGAGCTGTTCTTTCTTCCAAGAGGGCAGAGCCAGAAGGAAGGCTGCTGCAGGGAAGAGACCCTCATCCTGAGAGGAAGGGTGAGCAGACTGAGGCCCACTTGAGACAGTGAACTAGGGACAGTAGGTTTAGACGTGTTAGGGCATTTGGTTTCTTTTCTCTTCCCCCTTACTGATATTGTTCTTGTGCCTTGTTTGTTTCCTATATTTGACTGACCTCCTGTAAAATAAACCTTTTATTTGTTGCTTACTCTGCCTGGTCCTCACACCTATTATTCGGCCAAATAAGGGAGGTCTTGAAGGTCTTGGGAGGGTGCTCTGGGCCTTCTCAAGGGAACCTAAAACCAGAGTGGTGGCAGCGTCAGGTGACACCCCACCTGAGCCATGACATCTCCACATATGTACACATGTGAACACTACATGAATGTTTCCAAGCCATAAATATCTGTGAAAAATGTTTTAAAGCTGTAGATAACAAAAGAAGAAACGGCAACAATCTATTTGGATTCTCACAACATTTTAAAGAAATCCATCAGTTTCCAAAGCATGGGTCGCCAAGGGAGCAAACGTACCCCCTTATCCTGACACGTCTTTTCAAAAAGGTATCAGTCCATCGTTTTTCCAGGTTAGGTACTGAGATAAGACTTCCACGATCTGTTTGATCTTCTCATCACCCAGAAGGACCAGAATGGTCTCCGAGATGAACTGCTGATTGATGAAATAGGTGTAGAGAAAGGCCAAGCCCAGGAGAAGGCCGCAGCCAAACACCAGAATGGTGAGGAACTTGCCCAGTCTCCAGAGCCAAAGCATGAACTTCCTCTTCCTTGACCTGTTTAAGGCCACGTCAACCAGCCTGGCCTCCACGATTTCGTGCATGAGAGAACCCACCTGTACATTGTTCTCCTGGTCCATCCTCAAGACCATGGCCTGCTGCAAGGACATCTCCACCTGTCCCTGCAGCTCTTTGATGCCTTCCCGCTGGTTTTGCCGGCTCAGGAGGAGTTCCCCTACCTTCTCCCTCAAGTTCACCGAATGGCTTTTCTCCTCTTGGTACCGCTGCTCTGTCTCCTCCAACTTGTCCTCCATGCTCCTCAGATATTTCTTGACTTCCACAGACAGGTTCTGCATCTCCACGAGGTCCCTTTCCTGAGCAGCTTTGTAGTCTTCCAAGAGGGCCACCTGGCATGAGACCTCATGCAGCTCCTTGGTGAGCTCCTCATTGGCCTTTGCCAGGGATTTGTTTTGGAGGTCAAGGCAGTAGATCTTCTCTTGAGCGCGGTCTGTCTTTTCTCGGATGTCCTCCACCCTCTGCTGCATCTCCTCCATGGTTGTCCGGAAACCATCCGCCATCTCTTGCAGGGTCTTGTTCTTGTCCTTGAGGGACTTGTTCTCTTTCAGCAGGTCTTGGTTCTCCACATCGAGGCAGGCCACCGTCTCCCTCAGGTCCGCGATTTCCACCCGGAGGACTTCGTTGGCCGCTGATAGGTCCTCGAGGGTTGTTTCCATGGTTGATATTCAGAGCTGGAGACCACTGCAGAAGAAAACCAGAAGTCAACGTTTAAAAAAAGAGTCTGGGGAAAAGATTACTATCCATATGGTGAGCTAGTATGAAGTATGGAGCAGGGGTCCATCAGGGGCTATTAGTCCCAGGGGATAGATGGAAGACTCTGTCTGGGGCAGTGATGCTGTTTTCTTGGTCCGTGGGGGACATCAGCAGGAGGGCTTCTGGAGTTCTGGCTCCATTGGTGGACCTCCTAATGGCACCTGGCACAAAAGTATCAAAAAGAAAACTAGTCTCCAGTCCACACAAGAACTGTAAAATTCCCGTTTCTTTGCTTCCACATAACGTTAGTAAATGATTCCATAGGATGGACTTTTCCTCTGAGTTGCTTATGACAATCTACCTTCTTTTTTTAAATGTATATATATGTAGAGAGAGAGAGAGAGTTTATATGTGAAATCACTGAATAATAAAGAAGAAGAGATTGGATTTATACCCTGCCCTTCACAAAGAGTGATTAACACATGGAATTCACTGCCACAGGAGGTGGTGGCAGCTACAAGCATGGACAGTTTCAAGAGGGAATTAGATAAACATCTGGAGCAGAAGTCCATCAGTGGCTATTAGCCACAGGGTGTAGATGGGAACTCTCAGTCTGGGGCAGGTGATGCCCTCTATTCTTGGTGCTGGAGGGGGCAACAGTGGGAGGGCTTCTGGTGTCCTGGCCCTACTGCTGGACCTCCTGATGGTACCTGGTATATTTTGGCCGCTGTGTGATAGAGTGTTGGACTAGATGGGCCATTGGCCTGATTCAACATTGGCTTCTCTTATGTTCTTATGTTCACTACGCAGGGAGTCTCAGAGCGGCTTACAAACTCCTTTCCCTTCCCCTCCCCACAACAGGCATCCTGTGAGGTAGGTGTGGCTGAGAGAGCTCTGACAGAAACTGCCCTTTATCAAGAACAGCCATGCCAGAACTATGGCTTGCCGTGCCGGAACTATGGCAGCAGGGGCAAGTGGAGGAGTGGGGAATCAAACCCAGTTCTCCCAGATTAGAGTCCGTGCATTTAACCACTACACCAAACTGGCATAAATATGGATATCGGGGATGGCGGAGGGGGAAGAATATATTTAGTTTCACCCCCACCTGTACATTAAACCCGGGAATTGGGTAGTAGAATTTTTCTCCCCCATCTCTCCTGTGAAATATTAAAAAGAGTCAAAAGTTCTAGCCTCTTTATTTAGGCTAAAGTGTTTTGCAGTTTGTGAATAAATATAAGATAGATAAGTGCAGGTACAGGTAGGTAGAAAATAGTGTTTAAATAGTGTTTAAATTGTTTAGAGATAAGGGAATGGATTTTAAGATTTATGGATTACATCATTAGATCCAACACATTAGGATATTTAGGAAGTGGGATAAGAATTATTAAACTGTTTATTGAATATTTTTTTTAAGAGTCAGAGCCAACGTTCCTTCTAAGCTTTGAAGTCTTGTGAGCAATAATTCTACTTTCTGAGCTCCTGGCGCTAAAGTCGTGAGTGAGCGATTTGGCTGCTGCATAAATTAGTTGGCTCTGGAGCCCTCCTTCCTGAGCTAAGACAAAAGTGTGTGAGCTGGAGGCTAAAAAGCTGTCAGCCGGCTCACACTAACTCAGCTTAGAGGGAACACTGGTCAGAGAGGATATCCGACAACGGGAGCCTCAGCTCTCAAAAGCTTATGCGCCCCCTTCTCCCCATCTGGTTGGTCTCTAAGGTGGCACTAGATTCGAACCTCGCTGTTCTACCACCGGCGGCCGGGCAGGCTCCCCTTTGAAACGTACTATTGCAAAATGTCATTTCTGCCAAGAGGCAAAGAGGACAGGGGGTTAAATGGGGACAGGTGGCTGCAAAGGGGGCCCCCTCCAACAGATTAAAAGGACAGAAGGGTCCTAATTTGGTGCCTCTTATTGGCAGAGGGCTGACCCCCAGGGGGGAAACCGAGAGGAATTTATTCCAGTCCAGGGGAAGGGGGTGAACAGCTGATTGTCATGGTAAATATCTCCACCCGTCTGCTGCTGCTGCGGGGCTTCCCGCGATCCCATCTGCACCCATGCCGGGCCCTGCCAGGGCAGACCAAAGGGGAGAGTTGTCACTCAGGGCAGGATCTCCTGCTCTGCATGTAGAGGGTTGTGGATCCAATGAGGGCTGCCAACCTCCAGGTGGCACCTGGAGGTCTCCCGCCGTTACCACTGAGTTCTAGATGACCAAGATCAGCTCCCCCGGAGAAAATGGGTGCTTTGGAAGGTGGGCTCTATGGCACTGTACCCTCCTGAGGCCCCTCCCCTCCCTCAAGCCCCGCCCTCCCCAGACCCCACCCCCATTATCTCCAGGTATTTCCCAAACCAGATCCGGCAGCTCTAGATCTTAGTCAAATTTCCCCCACGGGGCTGCTTCATTCCATAATCTACGATCTCCAGCCCTGATGTGGCATTTCCCCCCTCCCTATATTAAGCCCCCCCCTAAAAAAAAACAACCCCCGTCGGCTTCCGAGTCTTGATCTTGCTGGGTTTTCACACCGTGTTTCTTCCGTCTCTCTTTCCCTGAGCCGATGTGTCAGGTATGGGGGTGGGGGGAATGGTCTTGAACATCCACTTCTTGCCGTTGATATCACCCCACCCACCCCCAGCCCATCACACTATGGCCCAACCGAGTGATGTAACGGACAGCGAAGTCTCCAGTCTGTGCAAGTTTCAACAGGGGTTGACATCAGAGTTACCAACCCACAGCCCGTAGCAAGGGCTATTTTGGGACAGGAATGCACAGGAACGGTGTTCCAGCTGGCTGCGTGGCTACAGAGGGAAGGCCTGGAGAGTGACCCCCCCCAGTGACTCTGAGGTGGGCGGACCAGGGGGGGCTGGAAGGGTCAGGGAGCAATTTAAATGCCTCCCCATGCCTTCCCCGGCCTGTCCCTAACCCTCACTATTCTGATCCAGCAGGGCTCTTTGGAGGTTCTTCTCAGGGGAAGGTCTCGGCCTCTCTGCCCTGTTGTTGGCCCTCCAGAGGAACTGGCTGGCCCCTGTGTGAGACGGGAGGGTGGACTAGGTGGACCCTCCCTGGTCTGACCCAGCAGGGCTCTTCTGATGTTCTCATCAGGGGAAGGCCTCGGCCTCTCTGCCCTGTTGCTGGCCCTCCAGAGGAACTGGCTGGCCCCTGTGTGAGACGGGAGGCTGGACTAGATGGCCCGTCATTGGTCTGATCCAGCAGGGCTCTTCTGAGGTTCTTATCAGGGGAAGGCCTCGGCCTCTCTGCCCTGTTGCTGGCCCTCCAGAGGAACTGGCTGGCCCCTGTGTGAGACGGGAGGCTGGACTAGGTGGACCCTCCCTGGTCTGACCCAGCAGGGCTCTTCTGAGGTTCTCATCAGGGGAAGGCCTCGGCCTCTCTGCCCTGTTGTTGGCCCTCCAGAGGAACTGGTTGGCCCCTGTGTGAGACAGGAGGCTGGACTAGATGGCCCCTCATTGGTCTGACCCAGCAGGGCTCTTCTGAGGTTCTTATCAGGGGAAGGCCTCGGCCTCTCTGCCCTGTTGCTGGCCCTCCAGAGGAACTGGCTGGCCCCTGTGTGAGATGGGAAGCTGGACTGGATGGACCCTCCCTGGTCTGACCCAGCAGGGCTCTTCTGAGGTTCTTGTCAGGGGAAGGCCTCGACCTCCCTGCCCTGTTGTGGGCCCTCCAGAGGAACTGGCTGGCCCCTGTGTGAGGCAGGAGGCTGGACTGGATGGACCGTCCCTGGTCTGACCCAGCAGGGCTCTTCTGAGGTTCAGAATCAGGCAGCCCTTCTTGAAATATTTATATGCAATGTGTCGTATGTTAAATATAACACGTTTTATGTACCCATTCACACACGAATGGAGAAAATGCATGTCCCCCCGTCCCCCCCACTGGTGGAATGTTTCAGGCTGGGATGTTTGCTGGAATTACCAGGAGTACAAAATAACGTAATCTGAGGTGGAAAGAACTCCATATTTATGTGCCCTTCCTTTGAGGCTGTTATCACTAAGGCACAGGCACCCCCTGCTGAGCAACACGGGGCACTGCAGAAGGATTTCTCAACTTTCACGGCAGTGGCAGGCCGAAGACGCTTTTCTGGGGAGTAAACCCGGTTGGAAAACATGGGATGTTACTTCCAAGTAGCCCAGCCTCGGCTCATTCCTGCAGTCTCTGGCTGCCTCCGCGCACGGTTGGATATTGCGCTGTCTTTCATGACTGGATTGTCTTCCCCATATTTATTTAGAACAAGTTTAGAATCCAGTGGCACCTTTAAGACCAACAAAGGCTCAAATATTTATTTATTTATATATTTTATCTATATTCTCTCTCTCTCTCTTTCTCTCTCTCTCTCTCTCTCTCTCTCTCTTCTGCATAAGTGTTCTTATGCTTACAATAGCCTATTAACCATTTAGCCCAAAGAAAGCTGTTACCAGTGTTCCCTCTAAGCTGAGTTAGTGTGAGCTAGCTCACAGTTTTTAGCCTCTGGCTCACCCATTTTTGTCTCAGCTCAGGGAGGATGGCTCCAGAGCAAACGGATTTATGCCGTAGCCCAGTCATTGGCTCATAACTTTCATGCCAGTAGCTCACAAAGTGGAATTTTTGCTCACAAGACCACAGCTTAGAGGGAACATTGGCTATATTGCGAGCTGTCGACCACTTCAGATGACAGTTCTCAGCTGCTGCAAGTTAATCACTTCTGGCAGCCTAAGCCAACAGTTCTGAGAACAAGCCAGCAGGTGTGTGTGGGGGGTGATGACTCCTATAGTCAAGAAAGTTAACATTTAGGCAGAAAAACTCTCCTAAAGGAGACCAGTTTCTTGACACAGAGTTAGAATGGGTCCTAGAGGTCACCTACTCCAACCCCTTCTCCTCAGTGCAGGAATTGGTCAACGACAGCCCCCACTCTGCTTAAAGGGGTGCACATCTTTAAAAAACATTTAAAAATCATTTATTTCCCCACTTCCACCCTCATGGGCACCCAAAGCGGCTTACGTCGTTCGTTCCTCTGTTTAATCCTCACATCAACCCTGTGAGATAGCTTAGGCTGAGAATGTGTGACTGGCCCAAGGTCCCCCAGCGAGCTGCCGTGACCGGAACCTGGGTCCCCGGAACCAAAGTTTGATAGTCTAACTCAAACACCGCATTGGCTCTCCAGTGATGAGAAGAGTGCAGTGAGTAGCCCAATGACGAATAATGTGCCTGTCCCCCCGGCCACCACGACAAAAGCTGCAATAGCAGCAAAGGAAGATTCAGGGGAGAGAAACCTTCATCTTGGGAAACTGGGCTTCTTTTTGGGATCCTGGCAACTGTGTTCTTTGCCCTGACTTGGGTAGCCCCGGCTAGCCCAATCTTATCAGATCTCAGAAGCTAAGCAGGGTCAATTATGGTTTAAACTTGGCTGAGAGACCACTAAGGAAGTCTAGGGTAGCTACGCAGAGGCAGGCAATGGCCAACCACCTCTGCATGTCATAGAATCATAGAATGTTAAAGCTGGAAGGGACCTTGCGGGTCATCTAGTCCAACCCCTGCACTCTGTAGGAGCAGGGCTATTTTTGGGCGGGAACGCACAGGAACAAAGTTCCGGCTGGCTCCCAAGTTGGCCACACCCAGCAGGAACTTATTAGCATAATAGGCCACACCCAACAGCAGAAACTCATTAGGATTGGCTACATTTGGGGTGTGTGGCCTAACATGCAAAGGAGTTCCTGCTACAAAAAAGCCCTGGGTTTTGGCAGCAAACAAGGTAAACAGAATAAGAAGCAAAAGGTGGGTGTGGCTGGATGACCACACTTCTGGTAACATGGAGGTGTGGCCTAATATGCTAATGTGTCTCTGCTGTTGGGTGTGGTCTATTATGCTAATAAGTTCCTGCTGGGCTTTTTCTACAAAAAAAGCCCTGTGTAGGAGCATAGCCGAAAAATAGCCCTACATACCTACAACACACCCAAAAGATGGTCACCCAGCCTCTGCTTAAAAATGTCCAGCGAAGGAGTATCCACCACCTCCCGAGCAATGTTCCCTCTAAGTTGAGTTAGTGTGAGCTAGCTCACAGTTTTTTAGCCTCCGGCTCACACATTTTTTTGCCTTCGCTCGGGAAGGACGGCTCCAGAGCAAGCTATTTTATGCCGCAGCCAAATCGCTCGCTCACAACTTTAATGCCGGTAGCCCACAAAGCAGAATTTTTGCTCACAAGACTCCACAGTGAAGAGGGAGCATTGTTCCCGAGGCCGACTGTTCCACTGCTCAGCCACTCTGACAGTCAGGAAGTTTCTCCTGATATCTAGCCGGTAACGACTCCCTTGTAATTCCCACCATTAGATCCAGTCTTGCAATCCGGAGCAAGAGAGAAGAGATCTGCTCCATCTTCTACATGACAGCCCTTCAGATACTTGAAGACGGCCATCATGTCCCCTCTAAGCCTTCTCTTTCCCAGGCTAGAGTGTCTTTTGCCCTGATGTGGATGGCCCAGGCTACCCTGATCTCCTTGGGTCTCAGAAGCTAAGCAGAGTTAACCACGGTTAGAACTTGGATTGGAGACCACCAAAGAAGTCCGGGGCTGCAATGCAGAGGCAGGTAATGGCAAAGTGCCTTTGAATGTTTCTTCCTGTGGAAAAAAAAAGCCCTGTGGGGTCGGCCTAAGTTGGCTGCGAATTGACGGCCCTTCCCACCACCAAAGCTGTCTGAATCTTTTCAATGTCTGCCCAAGTGCTTTCTTCTTCTGGCTGAGGCTCCCAAAAGCTTTTTTTTTTTTTGAAGAGCAATATTTGAGGATTTTTCTGACTTCTGGGGAAGAATTTCAGGGGGTGGAGGGGTTTGCAGTGGGCACGAGGAGCGCCCAGACCTTAGTTTCAGAGGGTAGCCATTTTGGTCTGCAGTGGAACAACTGGGTTCAAATCCAGGAGCACCTTAAGAGACCCAACAAGATTTATGGGGTGATGAGCTTTTGAGACTCAAAAGTTTCCTTTGTCGGATGCCGTTGACTCCTGAAAGCTGATACCACCCCAAAATCTTGTTGGTCCCTAAGGTGCTCCTCGGTTCGAATTTAGCAGTCCAAAATCTTAAGTTTTTTTTAACTTGAGCCCAAATAAAATTCTCTGAATTTTGATGGCGAGCATTTGTGCATCGCACAAAGATGCAGCACATGCTGGAGAGGCCAACAGTGGGAAGGCTTCTGGAGTCCTGGCCCCACTGCTGGATCTCCTGATGGCACCTGGTATTTCTGGCCACTGTGTGACACAAAGTGTTGGACCGGATGGGCCATTGGCCTGGTCCAACAATTGGCTTCTCTTATGTTCTTATTAGATAGGAACTCTCAGTCTGGGGCAAGGGAGGCTCTGTATTCTTGATGCTTGGAGGGGGTGAACAGCGGGAGGGCTTCTAGTGTCCTGGCCCCACTGCTGGACCTCCTGATGGCACCTGGTATTTTTGGCCACTGTGTGACAGAGTGTTGGCCTGGATGGGCCATTGGCCTGATCCAACATTGGCTTCTCTTATGTTCTTATTAGATAGGAACTCTCAGTCTGGGGCAAGGGAGGCTCTGTATTCTTGATGCTTGGAGGGGGTCAACAGCGGGAGGGCTTCTACTGTCCTGGCCCCACTGCTGGACCTCCTGATGGCACCTGGTATTTTTGGCCACTGTGTGACAGAGTGTTGGCCTGGATGGGCCATTGGCCTGATCCAACATTGGCTTCTCTTATGTTCTTATTAGATAGGAACTCTCAGTCTGGGGGCAAGGGAGGCTCTGTATTCTTGATGCTTGGAGGGGGTCAACAGCGGGAGGGCTTCTAGTGTCCTGGCCCCACTGCTGGACCTCCTGATGGCACCTGGTATTTCTGGCCACTGTGTGACCCAGAGTGTTGGACTGGATGGGCCATTGGCTTGATCCAACATTGGCTTCTCTTATGTTCTTATTAGATAGGAACTCTCAGTCTGGGGCAAGGGAGGCTCTGTATTCTTGATGCTTGGGGGGGTCAACAGCGGGAGGGCTTATAGTGCCCTGGCCCCACTGCTGGACCTCCTGATGGCACCTGGTATTTCTGGCCACTGGGTGACAGAGTGTTGGCCTGGATGGGCCATTGGCCTGATCCAACATTGGCTTCTCTTATGTTCTTATTAGATAGGAACTCTCAGTCTGGGGGCAAGGGAGGCTCTGTATTCTTGATGCTTGGAGGGGGTCAACAGCGGGAGGGCTTCTAGTGCCCTGGCCCCACTGCTGGACCTCCTGATGGCACCTGGTATTTCTGGCCACTGTGTGACCCAGAGTGTCGGACTGGATGGGCCATTGGCCTGATGCAACACTGGCTTATCTCTTATGTTCTTAAGTCTAGGGCAGGGATGCTCTGTCCTCTTGGTGCTTGGGGAGCAAAAGTGGGAGGGCTTCTGAAGTCCTAGCCCCACTGCTGTATGTTCTTATTAGATAGGAACTCTCTGTCTGGGGCAAGGGATGCTCTGTATTCTTGGTGCTTGGGGGGTCAACAGTGGGAGGGCTTCTAGTGTCCTGGCCCCACTGCTGGACCTCCTGATGGCACCTGGTGTTTTTGGCTACTGTGTGACACAGAGTACAGAGAAGGGCTACTAGAATGATAAAAGGGTTGGAACACCTTCCCTATGAAGAAAGGTTAAAACGCTTGGGGCTCTTCAGCTTGGAGAAATGACGGCTGAGGGGTGACATGATCGAGGTTTATAAAATTCTGAATGGGATTGAGCAGGTTGAGAAAGAAGTACTTTTCTCCCTTTCTCACAATACAAGAACTCGTGGGCACTCCATGATATTGCTGAGCAGTCAGGTTAGAACGGATAAAAGGATGTCCTTCTTCACCCAAAGAGTGATTCACATATGGCATTCACTGCCACAGGAGGTGGTGGCAGCTACAAGCATGGACAGTTTCAAGAGGGAATTAGATAAACACAAGAGGCGGGACCCGCGATACTCGCGGGGGGAGGGAGTATTCCGGCCGCCAAGCTTCCCCTCCCCCCCCCAGCAGCGAGGCTGGCCGGCCCCTCAAGCCTCCCCCCCCCCCAGCAACGGCAGCGGCAAGGCCCGCCGGCCCGCCGAGATTCCCCCTCCCCAGCAGATTCTCTCCCCCCCGGCTCCGGCGATCCTTCTCCTTCCCCCCACCCCCCGGCTCCGGAGGCGAGGCCCGAGCGGCTTCCAGCCGCCGGGCCCACTGATCTCCTCCCCCCCTACGGCGATCCTCCTCCTCCCCCCCCGGCAATCCCCCTCCTCCCCCCCCGGCTCCGGAGGCAAGGACTGAGCGGCTTTTAGCCGCCAGCCGCCAGCCGCTGCAGAGTTCCCAGAGCGTTCTCTGCGCATGCACAGGAAACGCTCTTACTTTTTGGGGATTCTGATATCCCCCCTAGACTTTTAGACAGTTTTTAGATTTTTCTGCACACGTGGGGACTGCCCCACGTGCGCAGGAAAATCTCCCTGCCCTCAGGTGCTCCCCGATGTGCGGATTTAGATATCCGCACACAGGGGGCCACTTGGGAATTAGATATATAGATATGGAGCAGACGTCCATCAGTGGCTATTAGCCCCAGGGTATAGATGGGAACTCTCAGTCTGGGGCAGGTGATGCACTCTATTCTCGGTGCTTGGGGGGCAGCAGTGGGAGGGCTTCTAGTGTCCTGGCCCCACTGCTGGACCTCCTGATGGCACCTGGTATATTTTGGCCACTGTGTGACAGAGTGTTGGCCTGGATGGGCCATTGGCCTGATCCAACATTGGCTTCTCTTATGTTCTTATGTTCTTATGACTGGTTGGGCCATTGGCCTGATCCAACACTGGCTTCTCTTATGACCTTGTGCATGCTGTCATGCATTAGAAAAGTCTTGTTACATTTGACGTTCAAGTCAACCTGACCTCTAGCATGAAGCGTCACTCTTTGACACACTGTAACACTGCTGATCCATAGCATTTGACTACGAGAAATTAAGAATCTTGAAATGAATTTTATTGCTGTTTTAAGCTTCTTTTACTTTTATTTACATGGGTTCTTACTATTTATTAATCTTGTCATATTTTAAATGTTATTGCTGGCTTTGGCCGTAAATAAAACTTTACTTTTTCTCCCCCAATGACCCTGTGAGGTAGTCTAGGCTGGGAAAGAATGACCGGTTCACGGTCCTTTGAGGCAAGCGGGGCTTTTTACCCCCGTCCCCCTTATCCTCATTGACCACTCCAACCACTTAGACCTCTGGCTCTAGGTGTTATCGATTTGTCCCATTATCTCCCTGCTTGGAAATCTCCGCATCACATCTGGCTGGCCACAGCTGGGACTCTGAACTAGACTTTCCTGACCCACCCCACCGGCTCTTCCTTTTCTCCACGTTACCTGATGTTGCTCCTAAAAGGACCGGCTCTTCGTCTCGCTTTCTGAGATTTAGCCAACACCTATCTTGCCAGTTCTTGCTCCGGCCTTCATTTGGTTTCCCAGAGATGAAGGATCAGAGACATATTGTCAGTCACTGTGGGAACGCCTCCACTGCTAGCATCACAAGGTGGCAGTGTGATGCAAGGAACAGCCATTCTGAATGCGAAGGTACACAGGGTGGGAACCAAGCAACGGGGCAATGGGGACGGTTGCCAGCTTTCAGGTGGCACCTGGAAATCTGCTATTATAGTGGCTCTCCAGATGAGCAAGATCTCTTGGAGAAAATGGCCGCTTTGAAGGGTGAACTCTATGGTCCCCATACGGCTATAATGTGAGAATCAATCTGTAGGTGTCTGGAGGTCTTGGGGGCGCCCCTGTTTTTTGAGGTAGATTGCACCCATTTTTCAGCATAGATGGTGGTGCCTCTCCTGAAAAAAACCCTCCAAGTTTCAAAAAATGGACCAGGGGATCCAATTCTATGAGCCCCAAAAGAAGGTACCCCCATCCTCCATTGCTTTCAATGGAGGGAAAGCACTTAAAAGGAATGCGGTCCCTTTAAAACTGACAACCAGAACTCCCTTCAGAGTTCAATCACCCAGCGACATCACAAAAGTGATGTCACATCCTTGCTCCTGGCTCCACCCCCGAAGTCTCACAGCTCCACCCCCAAAGTCCTGAGATATTTCCTGAGTCAGACCTGGCAACCCTAGGTCGCCGACATCCCGTTGGCACCTGGAGGTCTCTTGCTATTACAATGGCTCTCCAGGCAACCAAGATCTGTTCTGTTGGAGGAAACGGCTGCTTTGGAAGGTGGACTCGACAGCATTATGGCCTGCTGAGGTTCCCCCCACACACACACCTCTCAAGGCTCCAGGTATTTCCCAACCCAGAACTGACAACTCTACCAGTGGTCCATCTAGCTCTGCATCCTGTCTCACACAGGGGCCAACCAGTTCCTCTGGAGGGCCAACAACAGGGCAGAGAGGCCGAGGCCTTCCCCTGAGAAGAACCTCAGAAGAACCCTGCTGGATCAGACCAGTGAGGGTCCATCCAGCCCTGCATCCTGTCTCACACAGTGGCCAGCCTAGTTCCTCTGGAGGGCCAACAACAGGGCAGAGAGGCCGAGGCCTTCCCCTGAGAAGAACATCAGAAGAACCCTGCTGGATCAGACCAGTGGGGGTCCATCCAGCCCTGTATCCTGTCTCACACAGTGGCCAACCAGTTCCTCTGGATGGCCAACAACAGGACATAGAGGCCAAGTTCTCAGGGATGCCAACCTCCAGCTGAGACCTGGAGATCCCCTGGAATTATAGCTCATCTCCATACTACAGAGATCAGTTGCCCTGGTGAAAATGGGTTTAGAGGGTGCACTCTCTGGCGTTTTACCCCCTCTGAAGTCCCTGTCCTCCCCAGGTTCCATTCCCCGATCTCCAGGCATTTCCCACCCTGGGTCTGGCTGTTACATTTAAAAGGGACCGCATTCCTTTTACATGCTTTCCCTCCATTGAAAACAATGGAGGGATGGGGGAACCTTCTTTGGGGGCTCATAGAATTGGACTCCCTGGTCCAATCCTTTTGAAACTTGGGGATTTTTTTTCAGGAGAGGCACCTTACCACCCAGTGGTCAGGCGGGCCCAGGCAACCCTATGAGGCCTTCATAAGATCACCAGAAGAGCCCTGCCGGATCAGACCAGATAGCCACTGATAGATTTATCCTCCATGAACCTGTCTAATCCTCTTTTAAAGCTAAGCCTGTGGCCGTCACTACATCCTCTGGTTGTGAGTGCCACATTTTAATAACTTCTTGTGTAACGAAACTCACCTATGGGCATGCTAAAAAAAAATAAATGTCCAGAAGGGATCCCTAGCATCTCCTCAAAAGCGGAAACAAGGATTGTATTTTGCGGACAAACCGGCTCTTGTCTCTAGTGTATCAGGTTAGAAGAAGAGAAGAAGAAGAGATTGTATTTATACCCCACTCTTCACTTGGAGTCTCTGAGCGGCTTGCAAATTCCTTTCTCTTCTCCTCCCCACAACAGACACCCTGTGAGGTAGGTGGGGCTGAGAGAGCTCTGACAGAAACTGCTCTCTTTTCAAGAACAGCTGTGCCAGAACTATGGCTTGCCGTGCCAGAACTATGGCAGCAGGTGCAAGTGGAGGAGTGGGGAATCAAACCCGGTTCTCCCAGATTACAGTCCGCACACTTAACCACTACGCCAAACTGTAGGTTAAGGCAGGGCTAGAGCAATTTCTGCATGCAGAATTAACGTGGAGATGAAGACTGTGGAAAATTTTCCCTGTGGAGCGCAGCTAAAGGATCTTGCCAAAACGGTCCAGGATCTGCCAGAGATGTCCCTGAAAAATGAGCAGTTTCTCTCAGAGCTCTCTCAGCCCCACCTACCTCACAGGGTGTCTGTTGTGGGGAGGGGAAGGAAAGGGAGTTTGGAAGCTGCTCTGAGACTCGGAGTGACACTAGTCCAGCATCTTGTCTCACACAGCTGCCTACCGGTTCCAGCCATAGAGTCCACCCTCCAAGGCCGCCAGTTCCTCTAGGGTTACTGATCTCTGTCATCTGATGAGGAGTTCGGGTTGCCAAGTCACTCACATTTTGCAGTGGTGGAGTCTTCGTCCCATTCCGGGACATTCACGTGCGCGTCGCGATGACATCGCCCGGAAGTGACGTCATCACGCTGGGCACGTCGTCGGGGAGACGCTCTGGTAATCACACTCAAAACTCTATGGTACCATAGAGCTTTCAGGGCAATTGCTAGAGCGTCGCCCGGCAACGTGCCCAGCGTGATGACGTCACTTCTGGGCGATGTCATGGGGCCAGGCACATTGGCCCGATCTGGCCACTTCAGGAATGGGGTTCCCCCCGCCAGCCAGATCTGGACCGGTGGATTGGGGGCCCTTTTAGCGGGGGAATCCCCGCCCCCTGGGGGGGACTTGGCAGCCCTGTGAGGAGTTGTAATTCTGGGAGCTCACCAGGCCTCACCTGGAAGTTGCCAACCACCCCCCGTTTGATCACAGCCCATTTTCCCTCACCTCCGGAAACCATGAGGATTTTCCTCGTTCTTAAATAACAAAGCTACAAGTCGGAAATGGTTCCGCCTTCCTTTAATGTGCGCTGCCGTCGGCGATCTTTTCGCAGAATCTCCCCGCCAGACTTTTCAACTCTTCTCCGGAACCTCCGAAGGGTCCATTTTTCTAGGCCCCTCCCTTCCCCGGGGGGGCGCTGGGGTCTTCGATGAGGGCCACCTGGCTGGAAAGCTTGTGCAGTTCCTTCATCAGGTGGTCATTGGAGGAAATCAGAGAACACTTCTGTACCTCCAGTTGGTCGAGCTTCTCGGAGACTTCGTCCATCCGCTCCCGGATGGCCACCACTTTCCCTCGCATTTCCTCCATCGCCAGTTTAAAGTTCTCTACGACCTCTTGAAAACTCATCTTTTTAAAATCTCTTTTTTACTTCTTTTGTCTGAGAACGGCCCTCCGGATCGAAGCGCGTCCCTCTTCCTCCGAGGTTATATCGGGCGCATGCGCTTGCTGCGGACGGTCCTTGAAGGGCCTCGGCTTAGAGGAGAAGGCCTTGATTGGAACACACAAATGGTGGGGGAAACACATTTTAAAACCCCATAAAAATGTCCCGGATTCTCTTGACCTGCAACCAGCACTGCTTGCCCGCTGTCTCCTCCTGCCCACATGCCGTCGCACTCTCTCAGCCTAACCTACCCCGCAGGATTGTTGTCAGAATAAAATACAGGAGAGGGGAAGGACAAAAGCCACTTTGTCCCCTCGCTGGGGAGAAAGGCGGTGTTAAGTATGAGTCTTAACTCGATTTCAGCCAACAAGTGATTTCAGCTTTATTTAGAAGAGATAACACCTCAACAATAACTAGAACAGCGAAGGAACAAAACAGGGGAGCACAGTTCCTTTTAAACAGTCCGGGCTAATATAGCCACGCCTACTGTACAATAAGTAACCAATGAGAGTACAACGATAAGGTCCAATGAGGTTTGTTCCCTCCAAGCATTACAATCCTTGCCTTGGCTCAAGCTTAACATTACATTTCAGTGGAGACATAACAGGCGGGGTATAAATTAATTGAGTAAATAATATCTCGATAAGTTTATCCCTTTGATGCTCAAAGGAGCTCGGAGCAGCATTCGGGGTTCTTCTATATTCTCTTTAGAACAACCAGTTTGAGGAACGCGAAGCTGAGAAGGCGACTGAACCTTTGTTGGAAGTTCCAGATGCGATGTCCCCCGTCTCAGGCCTCCAGACTGAGTGGCAAGAGAGACTAGATAGCTAGACAGGCACACGGCCCTTTCTTCCTGTATCTACTTGTCTGCCACGGTCCTCTTTGAATTGCAGATTGTGTTCTCAGGGACCAATTTCCCTTTCCTCCTTCTCTCCCACCCTGAATGAAGACATGTTCTCTCCCTGCACTCACCAAGAGAGGGATCTGCGGTCCTCTCTGGGCGCCATGAGGCAGACGGGCCTCTCGCCATCCGCCTCCATCCTTTAGCCAGTAAGTTAGTACTCTGTCCCGTCCCTGCTCTTCCCTATCCAAAATGTCCTTCTCAAATAAAGAGGGAAGTACTTCTCTTGTGAGCTTGCAATATGACTCTGTGTAGCTCTATATGCTGAGTAACCTGGTAAAGTGATGCTCCTGTGTCTGAGTTTTAAGAACATAAGAACATAAGAGAAGGCAATGTTGGATCAGGCCAACGGCCCATCCAGTCCAACACTCTGTCACACAATGGCCAAAAATACCAGGTGCCATCAGGAGTCCATCAGTGGGGCCAGGACACCAGAAGCCCTCCCACTGTTGCCCCCCACCCCCCAAGCACCAGGAATACAGAGCATCCCTTGCCCCAGCCTGAGAGTTCCTATCTAATAAGAACATAAGAGAAGCCAATGTTGGATCAGGCCAATGGCCCATCCAGTCCAACACTCTGTGTCACACAGTGGCCAGAAATACCAGGGGCCAACAAGAGGTCCACCAGTGGGGCCAGGACACTAGAAGCCCTCCCACTGTTGACCCCCCGAAGCACCAAGAAGACAGAGCATCCCTTGCCCCAGCCTGAGAGTTCCTATCTAATAAGAACATAAGAGAAGCCAATGTTGGATCAGGCCAGTGGCCGAACCAGTCCAACACTCTGTGTCACACAGTGGCCAAAAATACCAGGTGCCATCAGGAGGTCCAGCTGTGGGGCCAGGACACTAGAAGCCCTCCCACTGTTGACCCCCCGAAGGACCAAGAATATAGAGCCTCCCTTGCCCCAGATTGAGAGTTCCTATCTAATAAGAACATAAGAGAAGCCAGTGTTGGATCAGGCCAATGGCCCATCCAGTCCAACACTCTGTGTCACACAGTGGCCAGAAATACCAGGGGCCAACAAGAGGTCCACCAGTGGGGCCAGGACACTAGAAGCCCTCCCACTGTTGACCCCCCCCAAGCACCAAGAATACAGAGCATCACTTGCCCCAGATTGAGAGTTCCTATCTAATAAGAACATAAGAGAAGCCAATGTTGGATCAGGCCAATGGCCCATCCAGTCCAACTCTCTGTGTCACACAGTGGCCAACAATATCAGGTGGCATCAGGAGGTCCACCAATGGGGCCCAGACACTAGAACACCTCCCGCTGTTGCCCCCCCCCCAAGCACCAAGAAGACAGAGCATCACTTGCCCCAGACTGAGAGTTCCTATCTAATAAGAACATTAGAGAAGCCCATGTTGGATCAGGCCCATCGCCCCTCCAGTCCAACACTCTGTGTCACACAGTGGCCAAAAATACCAGGTGTGAAAAAATAGAAACAACAGTCGGGATTAAGTACTCAAACACTATTGAACCGTGGTTTTGCTTTTACAACAAAAATATTTATAACAAGAATTAATAAAGAAGCTTCTGGATTACATCTCTTCGTTTCCAAACTTCATCATTATTCAATTAACAAAGGATTAAACAGATTGCTGAAGCCTTTGGCACCAAAGACCGAGGCCAACTTAATCTTCTGTACTCTTCTGATTTTTCAAAGTGGAAGTTGACTACTCCTGGTAAACTTTGTTAATTGAATAAGACAACACACCATTGATGTTCTGTTGAACAGTTTGCATCAATTTTACTTCTGATGAAGTTTGGAAACGAAGAGATGTAATCCGGAAGCTTCGTTATCTTTTGGAAAACATTTGGACAGTGTTGATATATATTGATTTTCTGTAACTTTTGATGAGTTCTTTGTGCAATTCTTGTTATAAATATTTTTGTTGTAAAAGCAAAACCACGGTGCAATAGTGTTTGAGTACTTAATCCCGACTGTTGTTTCTATTTTTTCACTGTACTGTTCAGCCGGTGGTCTCTTTATACACTAGTACAAAAATACCAGGTGCCATCAGGAGGTCCACCGGTGGGGCCAGGACACTAGAAGCCCTCCCACTGTTGCACCAAGAATAGAGTGCATCACCTGTCCCAGACTGAGAGTTCCTATCTATACCTTGTGGCTAACAGCAACTGATGGACCTCTGCTCCGTATCTTTATCCAATTCCCTCTTGAAGCTGTCCATGCTTGTAGCTGCCACCACCTCCCGTGGCAGTGAATTCCATGTGTTAATCACTCTTTGGGTGAAGAAGTAGCTTAATTGAAGCACTCTGCTAACTAATGGTGACTGGACTAACCACACCCATTAACCCCAATAAACCCAAGGTCCCCTGCATGTGCAATTCACACATTACAGAATACACAGCGCCTGTTGGACACTCAGATGAGAGTTGCGGTTAAGGCTGCGATCTCCGGGCAGTTGGCTGGAGATCCACGTGGGTTCACTACTGATCCCCACTACTGAGCAGCCAACAGAGCTCAGTTCCCCTGGAGAAAGGGGGCCACTTTGGAAGGCGGGCTCTGTGGCACAACACCCCCTTGAGGTCCCATGCCAAGCCCCACCAGAAGCTCCGGGCCCCAAACCAGAGCTGGCCGCCCTGGGACTTGCAGCCTCTCCCCGCCCCCCAGTCCCCAATTTGGATTGGAACTGTGGCACCCTTGGCAGATGGACCTTCACCTTGGCAGGGTTGGCAACTCCTGCTTGGAGTTGGGAGGTGGGCTCATGGCATCAGACCCCGCTGAAGTCCCTCCCCTCCCGAAACCCTGCCCTCCTCAGGCTCCGCCCCCCCAAATCTCCAGGTATCTCCCAACCCGGAGCTGGTATCTTTTAGATTTTAGTCAAATCTCACCCTGCAAGACTTGCTTCACGTCATAACCTACGATCTCCAGCCCCCCGTGTGACGTTTTCCCCCAGTGTGACCCCGTCCCCCCTATTAAGTCCCCCCAACAACAAACCCCTGTCAGCTTCCCAATCTTGCGTCTGCTCGATTTTCACTCCGCGCTTTTTCATCTCTCTTTCCTGGAGCCGATGTGTCAGGTATGGAGGGGGATGTCTTTAACATCCTCGTATTGCTACTTGTCGTTTATGCCAACCCTCCCCCCCATCCCATCGCATTATGAACAAACCGAGTGATGTAACACACAGCGACCCCTCCGATTGTGTGCATTTCAGCAGGGTTGCCAACCTCCAGGTTTGGGGTCTGGAGACCTGGAATCACAACTGATCTCCAGACGGCAGAGATCCGCTGGAGAAAACGGCTGCTTCAGAGGGCGGATGGTATGGCAATATACCCTGTTGCGGTCCTTTCAGGGCTATTTCTGGGCAGGAACGCACAGGAGCGGAGTTCCGGCTGGCTCCCGAGTTGGCCACGCCCAGCAGGAACTCATTAGCATAATAGGCCGCACCCAACAGTGGACACTCATTAGGATTGGCCACATTATGGGGTGTGTAGCCTAACATGCAAAGGAGTGGTTAAGTGCTGCGGACTCTGATCTGGGAGAACTAGGTTTGATTCCCCGACTCCTCCACTTGCACCTGCCGGTGACCTTGGGCAAGCCATAGTTCTGACAAGAGCTGTTTTGAAACACAGCAGTTTCTGTCAAGAGCTCTCTCAGCTCCCACCTACCTCACAGGGTGCCTGTTGTGGGGAGGGGAAGGGAAAGTGAGTTTGTAAACCGCTCTGAGACACTCATTGGCGTAGTGAAGGGCGAGGTATAGATCCAATCTCCTCCTCCTCCTCCTCCTCTTCTTCTTCTAATCTGAGAGAACCGGGTTTGATTCCCCACTCCTCCACATGCAGCTGCTGGTGTGAACTTTGGGTCGGTCACAAGTTCTCTCAGAGCCAGGGCTATTTTTGGGCAGGAACGCACAGGAACGGAGTTGCGGTTGGCTCATGAGTTGGCCACACCCAACAGCAGGAAACTCATTAGGATTGGCTACATTAGGGGTGGGTGGCCTAACATGCAAAGGAGTTCCTGCTACAAAAAAGCCCTGGGGGTTTTGACAACAAACAAGGTAAACAGAATAAGAAGCAAAAGGTGGGTGTGGCTGGATGACCACACTTCTGACAACATGGGGGTGTGGCCTAATATGCTAATGAGTTCCTGCTGGACTTTTCCCTCGCCAAACTCTGCCCCCCCCAGCCAGGCTCTGTCTCCTAAATCTTCCAAGCATTTCCCGGTGCCGGGTTGGCAAAGGGGACGACGACGACTTCACCACGCTTTGAATTCCTGCTTGGTTTGTTCGCTCCTGTTCGTTCTCTGCTGTTGGTTTCCTGTACGTTTTTAGTGGCTGCAGTGCTGGAATTGGTCTCCATCGGAAGCTCTCTGGGTTCTCGTAGATTGTTCCTGTCGTAGGGCCAAACGAAACATGATGGGTTCACAACTTCACGACAACCCTGCAAAGTAGGTTAACCTGAGGGACTCAGCCAAGGTCATCCTCATAGTTTTATGACCGATTTGAACCTGGGCCTGAAAGACTTCTCTACCCAGAGAGGGATTAAATTGTGGAATTCACTGCCAGAGGATGCCGTGATGGCCACAGGAATAAACAGCTTTAAAAGGGGATTAGATAGATTCACGGAGGGTAAGTCTTTCAGTGGCTACTAGCCACGGTGGCTGAGGGGAACCTTCATATTCAGAGGCACTAAGCATATGAATCCCAGTGCCAGGCTCGGGGGGATGACCCAGGAACCCTAGCCAGGAGGCAACATCAGCCTCCATGCCCTGTTGTCGGCCCTCCAGAGGAACTGGCTGGCCTCTGTGTGAGACAGGATGCTGGATTAGATGGACCCTTGCTGGTCTGACCCAGCAGGGCTCTTCTGAAGTTCTTATCAGGGGAAGGCCTCGGCCTCTCTGCCCAGTTGTTGGCCCTCCAGAGGGACTTGTCTGGCCACTGTGTGAGACAGGATGTTGGACTACATGGACCACTGGGCTGATCCAGCAGGGCTCTTCTGAGGTTCTTATCAGCGGAAGACCTTGGCCTCTGTGCCCTGTTGCTTGGCCCTCCAGAGGAACTAGTCTGGCCACTGTATGAGATGGGATGCTGGACCAGATGGACCCTCAGTGGTCTGATCCAGCAGGGCTCTTCTGGTGGTCTTATCAGGGGAAGGCCTTGGCCTCCATGCCCTGTTGCTGGCCCTCCAGAGGGACTGGTTGGCCACTGTGTGGAACAGGATGCTGGACTAGATGGACCCTCACTGGTCTGGTCCAGCAGGGCTCTTTGAAGGTTCTTATCAGGGGAAGGTCTTGGCCTCTCTGCTGTGTTGCTGGCCCTCCAGAGGAACTGTCTGGCCACTGTGTGAGATGGGATGCTGGATTAGATGGACCACTGGTCTGATCCAGCAGGGCTCTTCTGATGTTCTTATCAGGGGAAGGCCTCGGCCTCTATGCCCTGTTGTGGCTCTCCAGAGGAACTAGTTGGCCACTGTGTGAGACAGGATGCTGGACTAGATGGACTATCGATCTGATCCAGCAGGGCTCTTCTGGTGTTCTTATCAGGGGAAGGCCTTGGCCTCCATGCCCTGTTGTTGCCCCTCCAGAGGGACTGGTTGGCCACTGTGTGGGACAGGAAGCTGGACTAGATGGACCCTCACTGGTCTGATCCAGCAGGGCTCTTCTGAGGTTCTTATCGGGGGAAGGCCTCGGCCTCTCTGCCATGTTGCTGGCCCTCGAGGGGAACCGGTTGGCCCGTGTGTGAGGCAGGATGCTGGACTAGATGGACCCTCACTGGTCTGATCCAGCAGGGCTCTTCTGGTGTTCTCCCTAGCCACAGTCTAACTCTCACCACCACACTACACTGTCTCTAGTCTTTATCATATACGGTGGGAACGGAGACACTCCCAGCTTTTCCTTCCCACAATGCACAGCAGGAGGAGTGACATTTTAATGAGACTTTATACCTGGTTTTAATCCCTCCCCCCAATATCCAGCCAGTGCGATGTAGTGGTTAGAGTATCAGACCAGGATCTGGGTAAAAATTGCATTGTGGCTGTAATAGGCAGAGTATATTAGAAGCGCAGTCTGTGGTCAACCAGAAGGGGGCGATAGAGCACTCCCACAATGTAAAGTTATGTTCAAAAATGGCTGAATAAATAGGTTGGTGTTCTGTAACTGAGGCCTTGTGGGGTGCACATCTTTGGGAGAGACCAGATACGCAACACTGGCTCTCTGACCGTATCAAACATGTGATCTGGGCTCGGGGAGCCGAGTGCGCCTGATCAGTTTGGCGTCCCATCCTTTCCCCATCCCTCCCTTTATATTCCCCTCCTGCTTGCTTCCTATGGTTTTGCGGAAATGGGGTCACTCTGTCGTGTCACCGGGTCGATGAAGATGAATGAGGGGCCTTTTGAATGCATCTATCGATCTCGGGACCCTCGGTCCCTTTTTCTCTTTTCCAAACCCTTCATTAGTAAGCGAGCTCCATTTGGCAGGCAGGGAATCAATCTGGGCATGTGGAAGAGAGAATCGAACCTTTCTTTCGGCAACAGATTCTCTCTCCCTGGGCCGGAGGGTAGCCATCTCCTTAGGAGGGAAGGTCATTGCTAATTTCTGCCTCCCACCAAGAAGAAGAAGAGGAGATTGGATTTATACCCCGCCCTTCACTACCCAAAGGTGTCTCAGAGCGGCTTACAAACTCCTTTCCCTTCCCCTCCCCACAACAAGACACCCTCTGTGATGTGGGTGGGGCTGAGAGAGCTCTGACAGAAACTGCTCTTTTTTCAAGAACAGCTCTTATCAGAACTACGGCTTGCCCAAGGTCATCCAGCCAGGTGCAAGTGGAAGAGTGGGGAATCAAACCTGGTTCTCCCAGATTAGAGTCTGCGCACTTAACCACAACACCAAACTGAAGTCTCTTTGGCTTGTTCAACAGCAAGACTCTAGAGCTGCAGTTAAGTGCGCCGACTGTAATCTGGGAGAACTGGGTTTGATTCCCCACTCCTCCACTTGTAGCTGCTGGATGACCTTATTTATTTATTTATCAGATTTATATCCTGCCCTTCCAGTCAAGGCCAGCTCAGGGTGGCTTACATATAAAAAGAATAAAACATCTCAATGCCAATTTAAACAATCCTAAAATCATCTAAAAACATTCCATATTATAAAGGTGCTACGGGTGTTAGATTATTTGTTTACCTTAGGCAAACCATAGTTCTGTCAAAGCTGTTCTGGAAAGAGCAGTCCTTAGAAGAGCTCTCTCAGCCCCGCCTACCTCACAGGGTGTCTGTTGTGGGGAGGGGAAGGGAAAGGAGTTTGTAAGCCGCTCTGGGACGCTGAGTGAAGGGTGAAGTATAAACCCAACCTCCTCCTCCTCTTCCTCCTCTTCCTCCTCTTCTTCTTTTTCTTCCCTTCTGAGAACATCTGGTCGCCAACTGTGGGGAACAGGATGCTGAGCCTGGAGGGTTTTTACATCTTCTGGGCATGGAGCAAGGGGTCACTAGGGGTGTGAGGGAGCAATGCTCCCTCTAAGCTGTGGAGTCTTGTGAGCAAAAATTTGACTTTGTGAGCTCCTGGCATTAAAGTTGTGAGCGAGCGATTTGGCTGCTGCCTAAATTGGTTTACTCTGGAGACATCCTTCCTGGGCTAAGACAAAAATGTGTGAGCCGGGGGCTAAAAAACTGTGACATTTTCAGTGAGTTACCTACTACGACTCCAAGATCTCTCTCTTGGTCCGTCTCTGCCAGTTCAGACCCCATCAATGTGTATTTATATTTAGGATTTTTGGCTCCAATGTGCATCACTTTGCACTTGGCCATACTGAACCCCATTTGCCATGTTGACGCCCACTCGCCCATCCTCGACAGATCCCTTTGGAGTGCCTCACAGTCCTCCCTGGTTCTCACCACCCTGGACAACTTCGTGTCATCTGCAAATTTAGCCACTTCACTGCTTACTCCCAACTCCAAATCATCAATTAACAAATTAAAAAGCATCGGACCGAGTACTGATCCCTGTGGTACCCCACTGCTTACCACCCTCCACTGAGAGAATTTCCCAATTATACTCACTCTCTGTTTCCTATTAATTAGCCAGTTTTTGATCCACAAGAGGACTTCCTTTTATCTTGTGACTATTGAGCTTACTTAGGAGCCTTTGATGAGGAACTTTATCGAAAGCTTTCTGGAAGTCAAGGTAAACAACATCTATTGGGTCCCCCTTGTCCACACGTTTGTTCACCCCCCTCAAAAAACACTAACAGGATAGTGAGACAAGATCTTCCCTTATAGAACCCATGCTGAGTCTCTTAAGACACTTCTGATACCCTCCCTCAACGAAAGTTGCTAAGCTAAGAACCTGGTCTTCACAACTATGATGAGGCATAAATCCTGCTTGCTCAAGTCACTGCTAACTCTGTCACTGATTCTGTTCAGGATTAGCCTCTTGAGGAGTCTATAAGAGGAGCTCAGAAGGGAAACAGGATGTTTTGGCCTTCCAGGTTTTAGAATAGCAACTGTCTTTGCTTTCTTGAGTTTTCCCCTGGGAGTCTTCCCATTCTCATGATGTCAATGAGCAACTTTGCAAACCACTTCTTAGTGAACGTGCCACTATTGATCAGGAACTCATTATGGATGCAGTCGAAGCCTGGTGCCTTTCTGCTCCTGATAGCCTTCAGTGCCTTGGAAATCTCATCAGTCCTGAAATCCCCTGACAGCTGTCAGTCTTCAGGGCAGGTATGTTTTAAAACCTGGAATTTTTTAATCCTTATTGTAAAATCTCAGTTCTTTGGAACTCCGGATAGTGACATCAGTCGAACAGCTACCTAGTTTGATTTTACCTCAGGACTTCCTCTGAGCACAGGTAGGCTTGCACCCGGTTTTTTTCAACAGGCTCCAGGCTTTCCTCCTGGAATGCCTGAAATCCAGATTTTCTCACTTACTAATGAAGGGTTTGGAAAATCCATTTTTGTTTATGCGCAGCATCAAGTTCATGGAGTAGTCCATGTGCTACTTCTGGATCTTCGCTGTCAGGGAGATTTTGATACAGGCCTCTTGCTCTGATCACTCCAGCCTGGAATATGTTCTTTCCGATACCCTTGAAAGATGTGCCTTTTGGCTGCAGAAAGAACAGCTTCAACGAATCAGTGGTACTTATCATGTGTGGGAGGAAGGGACCCATCCATGACACCTATCCAGAACTTCACTGAAAGCTTTCCGATTCGCCCTCTTAAAGCTCCACCTGGGGGTCAGTGTTCCAATCGCAGAAATACTCAGGGCTGTTTTTAAGGCGGGAACGCACAGGAACGGCGTTCCGGCAGGCTCCCGAGTTGCCCACACCCAGCAGGAACTCATTAGCATAATAGGCCACACCCAACAACAGAAACTGATTAGGATTGGCTACATTGCAGGGTGTGTGGCCTAACATGCAAAGGAGTTCCTGCTACCAAAAAAAAGCCCTGGGTTTTGTCAACAAACAAGGTAAACCGAATAAGAAGCAAAAGGTGGGTGTGGCTGGATGACCACATTTCTGGTAGCATGGAGGGGTGGTCTAATGTGCTAATGAGCTGTGCTGACAGGGGTGTGGCCTAATATGCTAATGAGTTCCTACTGTTGGGTGTGGCCTATTATGCTAACGAGCTCCCGTTGGGCTTTTTCTACAAAAAGAGCCCTGGAAATACTGATTGTAGTTTTTGACGCTCGATGCTATCTGATGGTTGCCAAATTTAATATTCGCATTTAGGATATAGTTTAGCAAGGCCCGCAGCCAACCCGGAGGGAGCTGAGCGTGAGCTTCAAAATGACAAGTGACAGGCAACCGCATTAAAGTATTCCACGTTATTTGACAGCCGAAAGCTTGAATGTGCTGTTGTGTTAGGCGCCTGCCAAAAGTCACAAGTGACACATCCAACAAGCCCCGAGCAAGCATATGTCAAATTTAAAGGGACAATTGAACATTCAAAATGAGACGTTTCTCCCCGTTTGCTGGAAGGAGGGAAGTCTTTGAAAGTCATTTCCCCCCTTTGTTTGTTCCGGCTTTAACAGACAGCAGATCTGTGGTTTCATTGAGCGCTCTGTGAGAGGCGCATGGAGGCAAACACGATATCGTGGGACACGGCAGTCCTGCGGGGACCCATGAGGTCGTGACCACGACTCTTATTTTTATAAATCATGTCTCAGTTGACTTCGTTGAAGTACGATGACTCTCGAATGAGATTTCGTGCGCTGAGAGGGCTAGAGCTAGAATCCCCAACACGATGCTCGTGGGCGGCATGGCTCCCGCTGACCCCTTTCCAGGCACCTGGCCAAGGTGACTTTAGAAAGTGGGTGGGCCTAGGGTTGCCAAGTCACCTACTTTTTGCAGTGGGGGAGACTTTGTCCCATTCCGGGACATTTGCGCGCATCGCCCGGCAACGTGCCCAGCGTGATGGCGTCACTTCCAGGCAATGTCATGGCACATCGGCCTGATCTGGCCACTTTGGGGGTGGGGTTCCCCCTACTGGACGGATCTGGACCTTTTAGCAGGGGAATCCCCACCCCCCCCTAGTGGGGCCAGATGATGCTTTCATCCAGCAGGGCTTTTGATTGGCTGTCAGAGATCTGATTGGCTGTGCAGATCTTTTAAAAACGTTGCTTTGGCAGCAGCTGTGTTAGGCCTTGACCCCCTCCTCCCTTGGAAGGATGAACCTGGTACCTATAAACAAATGACGCAGGCAACCTCCCCTCTCCTAGCTTATCACCGGGTCACTCAAGACTCTTCCCTGGTGTCGTGATCTGTGCAGAACTGGGAGCAAGGCCTAGTGCGGCCTGGTCCCAGGAGAGACCTGCATGGCAGCAGAAAGCAGACATAGTCTACAATCCCCACAAGGCTTAGCAACGGTTGTAGCCAATCAGTGTACAGGGATTGTATGAGGAGACTGTTACATACTTTGTGGGCTGTGGAAAAATGGTGTTCTTTCCTCTCACAGAGCTAAAGAAGAAGAAGAGATTGGATTTATACCCCGCCCTTCACTGCCCAAAGGCGTCTCAGAGCAGCTTACAAACTCCTTTCCCTTCCCCTCCCCACAACAGACACCCTGAAGGGGACTGTGATATAAACTCTGTGTGCTGTGTGTCTCTTTGCAGTCTTCCCTCACAGAGTCACACTGAGGGAACAGGCTGGTCTCAGAGGAAAAGATCCCTCACTTGGGGCAGTGTGAGTACAGGGACAGGCCTGGTAAGGAGGCTGTAAGCCTTGAGTAGTAGTAACTAGTCAAGTGAACTAGGTAGTCGCGTTTGATTCATTTATTTTGCCTTTAAACACTGTTATATATTTTAAAGCACCTTGTCTGGTTTTCCTTGCCCCATTACTGTATTAATAAACCATTTGTTTAATTGTTCTCTGCCTGGTCATCATGTCTATGTTCTTGGCTTAAAAGGGGCATTTCAGTTGGGCTTGGGAGGGTACTCTGGGCCTTCTCAAGGGACCTGAAGTCCAGAATGGTGGCGGCGGAAGGTGGCGACCCGGTGGAGTCATGATACCCGGTCTGCAAATAGGTTCAAAATAGGTCCTACTGTCACATGGAATGTGTGCCATCAAATATGGACCAGAGGCTTGCCTGAAAAACTGACCCTAAAGGTGCAAAGCGTCTGGTTTCTGGCAGCCAGTGTGGTGTAGTGGTCAAGAGCACGGACTCTAATCTGGGAGAACCGGGTTTGATTCCCCACTCCTCCACATGCAGCCGCTGGTGTGACCTTGGGTCAGTCACAAGTTCTCTCAGAGCTGTCCTCTCATGAGCAGTTCTCGAAACAGCTCTCTCAGCCCCCACCTACCTCACAGGGTGCCTGTTGTGGGGAGGGGAAGGGAAAGGAGATTGTAAGCCTCTCTGAGACTCCTTCGGGTAGTGAAGGGCGAGGTATAAATCCAATCTCCTCTGCTGCTGCTGCTGCTGCTGCTGCTGCTGCTTCTTCTTCTTCTTCTTCTTCTTCTTCTTCTTCTTCTTCTTCTTCTTCTTCTTCTTCTTCTTCTTCTTCTTCTTCTTCTTCTTCTTCTTCTTCTTCTTCTTCTTCTTCTTCTTCTTCTATGTATCAGTGCCAAAGATTAATTTCTCAGGAAACAACAGTAAAACTAACCCATTCCCCCACCTGGCCTTCCCTTACCTGGTTATCCTATATGAGTCTACAGTCAAAACCGTTTTAATCCCATTAACACCCCTTTGTAATGATTTCCTGTCCTAGCAATTAGAGGTCACTGAACACAATGCACATTTCACATGAATGTTACATTGCACTTGCAATTCCTGGGAACGTTATGAAGCTTTCTTGCTCGGACAACGTTGTTTCATTCACACCATCACAGCGTTGTTCTAGGAGCGATCACGTCATGTCCCAAAGGGTATATCAAGCCACACTCTGTTCGGTAGAGCGTCTCTCTCTTTCGGTCTGTCTGAGTGTCTCTGTGTTTGGACATCCACCAATTTACACCCTCAACACAAGATTGGGTACCCCTACTTCCTTCAGTGAGACACTGGTTAGTCTCTCTCATCCTTTTTCTTGGAACTCTGATTCCTTGGCTAGGTAAATATAGTCCTGTAAAATAAGCACCCCTCTCAGTCTCTATAAAGCTACCACCTTTATAATTCTGAACTTGCGTGTGTTTTTAAACAGTGCTCTTCCGTTAAGCACTTGAGCTGCGGTGGCTCAAGTGGTTAAGACGCTGAACTGCAGGCTGTGGAAGGTCAGTAGTTCAGCAGTTCGAGACCTGAGAGTGCCGCATGACGGAGTGAGCTCCCGTCTCTGGTCCCAGCTCCTGCCAGCCTTGCAGTTCGAAAGCAAGAAATTGCAAGTAGATAAATAGGTACCGCTTCGGTGGGAAGATAACAACGTTCCGTGCACCTTGGTGTTTAGTCATGCTGGCCACATGACCACGGAAATGTCTTCGGACAGCGCTGGCTCTTTGGCTTTGAAACGAAGATGAGCACTGCAACCCTAGAGTCGGATTCGACTGGCTTTCAAGCAAGGGAACCTTTACCTTTACCTTTCATTAATAAGTTTTTGATTTTATTCTTTCGTTTTCTTTAATAAAAACCATGTTATTAATCACGGCCTGGTTCGTTTTGAGAGTTCTACTGAGGGGGAGAATTCCCCGTAAACGTAGGTGGAGATCCTGCTTGATTGCCCCCTCTCGCATTGTTTGGGTTTCCTCAGGAGACCCTCACAACCCCTTAGGGTAACAGCTGCCACCAGAACTCAAGGACCTTTGCTGCAAGACTGATGGTAAGCTGGGCGTATGCGAGGAAATGTTTTAAAACAATGTGCTTGTTTAAAAAGGCATCCTGTTCAGCAGAGCTTCTGCCTGAAAGGTCGAAGCGTTACTATAAGACAAAGTTTGAGTCCGGTGGCACCTTTAAGACTTTGTTTGGTTGCTTCAGACCAACATGGCTACCCACCGGAATCCGTTGTTACTTTAAGAGTTATGCCTGATCTCTGTCCAGTCTGTGGCATTTTGTGGTTGGCTTTCCCTCCAGTGGCAACCATTTTGTGGTTGGCTCCGGCTCCCGTGGAAGCCATTTTGTGGTTGCACCAACCATCATGGTGAGCATTTTAAAGGCATCTTCCGGCTCAGAAAGGTTGGGGACCCCGGGCTACAGAGATGGCAAACTACTACTACTACTACTACTACTACTACTACTACTTGCCCTGAGCCTGCTCCAGTGGGGAGGGTGGAGTATAAATCAAATAAATACTACTACTACTATTACTACCACCAGGGCTCTTTTTGTAGCAGGAACTCCTTTGCATATCAGGCCACACACCCCTAATGTAGCCAATCCTCCAAGAGCTTACAGCAGCCCCCTGTAAGAAGAGATCTGTAAACTCTCGGAGGATTGGCTAGGGCTCTTTTGTAGCAGGAACTCCTTTGCATATTAGGCCACACACCCCTAGTGTAGCCAATCCTCCAAGAGCTTACAGCAGCCCCCTGTAAGAAGAGATCTGTAAACTCTCGGAGGATTGGCTAGGGCTCTTTTGTAGCAGGAACTCCTTTGCATATTAGGCCACACACCCTAATGTAGCCAATCCTCCAAGAGCTTACAGTAGCCCCCTGTAAGAAGAGATCTGTAAACTCTCGGAGGATTGGCTAGGGCTCTTTTTGTAGCAGGAACTCCTTTGCATATTAGGCCACACACCCGTAGTGTAGCCAATCCTCCAAGAGCTTACAGCAGCCCCCTGTAAGAAGAGATCTGTAAACTCTCGGAGGATTGGCTAGGGCTCTTTTTGTAGCAGGAACTCCTTTGCATATTAGGCCACACACCCCTAATGTAGCCAATCCTCCAAGAGCTTACAGTAGCCCCCTGTAAGAAGAGCTCTGTAAACTCTCGGAGGATTAGCTAGGCTCTTTGTAGCAGGAACTCCTTTGCATATTAGGCCACACACCCGTAGTGTAGCCAATCCTCCAAGAGCTTACAGCAGCCCCTGTAAGAAGAGCTCTGTAAGCTCTTGGAAGATTGGCTACATTAGGGGTGTGTTGCCTAATATGCAAAGGAGTTCCTGCTACAAAAGAGCCCTGACTACTACTACTACTACTACCACCTCCTCCTCCTCTTTTATTTATCTATCAGTCGCCCCTCCCTGCTCTGGGCAATGTACAGCAAGGCACAAAGCCATAAAAACAAATGTACAGAACATTAAAAATTCAAATATAACAACATTAAAATGACAAATTAAAGGAGACCAGGTTACAAGAAATCCCAGGTGGCACCTTTAATTTTTTTTCATCCTAGCGCTGGACTGCCTGGGCACTTTCTGGACAGGGGGGAGAGGGCACATAAGATCAGAACTAAGGGGAGGGGGAAAAGGAGAGGGTGTCAGCCACAATAGTTGCTGGGCCTTCCTCAGATGTAGCCCTGTAGCTTCCGGATACCCTCCCCTTCTATTTTTGTTGCTGTTGTTGCTGAATTTAAGGGGAACAGTAAAAACGTAAGATCATGCCAGCCCTATTCTGAGGGATTGCAAGATGGCTGCCTTTTAGGAACAAACTTCCCCTGATAAAGGTTGCCTGGTCCTCCTGGAAACTGGCAGGGGGCAGGGGAAGACTGACCAGGTGAGTAGGAGCTCTTGCCCATGACATGTTGGCGTCACTTCCTGTGCGACCAGAAGTGACATCAGCAGGGCTTTTTTTGGCGGGTGGGGGAAGTGTCAGAACTCTCAAGAGGGAAATGAAGTTCCCAATTTGTATACTGAAAAGTCACGAACTTTTAAACATTTTAAGAGCCAGTTTGGTGTAGTGGTTAAGTGCGCAGACTCTAATCTGGGAGAACCGGGTTTGATTCCCCGCTCCTCCACTTGCAGCTGCTGGATGACCTTGGACAAGCCGTAGTTCTGTCAGAGCTGTTCTCTCAAGGGCAGTTCTGGAAAGAGCTCTCTCAGCCCCCACCTACCTCACAGAGTGTCTGTTGTGGGGAGGGGAAGGGAAAGGAATTTGTAAGTCGCTCTCTCCTTTGGGTAGTGAAGGGCAGGGTATAAATCCAATCTCTTCTTCCTCTTCCTCTTTTTCTTCAAAATAATTTTGTCAACGAGATTCCAGAACTCTGTTTATTTATTATTTATTTATTGGAAACACTTATTCTGCTTCTCCTGGAGTGCATGGCATTATACCCTGCTGAGGTCTTGGGCAACTGGATCTGAGTGTTATGTAAGTCAGCCTGTGATCAGTGACAGCAAGGACTCCTCAGACCTGGCTGCAGCTGTACCTGAGCCAGCAGCTGAGGAACAAGAGATCAAGTTACCGACTGATTATAACTCACAGTCCACAGCTGATGCTGAGCCACCATCCTGCTGCTCTGCATCAGGAAAGAAGCCTGTGAGACAACTCTCCGCCCACCTGGCTCCACCCCCCCTCATGCAGTGCCAGCACTGTCAGTAGTATGCAAAGTTGCAGGCAAGGAGAAAGAGCATGTATCTCCTGGCCTGTCGTCAGCTGTCAACTGACGAGATAGATGAGTAGTTTCTGGATGACTGCCAAGTAATTGGCAGTGAGTATGGCTCATTAAGGCTTAGAAGAGGAGGAGGAGGAGGAGATTGGATTTATACCCCGTCCTTCACTACCCAAAGGAGTCTCCATGTCTGAGAGAACAGCTCTGAGAGAACTGTGACTGACCCAAGGTCACCCAGCTAGCTTCATGTGGAGGCGGAGTGGAGAATCAAGCCCAGTTCTCCAGATTAGAGTCCTCCCATTCTTAACCACTATACGACAGCTTGCTCTCAGGAGGGTCCAATGCCATAGAATCCACCATCCACAGCAGCCCTTTTCTCCAGGGGGACTGCTCTCTATCGTCTGGAGATTGTAATTCCAGGAGATTCCCAGGTCTCATCTGGAGGATGGCAACCCTCTCAGTACAGGCATCAAAGGAGTCAAACCGAAGGCTGACGAGGGGACAGCCCCAAATGGTACAGCGTTATGGGGGGAAATCACTCGTCACCTCCGTCGCAGCAAGTGCCATACGTCAGGTTCCAGAGCTGCAAAACAGGCCGAACAACTTGCTGTCCATTGAAAAGGAAAGAGGTTGAATGGAAGGGGCCACACAAGCCTGCGAAAGTCGATTGCTTGTGATAGTCCGCCGCATGCCAGCTCTGAAATGGATGGCAGTCAACAGCTGAAGTATCTCTTATGTATGAGCCAGAAACTCCTCTCCAACGTTCTCTCTTCTGCGGAAGAGCCGCTGGCGTGAGGCCTTGTCGCTTTGTACATGTAGGTCAGGGATCCCCAACACGGTGCCCATGGGTGCACCTTTTCCGACGCCCTTCAGGAGTCTTTAGGGCCCAGGTGGGGCTTTGGCCCAGCAAGGCTCCTGATTGGCCATTGGAGATTTGATTGGCTGTGCGGAGGTTTTAAAATGTTGCTTCGGCAGCCGCTGCTACCACAGCACAAGGATCTACGTTGTGGCAATTGTCTTGCGGCTGGCTCCGCCTCTGGTGGCAGCCATTTTGTTGCTGCATCCACCATGCTGTGTCGGAATTCTAAATGTGCCCCCAGGTTCAAATTGATCAAATGTCTTAGTGTACTCAGGGCTATTTTTGCGCAGAAATGCACAGGAACGGAATTCTGACTGGCTCCCGAGTTGGCCACGCCCAGCAGGAACTCATTAGCATAATAGGCCACACCCAACAGCAGAAACTCATCCAGATTGGCTACATTACGGGGTGTGTGGCCGAACATGCAAAGGAGTTCCTGCTACAAAAAAATAGCCCTGGGTCTTGACAATGAACAAGGTAAGCAGAATAAGAAGCAAAAGGTGGGTGTGGCTGGATGAACACAATTCCAGTAACGTGGGGGTGTGGCTAAAGAGCTGAGTTGTCAGGGGCATGGCCTAATAGGCTAATGAGTTTCTGCTGTTGGGTGTGGCTTATTATGCTAATGAGTTCCTGCTGGGCTTTTTCTACAAAGAAAGCCCTGAGTGTACTTACCTTTAAAGCCCTAAATGGATGGGGACCCTCATACCTACTGGGACCGCCTCTCCTGGCATGATCCTCCCTGTCTTCTTCAGTCTTCCATCTCGGCATTTGTTGAAGTTTCCCTGGTCCATGAACTGTCCACCTTGTGTCAACAAGGGTGAGGGCCTACCCAGTAGAGGCCCCGTCCTGTGGAACCAACTGCCTGAAGAACTGCATGACTTGTGGGACTTCCCTAGGTTCCACAGGGGAGGCAAGATTACTCTTTGGTGGTGGTGGTGGTGGGCTTTGGGTGGTTGTGATCCATTGGGCATGTGGTGTACGCCAGCTGTGTCTTCACCATCCATGCATCCTACCTTGCTTGATAGCGGATAGATTTTAAAGTTTATTTATTGTGTCTTTTGTATTGTTTTTATTGGGTGCAGGCTTAGAACAGATCCAAGGAAGTGCTTCTTCACATAAATAGTAATTAACACATGACATTCACTGCCACAGGAAGTGGCGGCAGCTACAAGCACAGACAGCTTCAAGAGGGGACTGGATAAACATCTGGAGCAGAGGTCCACCAGTGGCTATTAGCTACGAGGTATAGATAGGAACTCTCAGTCTGGGGCAAGAGATGCTCTGTATTCTTGGTGCTTGGAGGGAGGGGCAAGAATGGGAGGACTTCTGGAGTGGGAGGACTTCTGGCCCCACCGATGGACCTCTTGAAGGCACCTGGGTTTGGGCTACTGTATGACACAGAGGGTTCGGACTGGATGGACCGCTGACCTGATCCAACATGGCTTCTCTTACATTCCTATGTCTCGAGCAGTGATGCTCTGTCTTCTTGGTGCTTGGGGGGCAAGAGTGGGAGGGCTTCTGGAGTCCTGGCCCTGCTGGTGGACCTCCTGATGGCACCTTGGTTTGGGCCATTGTATGACACAGTGTTGGACTGGATGGACCATTGACCTGACTCAGCATGGCTTCTCTGATGTTCTTATGTCTAGGACAGTGATGTTATGTCTCCTTGGTACTTAGGGGGCAAGAGTGAGAGGGCTTCTGGGGTTCTGGCCCTGCTGGTGGACCTCCTGATGGCACGTGGGTTTGGGCCATTGTATGACACAGTGTTGGACTGGATGGACCATTGGCCTGACTCAACATGGCTTCTCTGATGTTCTTATGTCTAGGGCAGTGATGCTCTGTCTTCTTCCTGCTCGGGGGCAAGAGTGAGAGGGCTTCTGGGGTTCTGGCCCTGCTGGTGGACCTCTTGATGGCACCTGGGTTTTGGCCACTATGTGAGACAGAGTGCTGGGCTGGATGGGCCTTTGGCCTGACTCAACATGGCTTCTCTTATGTTCCTATGTCTGGGGCAGTGCTGTCTTCTTGGTGCTTGGGGGGCAAGACTGGGAGGGATTCTGGAGTTCTGGCCAAGCAGGTGGACCTCCTGATGGCACCTGGGTTTGGGCCATTGTATGACACAGTGTTGGACTGGATGGACCATTGGCCTGACTCAACATGGCTTCTCTGATGTTCTTATGTCTAGGGCAGTGATGCTCTGTCTTCTTGCTGTTCGGGAGGCAAGAGTGAGGGGGCTTCTGGAGTTCTGGCCCTCTGGTGGACCTCTTGATGGCACCTGGGTTTTGGCCACTATGTGACACAGAGTGCTGGACTGGATGGGCCTTTGGCCTGACTCAGCATGGCTTCTCTTATGTTCCTATGTCTGGGGCAGTGATGTTCTGTCTTCTTGGTGCTTGGGGGGCAAGAGTGGGAGGGCTTCTGGAGTTCTGGTCCTGCTGGTGGACCTCCTGATGGCACCTGGGTTTGGGCCACTGTGTGACACAGAATGTTGGGCTGGAGGGGCCACTGGCCTGACTCAACATGGCTTCTCTTATGTTCTTCAATTGAGTTAGCTGGACTTGGCAATCCCGTTTCTTGCGTCTAAATGGCCTCCACCCCTTCTGACTCACTCACATGCACAAGCGCTCCTAGAGCCCCATTTCAGCAAAACGACGGGCAAGACATCCGTCTCCCAGGTGCTGATTTGGTTATACATCATTAATGAGTGTATTTCAATAATGCATCTCTCATTAAAAATGGAAGATGATACTTCTATTATTCATGCTCGGGGGGGGGGAACCCAGCCGTGACCTAAATATGTCACAAAGGTTGATGGTCACCCAATGGAGAGCACTTTCCCGTCGGGAATAATAATGCGGAGGAGGGGACAGAGATTTCAGGGTAAAGGAGAGGAGAAGGCCAATGAATGAGAGCGCCACCGAGGAAGGGAAGGGAAGGTATACAAAGGAAGAGGGAACGAAAGAGAAAAACCGAGAAGGGAAACCTCTTCCAAAGCAAAAAGGCAAAGTCCTTTTATTAAAAGGGGGAATCCTTGAGAGTTGCTAGTGGGAGATGGGGAGGAAGAAGAAGAAGAGGAGGAGGAGGAGATGGAGATTGGCTTTATACCCTGCCCTTCACTACCCAAAGGAGTCTCAGAGCGGCTGACAAACTCCTTCCCCTCCCCATGAGAGACACCCTGTGAGGGTAGGTGGAGCTGAGAGAGCTCTGACAGAAATGGCTCTTTTTCAAGGACAGCTCTTGTCAGAACTATGGCTTGCCCAAGTCATCCAGCAGCTTTAAGTGGAGGAGTGGGGAATCAAACCCGGTTCTCCCAGATTAGAGTTTGTGCACTTAACCACTACACCAAACTGGTTGGGTTGCCATATCCATGTTGGGGAACTCCTGGAGATTTGGGGATGGATTCTGGGGAGGACCAGGGACTTCGGTGGGGCACAATGCCAGAGAGTCCACCCTCCAACGCATCCATGTCCTCCCGGGGATCTGATCTCTGTAGTCTGGAGAAGAGCAGTAATTCCAGGGGCTCCCCAGGTCCCACGTGGAGGCTGGCATCCCTACCCGAAAGTTTAAACTCCAGGGTTCTTTCCTATAACTACATTTATCTCAACCTCCTTCTGAGGAGCTCACTACAGTATAGTTTATTGAGCTACAAAATATATCTCTTCCCTTCTATCCAAGCAGGTTCACCAAGGGTGACAAGTGATGCTCTGTCTTCTTGGTGCCTGGGGGCGAGAGTGGGAGGGCTTCTGGAGTTCTGGCCCCACTGGTGGACCTCCTGATGGCACCTGGTATTTTTGGCCACTGTGTGACAGAAAGTGCTGGACTGGGTGGACCATTGGCCTGATCCAACATGGCTTCTCTCTTATGTCCTTATATCTGGGGCAGTGATGCTCTGTCTTCTTGGTGCTTGGGGGGACAACAGTGGGAGGGCTTCTGGAGTTCTGGCCCCACTGGTGGACCTCCTGATGGTACCTGGGCTTTGGCCCCTGTGTGACACAGAGTGTTGGACTGGATGAGCCATTGGCCTGATCCAGCATAGCTTCACTTGTGTTCTTAAGTCAAAGCAAAGGATGATAAAACAGGTCATAAAAGAGAATTAAAACCAAAAGTAAAGCACATATAAAAACACAGCAAAAAAAAGCAGTTAAAGCACAGGGCAGGAAGGAATCCTAAATAATCTAAAAAGAAGAAGCGATTGGATTTATACCCCGCCCTTCACTACCAGAAGGAGTCTCAGAGCGGCTTACAATCTCCTTTCCCTTCCCCTCCCCACAACAGACACCCTGTGAGGTAGGTGGGGCTAAGAGAGCTCTGACAGAAACTGCTCTTTTTCAAGGACAGCTCTGACAGAACAATGGCTTGCCCAAGGTCATCCAGAAGGTGCGAGCGGAGGAGTGGGGGAATCAAACCCGGTTCTCCCAGATTAGAGTCCGCGCACTGAACCACGACACCAAACTGCCAGAGTCCTTAGCTTCTGAGTTCTGAGGAGATCGAACTCGCCTGTCAGATCCAGCCCTTGCAACAAAACGAGTTCGACACCTCGGCCTAAGCTTTTTTCCCACACGGAGTAGCAAAAAATGGGGAAATAACTCCCTTCCCGCACTGTTTCCACATGGGAAAATGGTTTGGGGGTGGGTGGAAGGCAGGAGACCTTCTTCCCCAACCCCTCAGTACCTATCCAAGCCCGCCTTTATTTTTATTCATTCTCGCACACCTTGCTGGTGTTAAAGGCTGCGCCTGCCTGGCTGGATCCCACCCAAGTCATCCAGCAATACAACAGCAGCCCCTTAACACTCGTTTAAACACACGAGATCTAGATTGGGGCACACGCGTTCCATTTCCACTCTCCGTTCTCCCTTGTGAATGGCCAGACTTCCCACGTGTTCCCCTCACGGAACTGCGTGTGGACGTTCCTTCCTCGTTGCCCAGGCTTTGAGACACGCCAGCTGAGCTAGTTGAATGTACCCAATCAGGCAGGGGTTCCCAATCTTTTTCAAACCCGTGGCCACGTTTGGAATTTTGAGAAGGGGTGGGGAGCCCCACCCCAAAATGGCTGTCAGAGAAGGTGGAGCCAAACCAAAATGGCTGCCATAGGAGGCAGAGCCGAACAGAAAACCTCCCTCCTCACACTTCCTGGGAAGACAGAAAGCCTGAAGGGTAAAGGGAACCATACACTGACTAAAGAAAGCTCAAGTGTTACCAACCCTACTCCTTATCTAGTTGAAAACCCCTTCATTTAAGAGGAGGAGGAGAGGAGGTTGGATTTATACCCCGCCCTTCACTGCCCAAAGGCGTCTCAGAGCGGCTTACAAACTCCTTTCCCTTCCCCTCCCCACGACAGACACCCTGTGAGGTAGGTGGGGCTGAGAGAACTTCTGACAGAAACTGTCTTGAGAGAATAGCTATGCCAGAGCTTGTGACTGACCCAAAGTCACATCAGCAGGTGCAAGTGGAGGAGTGGATGGGGAATCAAACCCGGTTCTCCCAGATAAGAGTCCACGCACTTAACCACTACACAAATGAGGGCACCCAGCAGCAAACTTTAACCTTTATACCCACTTTCTGAAAAGCATGGTGGGCACTAAGGGAAGTACTGGCAGGCACCATGGTGCCCGTGGGCACCACGTTGGGGAACCCACATTGGAGGATAGGGCACCCCAATCTCTTGCATTTGTCCTGTCGGGTATGTCCACAGCTTGCTGTGCTTGGTGCTGTGTTTAGCAGCGCCTGGGAAAGGAGGGTTGAGGGCCATCATCCGCCCCAGATCTGGGATGGTATGGTAGGGAGGGGGGTACAGACTGCCTCCTCCTCTATTCAAAAGAAACAAACCCCCACAAACGCTTGAAGAAGGAATACCAGAAGCGATTTCCAGTCAGCCAAAGATTCAGCACCAGTCATCTCTGCCGATTTTTTATTATTATAACTATATTCAAATAAGGCTGGACATGTTTCGTGCGGGCGACACGCTTGTCTCGGCGGCTGGCTCCGGAGCGGAAGGCCGTGGGTTAACCTCCATAGGCTGGTCCTGGCCTACGGGAGCAGGTTCCTGGGATGAAGCACCGGCAGTTTCCTCAGGAGTCCTGCAAGCGAAACAGAGGCCGTCATTCCACAGCGGCAGGACGGTTCCAGAAACAGGGTTGCCAACGCTGAGGTGGGAAATGGCGGGAGATCTGGGGGTGGAGCCGGGGGGACAGCAGAGCCGGGGGAGGCAGATCAGCAGAGTACAATGCCGTCGCGTCCGCCCTCCGACGTCCAGGCCGAACTGATCTCTGCCATCTGGGGATCATTTGTTAATTCCCGGCGATCTCCAAGCCCCACCAGCAGGTTGGAAACCGTATTCCCTGGCAGGTCACAAAATTAGATATTTGGTATGGAATTTCAGGAGGCTGGTTGGTCTTGAGGGGAAGGGCTGTGGCTCAGGGGAAGAGCCTCTACTTGGCATGCAGAAGGTCCCAGGTTCAATCCCCGGCATCTCCAGTTAAAAGGACCAGGCAGGAGGTGATGGGAAAGACCTCAGCCTGAGACCCTGGAGAGCCACGGGAAGGGGCTGTGGCTCAGTGGAAGAGCCTCTGCTTGGCACTCAGAAGGTCCAAGGTTCAATCCCTGGCATCGCCAGTTAAAAGGACCAGGCAGAAGATGATGAAAAAGACCTCAGCCTGAGACCCTGGAGAGGCATGGAGAGGGGTTGTGGCTCAGTGGAAGAGCCTCTGTTTGGCATGCAGAAGGTCCCAGGTTCAGTCCCCGGCATCTCCAGTTAAAAGGACCATGAATGGTCCATGGATGGCTATTAGCCACAAGGTATAGATAGGAACTCTTGGTCTGGGGCAAGTGATGGTCTGTATTCTTGGTGCTTGTTGGGGGGGGTCAACAGTGGGAGGGCTTCTAGTGTCTTGGCCCCACTGCTGGACCTCCTGATGGCCCCAGGTATTTTTGGCCACTGTGTGACAGAGTGTTGGACTGGATGGGCCATTGGCCTGATCCAACATGTGTTCTCTTATGTTCTTATGTTCTTATGGCCAGCCAGTAGGTGGTGAAAAAGGCCTCAGCCTGAGGCCCTGGAGGGGCATGGAGAGGGGCTGGTGGCTCAGTGGATAAGCCTCTGCTTGGCATGCAGAAGGTCCCTGGTTCTGTCCCCAGCATCTCCAGCTAAAAGGTCCAGGCAGTAGGTGATGGGAAAGACCTCAGCCTGAGATTCCGAAGAGCCATGGAGATGGGCTGTGGCTCAACGGCAGAGCATCTGCTTAGCATGCAGAAGGTCCCAGGTTCAATCCCCGGCATCTCCAGCTAAAAGGACCAGGCAGTAGGTGATGGGAAAGACCTCCGCCTGAGACCCTGGAGAGCCATGGACAGGGATTGTGGCTGAGTGGAAAAGCCTCTTGCTCGGCATGCAGAAGGTCCCCGGTTCAATCCCCGGCATCTCCAGCTAAAAGGACTAGGCAGGAGGTGATGGGAAAGACCTCAGCCTGAGACCCTGGAGAGCCATGGAGAGGGACTGTGGCTCAGTGGCAGAGCATCTGCTTGGCATGCAGAAGGTCCCAGGTTCAATCCCCGGCATCTCCAGCTAAAAAGACCAGGCAGCAGGTGAAGTGAAAAGACTTGAGACCCTGGAGAGCCGCTGCCAGTCGGAATAAACGATACTGACCTCGATGGACCAAAGGTCTGATTCAGTATAAGGCAGTGTCATGGGTTCATGTGTCTAAATTGATGCTCTCGATTTGTTTGGTTCTTTCAACGGCTTCGTCTGCCCCTCGGATTCCCTATTTACTGCTCAAAAAGACGAACAAACTTTGAGTCCAGGGGCACCTTGAAGATGAAAAAAGTTTTATTCAAGGTATAACTTTCACGGGCATACACACTTCATCAGATACAGCGAAACACGACTTCCTTAACCATTACATATAGGAAGGGGGGTTCATTTGCCAAGAAGGGCTAGTTAGAGTCAAGATGCATAAGTAACGGGGCAATTATAGCCGAGACTGGATTAAGACGGTTGGTAAAATCTGTGAATAGCAATAAATTAGCATACGAACACAAGAGTTCTCGCTTATACCCAGAATGGAACTTTGTTGGTCCCGGAGGCGCCCCTGGACTCAAACTTTGTTCTCACGTCTGCTTGTTAACGCTTGTCTTTGTATACTAATTTACTGCTATTCGCAGATCTCGCCAGCCACCTTAATCCAATCCCAGCTGTAATCGCCCCGTTACTAATGCATCTTGACTCTTAACTAGCCCTTCCTGGCAAGTACCCCCCACAAACTATGTGTAGTGGTTGAGGACGTTGTTTCACTGATTCAGAAGAAATGCACATGCACGCAAAAAAGTATACCCAGAAGTATAAGAACAAAAGACAAGCCCAGCTGGGTCAGACCAGTGGTCCATTTAATCCAGCATCCTGTCTCATATGGTGCCCAGCCAGTTCCTCTGGACGGCTAACAACAGGGCAGAGAGGCCGAGGCCTTCCCCTGATAAGAACCTCAGAAGAGCCCTGCTGGATCAGACCAGTGAGGGTCCATCTAGTCCAGCCTCCTGTCTCACACAGGGGCCAGCCAGTTCCTCCGGAGGGCAAGGAACAGGGCAGAGAGGCCGAGGCCTTCCCCTGAAAAGAACCTCAGAAGAACTCTGCTGGATCAGACCAGTGAGGGTCCATCTAGTTCAGCCTCCTGTCTCACACAGTGCCCAGCCAGTTCCTCTGGAGGGCCAACAGCAAGCCAGAGAGACTGAGACCCTCCCCTGATAAGAACATCAGAAGAGCCCTGCTGGGTCAGACCAGTGAGGGTCCATCCAGTCCAGCCTCCTGTCTCACACAGTGGCCAACCAGTTCCTCTGGAGGGCCAACAGCAAGCCAGAGAGACTGAGACCCTCCCTGATAAGAACATCAGAAGAGCCCTGCTGGATCAGACCAGTGAGGGTCCATCTAGTCCAGCCGCCTGCCTCACACTGTGGCCCATCAGTTCCTCTGGAGGGCCAACAGCAAGCCAGAGAGACTGAGACCCTCCCCTGATAAGAACATCAGAAGAGCCCTGCTGGATCAGACCAGTGAGGGTCCATCTAGTCCAGCCTCCTGTCTCACACAGTGGCCAACCAGTTCCTCTGGAGGGCCAACAACAAGCCAGAGAGACTGAGACCCTCCTCTGATAAGAACATCAGAAGAGCCCTGCTGGGTCAGACCAGTGAGGGTCCATCTAGTCCAGCCTCCTGTCTCACACAGTGGCCAACCAGTTCCTCTGGAGGGCCAGCAACAGGGCATGGAGGCCAAGGCCTTCCCCTGATGTTGCCTCCTGGCACTGAGACTCAGAGGCTGACTACCTCCAAACATGGAGGTTCCGTTCAGTCACCATGGCTCGTAGCCTCCGATGGACCTCTCCTCCACGAATCTGCCCAGTCCCCTTTTAAAGCTGTCTATGCCTGTGCCTTCTCGGGCAGCGAACTCCAGATTCGAATCGCCCTCTGCGTAAAAAGGCATTTCCTTCTGTCCGTTTCAGATCCGGTCGTGCCGATGGACATTTTGAAACGGAAACCGCTTTTCGATTCAACGTTTCTGTGTCCGCGTAAAACATTTGTTTCTTCAGACGCGATCGGCCATTTGTTCCTAGAAGATTCTGTGTCTGACCTGGATCCCAGCTGTTATTTATGGGCACACATGTGCAGGATGTGGGGTTTTTTTAAGCTTGCTTTCTGGCCTAAGCTTTTTAAGCAAGCTTAAAAAAAATACAACAACCCCTCCAATACCACTCCCCCGACACAACCCAGCGTCCCCTGGCAGCCCACGCGCACTGTATCCAAAACCTTTTTAATCGTTGAGCCAGAGGGATGCTAATGGAGTCTCCCGGGTGCGCCGGCCCCTTTTCATATTGCGCTTTAGATACGAATGTAGAAGCATGAGCAGGGCTAGCTTAATGTGACATGACAGCTCAGCGATTTGGTTCCCATTAAGCGAGTGATGGATGCTGGCCTGCTACAGGGCGGGAGGTCCGGCAGCCGGCGCTAAGGAAGACTCAGAATGTTGTGTGCTAGGTTTTGGCAGCGCTGGGCTGGGAAATTCCCAGAGATCTGGAGGGGTGGAGCCTTGGGGAAGGAAGCATTTGGGGAGGGGAGGCGGGGTCTAATGAAGAAGTCGAAGAAGAGATTGGATTTATACCCCGCCCTTCACTCAGAGTCTCAGAGCGGCTTACAGACTCCTTTCCCTTCCCCTCCCCACAACAGATGCCCTGTGAGGTAGAAGAAGAAGAAGAGATTGGATTTAGACCCCGCCCTTCACTGCCCAAAGGAGTCTTAGAGCAGCTCACAAACTCCTTTCCCTTCCCCTCCCCACAACAGACACCCTGCGAGGGAGGTGGGGCTGAGAGAGCTCTTGACAGAAACTGCTCTTTTTTCAAGAATAGCTGTGCCAGATCTATGGCTTGCCCAAGGTCATCCAGCAGGTGCAAGTGGAGGAGTGGGGAATCAAACCCGGTTCTCCCAGATCAGAGTCCGCGCACTTAACCACAACACCAAACTGGCTCTCGTGCCGTAGAGTCCGCCATCTGAATCTGCCATATTCACTGGGAGAGCTGATCCGTGTCATCTGGAGTTCAGTTGTGATCCCTAGGCCCCGCCTGGAGGTTGGCAACCGTAGCTGGTCTACAGTCTCTCTCTTTCTTTCTTTCTCTCTCTCTCCCCCCCCCCCCCCGATTTGGACTGGCTGACACTTGAAGCTGCCTTCTACTGAATCAGACGACCAGTCAGCATTGTCTACTCACATCACCTCCTGCCTGGTCCTTTTAACTGGAGATGCTGGGGATTGAACCTGGGACCTTCTGCATGCCAAGCAGAGGCTCTGCCGCTGGGCCACAGCCTCTCTCCATGGCTCTCCAGGGTCTCAGGCTGAAGTCTTTCACATCACCTACAACTTGATCCTTTTAACTGGAGATGCCGGGGATTGAACCTGGGACCTTCTGCATGCCAAGCAGAGGCTCTGCCACCAAGCCCAGCCCCGCCCCCCTGTCCTTTCCCACATCTCTAAAACTGCCCAAGTTCCACTCCTGGGACTTTCCCAGGCCTATTTCAGGTGGTTGGATTGACTTGGGTCAAGTCCCGTTACAACCTGTCCTTTCCACCTTTCTTCTAAAGTGCTCGAAGCAACTGACATCCGCCAGTTTAGGGTCACAACGACCATGCGAAGTCGATTAGGACGGAAGAATGCCTTGCCCCAGAGCATCTGGCGAGCTTCCCAGAAGAGTGAGGATTCGCACCCAAATCACTCTGGTCCTAATGCAACACACTAATCACTGCACCACATAGGCTTCTTTGGGGGATCAGTTTATTCATGCCTTTTTACCTGAAAAAAAAATTGAGGGGGGAAATCTCCTGATTCATGATTTCAGGGATTTGAACTGAGGGCTTGAACAGACAAGATTAAAGTCTCGTGTTCAGGTCAAGGGATCCCTGATGCAGTGCCCACGGGTGTCATGGTGCCCACTGACACTTTTTCCGGCCCTCACTGAGTATTTTTAGGAAGTGGGTGGGGCTAAGTAGTGCTTTCGCTCAGCAAGGCTTCTGATTGGCCACTGGAGATTTGATTGACTGTGTGGACTTTTTTAAAAATGTTGCTTCGGCAGCAGCTGCCACCGCAGCACAACCATCTAACACTGTGTTACTGAAGTTAAGCCGTGGCAGCCATTTTGTGGCTGGCTCCGCCTCCTGCGGCAGCCATTTTGTGGCCAAGCCCACCATGTGATGTCAGAATTCCAAGTGTGCCCACAGGCTCAAAAAGGTTGGGGACCCCTGCTCTGGTCCGTCTATAAAATCCAAACTTAGGGTGTTTGGTGGTTCTGTTTGCCTCTCAGCCTAACAGGGAGGGGGAGAAGGGGTTTAACGCTTCAAACTGCATATGGTTTCCCTATTCAAGGCCCCCTCCCCCTGCTCTGCCATTAGCATTTTAAACAGGGACAACCGAGTCCTTTAAGAAGGTGAATTAAAATTAGTTTCGTTCTTTGCTGACCTCACCGCAAAATGGTGGATCGATCGCTTTGGAAGGAATCAAACCGTAGGATGACTCAATCCAGAAAATTGCTCTTAGATGTTCATCATATCATAAGATGCCGATGGCGGCTATGATCATACTAGAAGTCCACTGCCCATTCGCTAGGGACGCCACCCCTCCAGGTAGGACCTGGGGATCCCCTGGAATTACAGCTCATCTCTAGACTGCAGAGATCAGTTCTGCTGGAGACAATGGATACTTTGGAGGGGGGACTCTGTGGCCTTATACCCCACTGAGGTCCCTGTCCTCCCCAGGCTCCATCCCCCCAAATCTCCAGGAATTTCCCAACCTGGTTCTGGCAATCCAACCCCGCATCCCCTACCAGTGGGCAGGAGGGACTTGGCAACCATACGATTCTCATCAGGCTTCACTGTGTTTTCAGCCTCTTTTACTTTCAAGTACCTTTGTAAGGGCCATTTGCCGAACGAAATGGAAATTCGGGCAGATTTTCAACGAGAGCGAAATGTTCGTTCAAGCGAGGACTACCGGCTCTAGGTTGGGAAATACCTGAAGATTCGGGGGGGTGGAACCTGCGGAGGTTGGGAGGACAACACCTGACCTCCTCACATCCCCTCTGATGGACCATGGTGTCAGTCCTCCTCGTCTTCCGGTGTCGGGGTGAGACCTGACGTCAAAGTGCAGTGAGTTATGGCAGCATCCACACTTGTTGCCCTGTGTGGCAAGAAGTCACTGTCTGCCTCCTTGTCTCTCCCCAGGGTGGAGCCTGGGAGACAGCAGGGTCTGGGGAACGGAGGGACATCAACGGAGTGCAATGCCATAGAGTCCACCCTCCAGAGCAGCCTTTTTCTCCTGGGGAATTAATCTCTGTAGTCTGGAGATAAAGCGGTAATTCTGGGCAATCCCCACTTCCCACTTGGATGCGGGCAACCCTACAAGGCAGTTTGGGTAGTTCCCAAAATGACTGACTACAAATTGGGTAATTCCTGAAAATGTGGTCCCCACAGCCACCCACGCTTTAAACAAATGGTTCTGGTCTCCACAAGTGTATGCAGAAGCAAAATAAGATGCCGTGGTGGATCATACTGGCAAAAACAAACAAGTGTTAGATGTGAGAATGCCTTAATGAACCGGAGGACTTGGGCCCTTTCCCAGCAAGGGTTCTGAGTTCCAGTCTTACAGCTGTCAGAATCCAGGGGCCGAATATCTTGCACTGATGTGTCTGTTGCCATTAATCTGTGCCTTGGGTTGAGTTAATTTTATGATTCCACCACGCCATGCATTTTTAACCTGTTAAAGTGGATTAGATTGTTTTCTGACATGGAATGTTGCTCAAAGTGTCTGTTTCATGTTGGATAAAGCAACACGCTTTTCTAGTCAATAATAAATAGTATTCCGCAATCTACCTGCACTCTAGATGCTGGGTATGTGACCACCAGTGGTGTTCTGCTGATGTTTCGTTTAGGCCTATCTTGCAGGTTACCCCTCGGTCTCATTCTAGTTTTGTTGATCTGTTCTTTTACTACATCAGGTGGGTATTGTCATTCCCAAAATGTGGATGCTGGAGGTGAGAACTTCTGTCCGAGGGATCGGAACAGAGGTGATGGTAGTGTAGAACTTAAGCGTACATGATGGATCATTTGGTGTGTTTAAGATGGTGACTGGAGGTGTGTTTGGTCATCAGTAGGTTTCCAATGTAAGGTGGTTTTTATGCGTCCATTATGGATTTGTACAGTGGTGTCTAAAAATGTACTTCTCGTGTGGATTGGTTCATGGTCAGGTTGATGGTGGGGTGGCAAGGCCTGGTGCAATTTCTCCAGTGCTTCATTCTCGTATGCCCAAATGATGAAAACATCATTAACAATTCTGTGATGCAAGAGAGGTGTTAATGGATAGGAGCTAAGGAAGCACTGCTTCAGCCATGAAAATGTCGGCATATCATGGGTCCCCGCGGAAAGGGTGTTCAAACCCCTAAAATTGAGTTTGTCGAGGTGATACTGGACTCGAATCCAGTAGTTCTACTACAGACCAACAGGGCTGCCCTCTGAAACTGTTAAAATATCACTCATCTCTAGAAAGTAAAGCCATTTTGCAGCCCCCCCTTTATTTCCTTTTAAAAGAACAATCAAGTAATGAAATCTTGGATTAGTTCTATGCCTTCCCCTCCTCTGCTTTCAGTTCTTTAAATGCTGTATTCTCTCAGCTCATTTCTAGATTAATTTTAAAACCGTTGAAAGAGAATCAGCCTCGATCCATCTCCTCCCCCCCCTTAGGAAACTGGGGCACTGCCTGACCCTCCCTGGTCCTAAGGATGCCAGGTTGGCATCGACCAGGACCAGGGCGTTCTCCCTGGTGGCGCCAACATCTGGCACGAGCTCCCCGGCGAAATCAGGGCCCTACCGGACCTCCAGCAGTTCCGCAGGGCTGTGAAAACGGAGCTTTTTCGCCGGGCGTTCCAGTAGAAGCGGCACCATGTGCCGCTCTGCCAGCTACACTCTACATGTCACCACCATACACAAATGGCTTTACAACTGTATTTATATGGAATTGTATTTATGTATTTTATGTGCATTCTACGGTTTTATGCAAGCCGCCCCGGAGCCGCCTCAGCGGGAGGGCGGGGTAAAAGTCAAATACATAAATAAATAGGGTCACCAAGCCCCAGGTGAAGGGTTGCTAACCTCCAGGTGATGGATGGAAATCCCTGGAATCGCAATTCATCTCCAGACAATCAAGATCAGTTCCCCTGGAGAAAAAGGCAGGGTGGACTGTATGGCGGTATGCTCTGCTTGACGTCCCTCCCCTCTCCAAACCCTCCCCTCCCCAGGCTTCACCCACCCACCCACACAAATCTCCAGGAATTTCCAGAGGTGGCAACATTACCTAGGTGCAGCCTGGAAATCGCCTGGAATTACGACTTGTCTCCAGACTGCAGTTCCCCTGGAAAAAATGGCAGCTTTCCTACGGCATTCACATTCCCGGGGAGGCCCCTCCCCTCCCCAAACCCTGACCCTTCCCAGGCTCCACCCCCAAATCTCCAGGAATTTCCCTACCCACCGTGTCTGATGATAAGGTTGCCAGGTCCGTCAGAAATGCCAGCGGGAGGGATGGGGGGGATGTTATGGGAGCAGGAAGTGTTGTCACATAATATCTCTACGTCACCTGGAAGTGACATAGGCGTGTCAGTGACATTGGGGGGGGACGTTCTGTTTTTTGGCAAACTCTATGGTAAAATCAGCCTCAAAACATAGAGCTTTGCCCCCAAACCAGAATCTGGTCCCCTGACATCACCGGGTGATGTAGGCACATTGTGTTTATTTCCAGCGACATTGCTATTGGGGGCCAATTTCGTCCCACTGCCCAACTGGCTGGTGGAGGAGGAGAGGAGGAGATTGGATTTATAATCTGCCCTTCACTCGGAGTCGCAGAGTGGCCTACAAACTCCTTTCCCTTCCCCTCCCCACAACAGACACCCTGTGACGTAGGTGGGGCTGAGAGAGCTCTTTCCAGAGTTGTCCATGAGAGAACAGCTCTGACAGAACTCTGGCTTGCCCAAGGTCATCCAGCAGCTGCATGTGGAGGAGTGGGGAATCAAACCCGGTTCTCCCAGATTAGAGTCCGTGCACTTAACCACTACACCAAACTGGTGGTGGGCAGGAGCCCACAAAACCAGGGAATCCCCTGCCCCCAACTGGGAAATGGCAACCCTATCTTACAAACTTACCATCTGCTGGAATGCTTTTGTGGCCTACTCAATTAAAAAGAAAGTTCCAGGGGGTGGATATTTGTCTTTAACATTTATTTCTCATAGGCCAGGAAGAGAAAGAGAGAGAGAGAGAGAGAGGCCATCATCGTGCTGGCAAAGTACACAATCGTGTCACAACTGATTATCTATACATTAATATCGACTTGGATAAGATAACGCTAACAGCAAAAATTGAGGGCAGTGCCCAGAGAGATAGTGCACTCTTATCACAATTTAGAGAGACAATTTTGTGTGCGTGTATTTGTGTGCGATATGAATTTGAACCCAGGCCACAAAATATTAATTAGGCACCTTGGATCTGCCCTCTGGAAGGCCAGAAGACAGGCGAGTTGATGGCGGATTGCATATTTCCCCAACAAAAACACGGCAGATGAGCAAAGCGGGTGATTGTGGTGTTTATTTCTTTTTGTTTTTTTGCAAAGCCAAGTGAAGGTATAAACAAGCGGCGTAAAGGACTTTTAGCACCATCTTGTAGACGAGGGGTGGGGGGAGTAAAAATAAATGTACAAAGAAAGAAGTACAATAAATGTGACCAAAAGCACAGCATATGAATAGTCCAAAGGAAAAAGGGGCAGAGGAAGCAAGCAAGCGAATTTTTCGTTTTGTACAAGGAATGCAGAGAAATGTGTTACAACTTTTGCCAAGACATAGAAAATCTGTTGGAAGAAGAAAAAACTGAATTAAAAGTGATTCATTAGGCATCCAAATCGAGAAATTTCTGGTGCTCTCGGGTCAATCCTAAGCAAGTCTACTCAGAAGTAAGTGGACCCAGCAGTACTTGCTCCCTAATAAGTGTGCTTAGGATTGCAGCCCTGAGCTGTGGATGCCAATTATTAACCCAAAGGGGGGAAAGTTTCATTTAGAGTGGAGTTCCCCCATGGACCAGAAGGGGGCAGTTTAGCATCCTACAGAAGATCACCTTTCTACTTACAGCCCAATCATTCACATAGGTAATGCGACTTCCTCTCAGGTAAGCATGCATATACCTGCAGCCTGAAATTTCGTCGCTTCGAACAGGAGCGAATTCTGCAGAATGCATTCATTTCCCCTCTGAACTCAACCAAATTTAGAAAGTCCCCCCCATCAACTATTTATCATTTGGACTTGGGTGCAAATCCCTGCGCAGGCCACCCGTTGTTCTTTTCGGTCCCTGGGTGAATCTCCTTGGAGCAACAGCATTTTCCTAGCTCCTCAAAGGCCAGTTCGTTGCTCATGAACAAGGGTTAATTTATCGATTCCACTTCCTGTGAGCTCAGCTTAACTTTATGCTGGTCTACAAGGAAATACATCCACTCTTGTGAAGTGCTCGGCAGCACTCAGACTTACCACCGGGCATTCCTCCCGGGACTGCTTTTGAGTATCTGAAAACATGATTCTGGAATATTCCAGCGCATCCCACAGGCAGTGGCCAATAAGCCAAGGAGAGGACCACTCTCCAAAATTTTCCACGTTCCCCCTGGATCACAGCCCCAAAACTTTTGACTCCCTTTGAGTCCCCAACATAATGTATTTCAGATGGTGCACATGACTCCCTGATGGGCATACATGAACCTCTTCAGAACAGCAGTTCGTATAATCAAGGAATGTCCATGCATCTCCCTCCCCTCTTCCAAGCGTTCTGAAGAGCAAATGGGTATCATGGATGCTTGTCATGAGGCATGCGTTCTTTCAATGAAAAAGAAACATTTGCAATTATTTCCCACACGTCACTTCCTGAACAATATTCCTGAATTCCTCCGGCACACTGGAGGCATTAACCCCTTCCCCCTCCCCTCCCCCTCTACATACGCACATTCCTGGCTAAGCAGCACACTCTACACTTCTAACACAGCTACGCTTGGCAACACACCACAGATATCATTACACAAACTTTATAGTCAAGGCGTCTTGGGCACAAGCCATATAGAACACGTCACACACGATACGCTACGATTTATGCATTCCTTTCCGGTAATCGGGCCAAGTAACATTTGCTACCCACCGGTCATACGTGTCTCCCCCACCCACCCACCCCAAAAACTTGAGATATGTTCTCCTAACCCGGCATTCTGGCAAAACAAGATTTCCTCTCCTCTCTCGACTATCTTCAAAATGAGCATGTACATTCGGCGAGTTTCTAGGACCTAAAGATTCAGGGGAATCCTTTCTCAACCTACTTTGGGACATCGGGGTCCCAAAAATGCTTGCCCTGAGATACTCTTTAGTTAACATTTCAATTTTTTAAAAAAATTAATGGGTGTGGAACGAAAAGAACCTAACGGGCATATGAAGCTGCTTCATACGGAGTCAGACTACTGATCTATCAGTATTATATCTTTTGGGGTCTTGGGTACGGGTTTTTTGTATCATTTGCTCCCTGGTCCTTTTAGCGGGGATTGAACCTGGGACCGTCTGCGTGCAAAAGCAGGTGCTCTACCTCTGAGCCACCGTAGCTAATAATTCAGAGGATAGCGTGTTGATCTCTAAGGTACTTTTAGCTCACTAAAGTATACTATTCTCCCTTCATTCGAGTCCAGTAGCACCTTAGAGACCAACAAGATTTTGGAAGTATGAACTTTCAGGAGTCAAAGCTCCCTTTGTCAGATACAACTAGGAATGGAAATCCCTATCTGACGAAGGGAATGTTGACTCTCGAAAGCTGATATCCCCAAAATCTCACTGGTCTCTAAGGTGCTACTGGATTCGAATCTAGCTCTCTAACAATGCTTGCTGCTGGCAGAAGGGGGGGGAAGGGGGGGAATTTTGCCAATATCCCCTCCCACTGCAGACCCCATTCCACTGCCCCTTCCTGGTGCTTTTCTTGGAAGTCCACTTCCTTTCGGAGGCCGAATTTTAGCATGTCATTACGTTCTACAAGGCATTATCTAGAGGAAGGGGAGAAGCATGCACATGTTTGCAGGGTGCTGACCCTGAAGACTACCTGCTTGCAAAGGGGCTAATCCTACCGCTTCTTAGGGAGTTTGAATACCTTTGAGTGCTCTCCTGTTCTGCATAGGACGGCATTAGGAAAAGACGGGTGATGGGCAAGAATGTTTTGAGGCAGTGAAAAAGAGGATCGAAAAGTGATGTCGCTTCCCATATTTCGTTTGCTGTCTAATTAACCCCTGGTTTTGCGTTATGTGTGAACCAATCCTCTTTCTCCAACTTTTTCTACATCCCTGACACCCGCTAACTGAAAGCCAGGATCGGGGTGCCAGCCTCCAGGTGGGACTTAGCGATCCCCTGGAATTACAGCTCTTCTCCAGACTACAGAGATCAGTTGCCCTGGAGAAAATGGCTGCTTTGGAGGGTGGAGTCTACAGCATTGTACCCTCACTGAGGGAGCCTGTCCTCCTCAGGCTCCACCCCCAAATCTCTAGGAGTTTCCCAACTTAGATATGGCAACTCTACACCCCACACCCTGCCAGTGGCCGGGGGGATGTGGCAAGCATATCTGTGGCACCTCTCCTCCTCTGAGAACCTTCTCCTTGCCTGCCACCAACCCCCTGAAATGATACCTCCTAGCCTTCCTTGAAAAATCACACATAAAAAGCTTCTAGTTCCGTTGGAACACAAGCAGGTAAGAAGCCTCTAATTAATTTTGTGGCCTTTATCATTCTTAAAAAAGAGAGAGAGAGAGAGAGAAAAGAGGGAGTGAGAAAGAGAGAGAGAGAGAGAAGGAAGGAGAGCGTGGAAAGGCAGAGAAATTTACTCTTTCGCTTCAGCCAACTTATTGTTCATCTCTTTGCTCTTCTCCTTGTCCTCGGGGTTCGCGGCGCTGGCGGCTTCGGTGCTCTTTTTCTTGGCCGCCCGGCTGGACGCCATCTGCTTATCTTTGGCTTTTTTCAGCGGCTTATGGCTCGCGGGTGTCTTTTTTGGTTTGGGAGGCTGCGGGCTCGGCTTCTCCACCTGGAAGGGGCGCAAGCGATAAACCACCGCCACAGAGAGAAACAACGGATGACACACAAAGGGAGAAGGGCAGGGGAAGAGAGGGAGTTTAGAGAGGGCGAGCCACGTGGCGGCCGTTTCCGATTCAGAGCGCAAGGGCGGGCATCAGTTTGGATGGCCCGGACGGACCAGTTAAGGTTGCCAACCTCCAGGTGTGTCAAGTGACAAATATATACACTGCAGAAGCCTTTTTTATATATATATAAATTAATGTGTTCTATCTGCAGCCTTAAGGAAGACAGGAGCGCTCCGTCTATGAACTTCAGCTGCTTAATGTGCCTTCTGTAGGACCAGCAACAAACATCAATGTAACTATAAAAGAAAGCTTTCCCCCTTTTGGAAGACTTCAAGCAAGGAGAAGCGGGCGTATAATCCTGGAAACTCCCGTTGTGGTTTGGACTTTGAAAAGGATGATGTAAATTGACTGGTAGTTATTATACTGAATGAACTGATGGTTATTGTTTATGGCATGTAATGAATATATATATATACCTATTTTAGAAGAGAAGAAGAGAGAAGAGATTGGATTTATACCCCGCCCTTCACAACTCAAAGGTGTCTCAGAGCGGCTTACAAACTCCTTCCCATTCCCCTCCCCACAACAGACACCCTGTGAGGTAGGTGGGGCTGAGAGAGCTCTTGACAGAAATGGCTCTTTTTCAAGAACAGCTGAGGGCTGAGAGAGCTCTTGACAGAAACTGTTCTTTTTTCAAGAACAGCTCTGACAGAATTATGGCTTGCCCAAGGTCATCCAGCCAGGTGCAGGTGGAGGAGTGGGGGAATCAAACCCAGTTCTCCCAGATTAGAATCCGCGCACTTAACCATTACACCAAAGTGGAGAAGCGGGCGTATAATTCTGGAAACTCCCGTTGGGGTTTGGACTTTGAAAAGAATGATGTAAATTGACTGGTAGTTATTATACTGAATGAACTGAGGGTGATTTCCCACTACAGCTGCCTCGGGGTTGCGCCGCTGTTTGCCCCGATAAAATTCGTCAATTTCACACCCGAAGCCGCGGGGCTTGCATTTTGACCCGCGGCTCGCCCGATTTCCCTGCAGTTTCCTAATCCTGTTTTTTGAGGATTACGAAACTGCGGGGAAATCGGCGAAGCCGCTGGTCAAAATGCAGCCCCGCGGCTTCGAGTGTGAAATTGACAAATAGTATTGGGGCGAACGGTGGCGCAACCCCAAGGCAGCTGTAGTGGGAAATCACCCTGATAGTTATTGTTTATTGCATGTAACATATGTATATACATATATACACACACACACACCTGTTTTAGGATATTATAATACCGTACAATGCACTTTATAAGATATTAGTTATAAATAGAACACATTAAGTTATTAAAAAAAGGTTTTTGCAGTGTACACATTTGTTACTTGACTCTTCTAACACAGCAGCTCGGGTTGCTAAACCCAAGTTGGCACTCCTAACCAGTCCCGTGGGAGCGTGGGAGACACATGCTCCCCAGCCGGACCAGTCCTCCCTGTAACGCACCATGCCGTCGCCAGGAAGTGACGCCAGGCGATGCTCTGGCAATGGGGCTGAAAACTCGATGGTACCATCGAGTTTCCAGCCGCATTGCCAGAGTGTCGCCTAGCATCACTTCCTGGCAACGGCATCATGAGTGCGTCTTTCCTTCCCCCGGGGATGGTCCTGCCAGGATGTATCCATCCCCCGCCGAAATAAGGTAAGTTCTTGGCAAGCCTAAACACCCCATTGCAGTCCCCTCCACTCCCCAAACCCCACCCTCCCCAGTCTTCACCCTCAAATCTCCAGAAGTTTCCCCAACCTGGAGTTGGCAACCCTATGCCAAAAAAAAAAAAAAGGGCGAGGGCAGTTCTTAACCTGCCCAAACAGCAAGCATTCCTCATTCGACTGGTATGGAGGTTGAACAGATCCCAAAGTATATCACAGAAATAAAACATTTTTGGTGGCAGTGCAGGGGTATCTTTCCACATACCACCATTTTTTTTAAAAAAGGCAACATTTTTATTATACATTTTTCCTTTAGCAATACAGGATTAGAACAGCAGGGGGAAAAAAACTAGGGAGGAAGAATATTTTGTCAATTTCACTCGTTATGCGCTACTGGGGTAAAAACGACCCTGATGCCGCCAGTGTACACTGCAATTCACAATGAATACACAGAAGATTGACATCACTACAGTTAGAACCATGGCATCATGAAGTTGGAAGGGACCTCCAGGGTCATCTAGTCCAACCCCCTGCACAATGCAGGAAATCTACAAATACCTCCGTCTCCCACAGACACCCCCAGTGATCCCTGCTCCATGCCCAGAAGAGGATAAAAACCCTCCAGGATCCCTGGCCAAACTGGCCTGGAGGAAAATGACTTCCTGATCCCAGAGTGGCAATCAGCATTTCCCTGGGCGTGTAAGAAAGGGACCATGAGAACCGCAAGTGAGAAGTTGATAAATTTAGAGAGCGTGACGCTGCAAAACAAGGCTGTATACATTTTTCCCCACTTCCCTGTCTAAACAACCCCTAGTCTTCGTAAAAACTCAGGTTTCCTCATCAGCATGATTGAATTCAGGGCTCTTTTTGCAGCAGGAACTCCTTTGCATATTAGGCCACACACCCCCTAATGTAGCCAATCCTCCAAGAGCTTACAGAACTCTTCTTACAGGGGCTACTGTAAGCACTTGGAGGACTGGCTACATTAGGGGTGTGTCGCCTAATATGCAAAGGAGTTCCTGCTACAAAAAGAGCCCTGATTGATTGTTACTAATATTGCCAGCAGAGGCTGTCCAACACGCATGTATTCACTAGATATGGGTGTGGCTGTCCCCCATAATCCATTTGAGACTGGACTCCTGACCACCCAAGGCCCGGTGTGAAATCAGTATGGATCAGCCCCTACAAGCCTCCAGGCACTGATGCAAGTCAATGACATCATTGCCGTGCGCCAAGGTTTGGAGGCTTCCATCCTTGCTGCAGTCTTCATGTCATGAAATCACCCACACATCATATCGTTCATCGGGGATGGGGAGAAAGTTCAGGTGAACTTCTAGATAACGGCAAAGACTACGGGAGGGACGTTGGGCCAGTACCTTACTGCACATGCACAGGATTTCCAGGGAAGCTAAGAACTGTGGGAAATGAGTCCTCTGGCTTCCTAGGAAATCCATTTGTTTAATGCTGGAGAGACTGGAGCTGGGGGGAATGCCCGTCCCTGCTGGGGATGCACAGAGATGCTGATGTTAAAAGCCCCGAGAACAAGTTTAGTTCTCTAGATATAACCTGTGGGTCTCTAGACTGGCTCCAAAGTTGACCTTAAGGTAGAGTTTAACTCTGATGCAAGGTGACTTCTCTTGGCTCAAGGAGTTTTGCTCTGCGTTCCACCATCATCGGAAGCCAGGCCTGTAGCTACAGCGGGGCATCTCGGGGCCTGGCCCCCGGACTTCCTGCCAACGCCCCCTGGACTTCCCATCCAGCCCAGGCCCTCTAGTGTCCAATTTTTTTATTTTATTTATGGCGCTCCCTTGGGAGTGTGTGCAGGGTGCCTCCCAACTTATTTAAAGGCCCCCTGAATTTAAAAAATCCTGGTTACAGGCCTGTATGGAAGCTCGCACTGACAGCAGCATGGAACCTCTGGGTTCAATCTCATATGAACATTTTCCTAATTACTCTTGTATTATCATCAGCAGCAGCAGTGTGTTTGGCTAAGCAGGAAAACTTCCCGGTTCCTCAGAGATGAACGGAGGGCCAGGAAGAGACCTAGTTCATGAGTGGAGGAGAGCGAGGTGGGAATGAGATGCTGAAATGGAGTGGACCATGTCAGGCTGCTGGTGGAAGATCATGGAGGAATGGATACCAGGATGGCTCCCCATTGTTAAAATTTCTCTGCAGATGCAGAACCTGGGGAGCAAAGAGAACGGGGAGCACCTTTCCTCCTGCTGTGCTGGTTTTCTGTCTGCAGGGGAATAGTCAAGGTAAGGCCGCATTGGGGGTTTCCCGCCTCCTCCTCCTCCCGCACTTGAGCTCTGGACTGAAAACAAGCCACGAAGCAGCAAGCGGAGCTGATGATGGCTCAGCTGAGCAACCAATTGGATGGAAAATGGAATGGATACCCAGTAGTCATACCATTCGCCTGGTGGCGAGGGCAGTCACCTGCCCCTGTTCTGAGCCTGCCCTCAATAACCTGAGGAGCAGGAAAAAAATTGGGGGTGGATGGGACTGTCTAGGACTTTCTTCCAATGCCTATCATAAAGACCATAAGGAAATTTGTAGAGCAACATGGAGACTGTGACATCACTTTGCAGTGACGTTCTAGGAAATCCTCCAATCTCTACTGTAAAGACCATAGAGATTATGGAGATTCCTAGAGCATCACTATGAAGTGATGTCACATGCTTCATCCTGCTCTAGGAAGTTCCCCAATCCCTATGATAGAGACCATAGAGACTGGGTGGATTCCTAGCACATTACCCAAAAGTGATGTTATATTCCCGCCCAAACTCCATCCTCCCCACTGCCTCAAAAATCTCCTGGCATTGGCTGGTTCAGGGTTGGAAATACTAATACACAGTGACTTTCAACACTACCCTAAACTTAGCTGAGGGATAAAGAATTTACAATGCAAGGCTTGGAAGAGATGCACTGACCCTCATTCTTTCCACCAATGTTCACAATCCACTTAGCACATTTTTGCGCAAGCTCCACTGAAACCAACAGTGGTGATGCAAGAGCATAGATCCAATTCCCCACATCTTGGTTCAGTGGAGCCCACAGCAAAGGTGAGCCTACATTATCCCCGTCCCTCCTTACCTTCGGCGATTCCTTGTAGGGCTCGCTATAAAGGCTGCGTATCCTCCTGCGCTCGAGCAATTTGTTATCCGCCGGACCGAGTTTCGCACTCTCTGCAGTAAACTGGGCACTATAGCTGGTTTCTTGAACCATCTTCTCCTCCGGAGGCTTGTACAGGCTCTTGGCTCTGATGGCTTTCACCGGCTTGATGTCTGTCCATGGTCGGAATTCATTTCTGGTGGAAGGTGGAGGAGGAGTGAGAAATGAACAAGAAAACGATCGGCAGGAAAGCCCAACAAATAGCATTAACGGGCACTGCTGGCATTTACTAAGCAGCTGCCCAGCCTTCCCAAGTTCATGAACCGATGAAGCCCCCTTACAGACTACATTCGAGTCCAGCAGCACCTTAGAGATTGACAAGATTTTCAGGGTATAAGCTTTCGAGACTCAAAGCCCCCTTTGTCAGATAGGGACCTCCATTCCTACTTGTATCTGATAAAGGGAGCTTCGACTCTTGAAAACATATACTCTCAAAACCTTGTTGGTTTCTAAGGTGCTGCTGGACTCGAATCTAGTTCTTCTGCTGAAGACTGACATTGCTACACCCTGAAGGTAAGGGTAAAGGCTTCCCTTGCTCGAAAGCCGGTCGAATCCAACTCTAGGGGTGCAGTGCTCATCTCCGTTTCCGAAGAGCCAGCGCTGTCTGAAAACGTTTCCGTGGTCACGTGGCCGGCATGACTAAACACCAAGGTGCACGGAACACTGTTACCTTCCCATTGAAGTGGTAACTATTTATCTACTTGCAATTTCTTGCTTTTGAACTGCTAGGTTGGCAGGAGCTAGGACCAGAGGTGGGAGCTCACTCTGTCATGCAGCACTCGCGTGTCGAACTGCTAAACTACTGACCTTCCATTCTGCAGTTCAGCATCTTAACCACTTAGCCACCACAGTCCTTACCCCCTGAAACCATCTCCCATATATCGAGTCAGATCATTGGTCCGTCTCGTTCAGATTGCATGTTCCGATTGCCAATTCCTCTCCAGGATCTCAAGCTAGAGAAAACCAAGTTAGCTGAGATCCTTTAACAGGAGATGATGCCAGAACCTTCTGCATGCAACACAGGGGCTTGCCCACCGGAGCTGTGGCCCCACCATGTCTGTGCTACGCACGAAACAGCCTCGTACCGAGTGAGGCCGCAAACCCATTTCACTCTGCATTGTCTCCTCTCACCGCCAACGTTTCTCCAGGGTCAGGCAGAGAAAGTTCTTTCCCAAGACTCGTCATGCAAGTGAGTCACACAGTTAAAAAAAAGTGCTTACATCACCCACATGGCCACCATGACGGATTTCAGTAATGTGCACACGGCTCAGAACTTAATTCCAGGCACGCGGTGGCTCAATTTGGATCGGGGCCGGGGGTGTGGTGCCTGCAGGCAGCCTGCTGAGGTTTCCCCCTGCACACCATTTGCCCAACCTGAAAGGTCCCCTCCCTGGGTGACTTAATATTGTGCAAGTATCGCTGAGCACAAAATGGCTGCTGCCCTAATTTCTGGTTCTCAGCTGGTGTTCCCTCAAGCTCCTCCCCTCCAGAGACCCACAAACCAGATATAGAGTGGTAAGATTTTGCGGCAAGATAAGCTGCCCCTGCATAATCGCTGTTCGTCACACAGCAGATTGAATGCCTGGTGGAAGAGCTTCGTCTTGCAGGCCCTATGCCACTGATCTCCATGAAATGCTGTGCCTGGGGGATGGGGACCTTGGGGAATTACAGGAGGCACGGTTGCCATGAGAGGCTAAACTTAGCAACCAGAAGGAGGGACACAGGGGGGGTGCACATGATGTCAGCTGTGCCCCTTTGTCATTTCTGGGGGAACCCCCGGAAATGACATGGCGTAGCTCTAGGAATTGGCGGAAACTCTATGGTAAAACCACAGAGCCTCTGGCTACATAGGGTAGCTCTGGAAATTGCTGGAAGCTCTATGGTTTTGCCCAGAAGTGACATGTGGATGCAGCCAACATCATCTTAATATTTTTTCCTTCTGGCTGCTACTTGGAGTGAGAGCAAGCAACGAAGGCTGCCAGTGCAAGTCCTCCTGCCAAAGCAAGAGGCTGGTCAGCCCTAACCTGGTGGGGGATCTGTAGTGGGAAAGGGGAATTGGCAGAAATTGCCAATTTGAAAGAGCCAGTTTGGTGTAGTAGTTAAGAGCGGCGGACTCTAATCTGGGAGAATGGGGTTTGATTCCCCACTCCTTCACATGCAGCTGCTGGATGACCTTGGGCAAGCCATAGTTCTGTCAGAGCTGTCCTTGAAAAAGAGCAGTTTCTGTCAAGAGCTCTCTCAGCCCCACCTACCTCACAGGGTGTCTGTTGTGGGGAGAGAAAGGGAAAGGAGATTGTAAGCCACTCTGAGTCTCCAAGTGAAGGGGGGGATATAAACCCACTTCTCCTCCTCCTCTTCTATTTAGTCTGGATCCAACCCAGAATTTAGAACCAGGGTACAACCAGCAAGGCATCTCCCTGGAGCCACTGAATTTTAACAGGAAAAACATCGATGGGAATGGATGTTGTTGACAGATGCCACATGCCTTTATTTAAAGGCAGATCAATCTATTTCACAGTCTATGTGAGTGACAGCTGCCGATTGGCCACCAAACCTTTGATTCCTTCCCCAGGGCAGAAACACACCCATTAATTAAAAGCTAGCCGGGTGTTTAATATTCAACACAGACTGTAGACCATCATCTAACAGCTTGTTAATCACGGCAGACGACATTAGGAACAGGGAGCGGCGGCTAATTTATAAATCGCATTTGCACACAAATGACGTTCTTACTTGCATTAATGAGGCAGGCATCGGAGTCTCGATCCCATAAAGGGAAATTCTTATGCAGATGCAAGTCTGTATGCAAAAGAAGGATCCATGCATAGAATCATAGAGTTGGAAGGTACCTCCAGGGTCATCAACCCCCCCGCACAAAGCAGGAAATTCACAAATACCTCCCCCTCCATACCCGTAATGTGGTATTTTGCTAGGGCTGCCAGCTTTGGGTTGGGAAATTCCTGAAGATTTTGGGGGTGCAGCCTGGGGAAGGCAACGTTTGGGAAGTGAATGGACCTGTGGTGTAGTGAATGGCCAGTTTGGTGTAGTGGTTAAGTGCGCAGACTCTAATCTGGGAGAACCGGGTTTGATTCCCCCACTCCTCCATTTGCAGCTGCTAGATGACCTTGGGCAAGCCATAGTTCTGTCAAAGCTGTCCTGGAGACAGCAGTTCTGGAAAGAGCTCTCTCAGTCCCACCTATCTCGTAGGGTGTCTGTTGTGGGGACGGGAAGGGAAAGGGGTTCATAAGCCGCTCTGAGACTCCTTCGGGTAGTGAAGGGCGGGGTATAAATCCAATCTCTTCTTTTTCTCTCTCTCTCCTTCTCTCTCTCTCTCTTCACCCGAAGAAGAAGAAGAGATTGGATTTATACCCTGCCCTTCACTACCTGAAGGAGTCTCAAAGCGGCTTACAGTCTCCTTTCCCTTCCCCTCCCCACAACAGACACCCTGTGAGGTAGGTGGGGCTGAGAGAGCTCTTTCAAGGACTGCTCCTGAGAGAACAGCTCTGAAAGAACTTGTGACTGACCCAAGGTCACACCAGCGGCTGCATGTGGAGGAGTGGGGAATCAAACCCGGTCCGCACTCCTAACCACTACACCAAACTGGCTCTCAATCTTCTTCTTCTTCTAAGTGGGATATAACGCCATAGAGCCCACCCTCCAAAGCCGCCCGTTTTCACCAGGGGAACTGATCTCTGTAACCCGGAGATCAGATGTAATTCCGGGATCTCTCCAGCCACCCTTTGGAGACACTGGTAAGAAAAGTTCTGGCTGTTTTGGAGCCGTGTTTGCGAGCCTCGTGGAAGCACAGAACGGAAGAGAAGTCGGCTGACAACCTCCGTCGTTCCCAGTTTTCAACGAGGTCAAATCACAGCGTGGGCACTGGTTGGTTGGAATACGTGGAGTCCACTTGTTGAATGAATGAGTGAGACCGTATCAGCAGCTTATGAGAAGAAGAGGAGATTGGATTTATACCCTGTCCTTTGCTACCCAAAGGAGTCTCAGGACACCGAAAGGTCACGGTTGCATTTTTGATACGTCGAGATTGAGGAATCTATTGCATTACATAAATTTAGCTGTTTATATAAATTGCCATTTTTGCCGTTTTCCATGGTGCGTGTACTTAGTTCGCTCCCGCCAGCCTAACCGTTCGGGTTTTTTTTTTAATTTTTAATTTTAATTTAAGAATTTAATAACGGAGACGGACAAAGACCTGGCCACGGAAGAGGGTGCTGCTGCTGCCATCAAATCAACTTACGATTTCAGAGATCGAAAGCCTAGGTAAAGGCGGAAGGACTCTGAAAATTGCCTTTATGAAGCAAGCTGTTGGGGATGCTCTGGAATCCTCTCATATCAAGTAACAAACTAATACATTAGGTGAGATAGAGGCTCTGGTCACACGGCAAAGGACATGCGCTTTGTTCCCGGTTTATTTAAATCGGGAACATTTTTATTCGCATTGGGCTGTCTACATGCAGCCAGCCCCTCTTTCCCAGCACCCGCTTGCCTGCTGCTGCGCCGTCCTTCCAGGCGATCCTGCCGGCCACGGGGAGGCTTGGGCGGCTGCAGCTCCTGCCGACACTTTGGGGGGGGGTGCTGCCGCCACCGCTGCCGCCATTGCCCCACGAAAATAGACTCCGCCGTCTCTGCCATCCTCCTTGCCGGCCCCATCCAGGCTGCCGGAGCCTCCGCCTCTCGTTCCCGCCTCCAGGGCCGTCTTCGTGTTTTTTGGTTTTTTTTAAGCTTCTGGTTTGAGCGCTTGACAAAACATGCGCTTAATAAATCCATTATTAAACGTTAAATGGATTTATTAAGCGCATGTTTGCTCAAGTGCTCAAACCGGAAGCTTTTTTTAAAAAAAAAAGCACAAAGAGCATTCAGACGGCCCTAATCGCAATCCTTGTGAGAGATGGGCTGTCCACATAGGCAAAATCGCGAAATCAAAGCGGAAGTGCCAGGAAAACACTAGATTTTCCAGGGGTCAGGAAAACCCGGAAGCATTGCGCGAATAAGCCTGCTTCGGGGCGGGAGGCGGATTGGCGTGTGTGAACGTGAAACTGACATGTGCAAGGAAACAGCAGCGAATCCCGATCAAAACGGCAGTGTGACCGGACCCAGACAGAAATTACAGTATGCATTGTTTTACTAACACAAATACTAACAGTTGGTTTAACTGGGATATGATCTCCTCCTCTTGGGTTTTTAGTATAGTGTGGGTATACTTTTCTTTCTCCATAGATGTAGTTTCCCCCTCCCTATTTTTTCTTTGTAGTTCTAGTTGTATAGTAAAAAAGCAATAAAAAATCCCCTTCGGGGGGCAAAAAAAAAAAAAAAAAAGAATTTAATAACAATACAGATGAAGTACAAAAATAGGTTAGAAAAACACGGTTAATGCTTAACTACGTCCAGGCTGAAGATGCCAGAGAACTGTATCACAAACCACAAAACATCTCCTAAGGCAACAATCATATAATAAATACACATCTTTACAGGCAAATTTTAAATCAGTGTTCTGAAAGTAACTTCAGGTATTATCTTAGATCTAAGCCAAATAATGTTTCAGGCTCGAGTTTCAAAAGTATATCACTGATTTTATAACGGATTTGCTGGAATTACATTAGATTCAACCATGTAGTTAATGAGTGAATACCAGGATGCTATAATTTTTTTTTTTCAGATTTGCTGGAGGAGAGATTGAGTGTGCTAAGTGATATTTTGGACAGAATGAAGTGGTCCCAAATACGATTTTGCCAGGATTGGATCGTGGGGGGAAGTTTGTCCAGCCATGCCGCGGCTATGGTATTCCTGGCTATGGCTAACAAAGCCCCAGCTCTTTCCAACCTAGCAGTTCGAAAGCAAGAAATTGCAAGAAGATAAATAGGTACTGCTTTGGTGGGAAGGTAAAGCACTCCGTGCGCCTCGGCATTTAGTCACGCTGGCCACATGACCATGGAAATGTCTTCGGACAGTGCTGGCTCTTCGGCTTGGAAACGGAAACAAGCACTGCCCCCTAGAGTCATATTTGACTAGCTTTACTTTTACCTTTATACTTAGTTTGACAACCTATCCCATGATTTCTCTACTTTTCCTTTCCCCCGTGGAGACCGGCAGTCCTATATTGTGCACATGGGTCCTTGGCCAGCATTGAGCAACCCGGATTATATGCACAGTTACCAATGCTGAATTTGCAATTGCATACACTCATGTTAACACTGAAATCGGACAGAGACGTACAACCTAGGTGGTCCTGCATGACCCATTTCAGATCTATATGAATGCTCCCCCCCCCAAATCCCATGTGCATCATGTGCAGTGCGACATAGATGGGAAGACACCACTGTTGTAGAAGATGCAGAATCGATACTTTGTCCCAGTACTAAGAAGGCAATTGATTGGTTCCTCCTCACTAGCTCTTCCATTGCACTAATGAGCACTGTGTAAAGTCCCACTGGGAGAGTGTGACAAGCATCTATTGACCCATGCCAGTGTTGTCAATGACCATCAAAAGGGATTTCCTTCACTCCCAATGAAATGGATCAAGAGGGGTAGTGTCGTTAGTCTGTCTGTAGCAGAAGAGAGCCAGAGTCCAGGAGCACCTTTAACAAAATAGGTGGCAGGGGAGGAGCTTTTGGGAGTCACGGCTTCAAATGCAGTGACTCACGAAAGCTGCCACAAATCTTAATAGTCTTTAAGGTGCTCCTGGGACTCTTGCTCGTCCCAATGGAATGTTTAGGATGTTTTTTTTTTTAGTTTTCTTTTTGTTTAACTTCACAGTTTGCAAGCACAATGCTGATGCTCTTTCAGCGTGGGCCGTCCCGATTAACATCAAATGCAAACAGAAAATGCCTTGAAGCCGGTCTCTCTATGTATAACCTGAAGGACGAGCTCTTCCTTGACTATCCAGCCTGCCAGTTAAGATCTGCCTACCAAGCCCTGCTCTCTGGGCCCCTGGCTGCAGAAGCGGGTAGCAATTAAGAGACGGGGGCTTTTCAGTGGTGGCTCCTTGAGAAGAAGAAGAGATTGGATTTATACCCTGCCCTTCACTACCCAAAGGTGTCTCAGAGCGGTTTACAAACTCCCTTCCCTTCCCCTCCCCACAACAGACACCCTGTGAGCAGTGTTCCCTCTAGGCTGAGTTAGTGTGAGCTAGCTCACAGTTTCTTAGCATCCGGCTCACAGATTTTTGCCTTCGCTCAGGAAGGATGGCTCCAGAGCAATCCAGAGCAAACTAATTTATACAGTGGCCAAATTGCTCACTCGCAATTTTCATACCAGTAACTCACAAAATAGAATTTTTGCTCACAAGACTCCATAGCTTCGAGGGAACATTGCCTGTGAGGTGGGTGGGGCTGAGAGAGCTCTTGACAGAAACGGCTCTTTTTCAAGAACAGCTCTTGTCAGAACTATGGCTTGCCCAAGGTCATCCAGCCAGGTGCGAGTGGAGGAGTGGGGGAATCGAACCCGGTTCTCCCAGATTAGAGTCCGCGCACTTAACCACTACACCAAACTGCCATTACAGTGCCCCCTTTAGGCTCTCTTGGCACCTACTTTTGTTATATTTAAGGCACTGGGGTTGCCAGTTCTGGGTTAGGAAATACCTGGATGTTTTGGGGGGTGGAGCCTGAAGATTGTGAGGTTTGGGGAGGGGAGGAACTTCAATGGGGTATAGGATTGGGAAATAGAATCATAGAATGTTAGAGTTGGAAGGGACCTTGCAGGTCATCTAGTCTAACCCCTGCATTCTGCAGGAGCATAGCCGAAAGAGAGCCCTACAACATAACCGAAAGATGGTCGTCCAACCTCCGCTTGAAAACGCCCAGTGAAGGAGCATCCACCACCTCCCGAGGCAGTCCATTCCACAGCTCAACCACTCTTACATTTAGGAAGTTCCTCCTGATATTTAGCAGGTAACGACTCCCTTGTAATTTCCACCCATTAGATCTAGTCTTGCAATCTGGAGCAAGAGAGAATAGATCTGCTCCGTCTTCTACACGACAGCCCTTCAGATATATGAAGACTGCCATAATGTCCCCTCTAAGCCTTCTCTTTCCCAGGCTAAACATACCCAACTCTTTCAGCCTTTCCTCGTAAGACTTGGATTCCAATCCTCTCACCATCCTGGTTGCCCTCTTCTGGACCCGCTCGAGCTTGTCGATATCCTTCCTAAAATGTGGTGCCCAAAACGGGACACAGTCCTCCAGGTGAGGCCTGGCCATAGCAGAATAGAGCAGAATACCTAGAGATTGGGTGGGTGCCGGAAGAGGATGGAATTTGGTGTGTGTGAGTGTGTGTGGGGGTCTTCACTGGAATATAATGTCATAGAGCCCACCCTCCAAAGAAGCCATTTTCTCCAGGGGAACTGGCGGTCAGTTGTCATCCGTGGAGATCTCCAGCCACCATCTGGGAGGTTGGCAACCCTATACCAGTCCGAAACATTTCTGTTTGCCCAGGGTTAAAAATAAAGCAGTTTAATCTTTTTTCCTTAGCTTTTCTCCACTTCTAGCCTGATGATGATTTATGGATACTCTTAGGCTGCTCGACGTTTGTCTGATGCCGTTCTTGTGCCCCTGGTTTCAAGAACTCAAATACATTTTAAAAGAAAAATATGAATTTATTGTGTGTGTTTTTTAACTTACGAACTGTCCGGAGCAGGTCTCTGGAAAGACAGCGTACGTGTTCTCAAATAAATTACTCAGCCCAATTTATCCCTTCATACAGGACTTCTTTTTGTAGAAAAAGCCCAGCAGGAACTCATTAGCATAATAGGCCACACCCAATAGCAGGAACACATCAGCATATTAGACCACACCCCTAACAGCACGGCTCACTAGCCTGCGGGGGTTCCTTAGTTTCCGAAGGGATTCTAAAGCTGAACTGTTCAAGTCGGCCTTCGGGGGTTAATCGGGTGCTCTGGGCTAATTTGATAACGGTACGGTGCCAAGTCATATATTTTTAATATTTTGTAAGAACATAAGAGAAGCCCATATTGGATCAGGCCAATGGTCCATCCAGTCCAACACTCTGTGCCACACAGTGGCCAGAAATACCAGGTGCCATCAGGACGTCCAGCAGTGGGGCCAGGACACTAGAAGCCCTCCCACTGTTGCCCCACCCCCAAGCACCAAGAAGACAGAGCATCCCTTGCTACCAGACTGAGAGTTCCTATCTAATAAGAACATAAGAGAAGCCCACATTGCATCAGGCCAATGGCCCATCCAGTCCAACACTCTGTGTCACACAGTGGCCAGAAATACCAGGTGCCATGAAGAGGTCCAGCAGTGGGGCCAGGACACTAGAAGCCCTCCCACTGTTGCCCCCTCCAAGCACCAAGAAGACAGAGCACCACTTGCTACCAAACTGAGAGTTCCTGAGAGTCACTGTACATTGGATGGGCCTCCCTGCTGCTCCTGGTAAGCCCATCCACCCCCCACTGGTTGTCAGGAGGGACCTGGCAGTTCTCTGCCCTGCTCATAAGTGCATCTGACTGGCACTTGCTGGGCACAGAATGCTGGATTTAATTGGCCTTTGGCCTGATCTAGGCAGGCCCTTTGGAACAGGCTCCAGCCTAATCTGGCCCGCTGTTCAACCGTCCGTTTTTCTCACCGAGCCAGACGGAAGCGTCCTTTTCTAGCCCTGATGCAAGGATGAGGGAAGCCTTTCCGGCGTGACACAGAAAAAAGGTGCATGGTTAAGTGATCCTTCACCGAACGCTCCATCTCGCATGCCTCACAAAGACAAAAGGCCCGTGAATTATGCATCAAACACGTGCAAGAGTTTGTTTGTTACGGGCTTCTGCTCAGCTAGCTATAGCTTCACAATGGAGATTGCTTAGAGCCCCCCACAATGTCAGGGTGGCACGAGAAAATTTGGGATCAGTTTATAACGGGGGAAATGACACAGAACTTGAAAATGAAATCCCAAATGTCACATTATTCCTTATTTACACAGATGTGGCTCCCCATATTAAGCTTTTCTTTTTGCTGAACGTGACATCTTACCTAGCAACTCGGTGTATCAGGATACGATTTTCCTACAATAGTTCACATTTGAACTGGAAACATGGCCTGACTGTTCACCTTTTGTATTCTGTGCATTTGTGACTTGGTTGTTTATTAAGGTAAAGGTAAAGGTTCCCTTGCTCGAAAGCCAGTCGAATCCGACTCTAGGGTTGCGGTGCTCATCTCCGTTTCAAAGCCGAAGAGCCAGCGCTGTCCGGAGACATTTCCGTGGTCATGTGGCCGGCATGACTAAACACCAAGGCGCACGGAACGCTGTTACTTTCCCACCGAAGTGGTACCTATTTATCTACTTGCAATTTCTTGCTTTATTATTTATTATGCTTTATTATTTATTATTATTATTTATTATTGCTTTATTATTTATTATGCTTCATTAATTGTGGATTCTTGAATTGATAATCCTATAAGATTTCATACAGAAGGTTGTTATTTTTTGGTGTTTAAATTTTTGATTATTTTGTATTCTGATTGTTACTTAATATGTGTATGCGGAAAAAACCTTAAAATATAAATCAAAAAAAAAAACCCGTGCAAGTAGCTGAGAGCGAACCGAGTTACACAGATGTCTGCAAACGGAGGAGAACAGCTTTAGAAGGCTTTAAAAGGGGATTAGATACATTCACGGGGGAGAGATCTATCAGGGAACCTCCACATTCAGAGGCACTAAACCTCTGATTCCCAGAGCCAGGAGGCAACATCAGGGGGAGACCTCGGCCTCTCTGCCCTGTTGTTGGCCCTCCAGAGGAACCAGCTGGCCACTGTTTGAGACAGAAGGCTGGACTAGGTGGACCCTCCCTGGTCTGACCCAGCAGGGCTCTTCTGGGGTTCTTATTAGGGGAAGGCCTCGGCCTCTCTGCCCTGTTGTTGGCCCTCCAGAGGAACTGGCTGGCCACTGTGTGAGACAGGAGGCTGGACTAGATGGACCCTCCCTGGTCTGATCCAGCAGGGCTATTCTGAGGTTCTTATTAGGGGAAGCTGTTGGCCTCCTTACCCTGTTGCTGGCCCTCCAGAGGACCTGGCTGGCCTCTGTGTGAGACGGGATGCTGGACTAGATGGACCACTGGTCTGATCCAGCAGGGCTCTTCTTGGGTTGGCCTTGACCTCTTATCAGGGGATGGCCTCGGCTCTTCTTGGGTTCTTATCATGGGATGGCCTCGGCCGCTCTGCCCTGTTGCTGGCCCTCCAGAGGAACTGGTCGGCCACTGCGTGAGGCAGGATGCTGGGCTAGATAGGCCACTGGTCTGATCCAACAGGACTCTTCTTAACAACAAATGATAGCTGGATTATATGCAGTAAAAGGAAAGAAGGCTGTGCTGATTCGTCAGCTACAAGCACCACTACAGTGTGTGAGGCTAACGCTTTTCCACAGCGATCATCCTTCCTGCAGAGTTTTGACCAGAATGCTAGAGCACTGCCGCATGATGTCCCCGGCGTGATGACATCACTTCCACATGACATCATCAGGCCAGCGACGTCGGGAGCCCTCCCAATCCTGGAAGGCTCCCTCCCACCCCCCGTCGGCAGAACAATTGGAGCTGGTGACCCAAAATCTTCAGGCAGAGAGGGCAACCCAAACTCCCTCTAGCATAAAGAAAAAAACCCAAATCTCGCACACTCTCACACTCAGGTGTAAAACCAGTCATGATAGTGGAAAACTGGCCAGTTGGCAACCCCGGCTCGGGTGGGTGGAACTTGTCATGCCCCCCACTTTGAGAAAACACTTTCCATGGCACGCCAGCCTCCAGGTGGGAAACAATATGAACGGTAACAGCCCAAAACAAATAATGAACCAGAAAACAGGCTGACACACAGCGCTTTAGGACGAAATGAAATGCAATCTCTAACATATTTAACAATGTTATTTTGTAGTAGTTATTAACATATCCACAATGTGGCATACTCTTTTTGCATCAACACACCAAAAGTACAGAAAAATAGTGGGTTGACAAAACTCCCCGGAGTTGACTTTTCGTTTCGTTCCCAACTTCATCCGGACACACTGAAGCACCGTGGAAATTTCTCTAGAGAACCTATTCATAGTATCTTCATATGATATTCCATGTCATGATTTCAAGTACTAGAATGTATCCTCATACGTTTTACTGGAAAATCTTGTCCCGGGCATACAAACTTTCCCGGGAAAAGCTGCTCTTCTCCACCAACAATTTATGCACCCATAGAACTGTTAACTCTCCAAGGTGCCACGGGACTTCTGTTTAGGGTTGCCAACCTCCAGGTGGGGCCTGGGGATCTCTCGGGATTACAACTGACCTCCTGACTGCAGAGATTAGTTCCCCTGGAGGAAATGGCAGTTTCAGAGGGTGGACTCTATGGCATCAGACTAGGGTCTGGGAGACCCAGGTTCGAATCACCGCTCTGCCACGGAAGCTTGAAATGGGAGTTACCAGTCAATATGTATAGGTAGGGTTCGGTCCTTGCATCTGTTATTATGCTGTATGCTAATTTGCCTCTCACCCTCTGTCTATATGTATGGACTGGCAATTATGACAACCGATCTCCAGGCAACGGAGAGAAGTTCCCCTGGAGAAAACGGCTGCTTTGAAAGGAGCAGAGGTGTCAAACTCGTTTGTTACGAGGGCCAGATCTGACATAAAAGTTACTTTGTCGGGCCGGGCCACATCGGCCATAAAATGTAACACCGGGTACCAGAGATATAAACTTTATAAATGATACAGGCAAACCTTATGAACGATATTATTTTTTACTCAAAAATGCAACCAAAACAAATTGATTCCTAGGTGGAAGAAGAAGAAGAAGAGATTGGATTTATACCCTGCCCTTCACTACCCAAAGATGTCTCAGAGCGGCTTACAAACTCCTTTCCCTTCCCCTCTGCACAACAGACACCCGGTGAGGTAGGTGGAGCTGAGAGAGCTCTTGACAGAAACGGCTCTTTTTCAAGAACAGCTCTTATCAGAACTATGGCTTGCCCAAGGTCATCCAGAAGAAGAAGAAGAGGAAGAGATTGGATTTATCCCCCGCCCTTCGCTACCCAAAGGTGTCTCAGAGCGGCTTACAAACTCCTTTCCCTTCCCCTCCCCACAACAGACACCCGATGAGGTAGGTGGAGCTGAGAGAGCTCTTGACAGAAACTGCTCTTTTTCAAGAACAGCTCTTGTCAGAACTATGGCTTGCCCAAGGTCATCCAGAAGAAGAAGAAGAAGAAGAAGAAGAAGAAGAAGAGATTGGATTTATACCCTGCCCTTCACTACTCAAAGGTGTCTCAGAGCAGTTTACAAACTCCCTTCCCTTCCCCTCCCCACAACAGACACCCTGTGAGGTAGGTGGGGCTGAGAGAGCTCTGACAGAAATGGCTCTTTTTCAAGGACAGCTCTTGTCAGAACTACGGCTTGCCCAAGGTCATCCAGCCAGCTGCAAGTGGAGGAGTGGTGGAATCAAACCTGGTTCTCCCAGATTAGAGTCCACGCACTACACGACACTAAAAGCAATTGATTTACTGGGGAATCCACAAAACCCCCGATAAGCGTATTTAATCATACACAAGACTAGGGTTTTTCCTTCCCCCCCAGCCATTTCCTTTCGTCTCTTGACAGCTTTGACCACACACACCTTTCCTTGTGTGCACCTGCGTGCCCGCTTCCCCGCCTCTTGCGCCAGTTGCTTGTGGGCCAGGTAAGAGCCCCCAGGCTGCATGTTTTGATACCCCTACTCTACGGCATAATTCCCCCTGAAGTCCCTCCCCTCCCCAAACCCCGCCCTCCTCAAGCTCCACCCCCCAAATCTCCAGGTATTTCTTCACCCAGAACTGGCAACCCTAGTTAGCAATAACACCCAAGCGTCAATTGCATCTGAGTTCAGATCCGGAAGCCCGATCTTGCAGATGGAATGCGGACCAAAACCGCCAAGTATGTGCACTTTTCCTTCACAAATGTTTGATTTGTTGCTACTCCATACCCACAAGCCCCGGGCTGGATCGAGCCGTGCATTCAATGCCTCGGCGATGCACGCCGGTGACTCTTCTTTGTTGATTAAAACCCATTTTCTACCGGCGGAGGGTTATTCCATATGGAAAAGAATCGCTGGAGCCGGTTTATTTATAGCTAATTGCATCCCAGGCCGGCGGCTGCGCAAAACCCCAGGGCTGCCCCTCGGGGGAGTCTGCGAAACGGGCTGGGCGACAGATGGCCGACTTGTAAGGCCATGCGCTCGTTCAACATCCGCAGCAAAAGACTGGCTGATCGAGAGCAGCGACACCCTTGGATGGCCATTTGCAAGGTCACAGGTGTGGCCCGTCCAGAGGCGCTCATTGAAACTCAAAAACCCGGACGGCCTGATGCGACACAAAGCAATGCTTTCCTTAAAAAAATTAACGGGTGTCCGTCCAGTATGATCTCTCCCTGGTAAGCTCAAATGGAGCCACTGGGAAAGACAATCACACTGGGAAAAGCCGAAGGCAGAGGGGAAAGAGGAAGCCCCAGAATGAGATGGATACCATCACGGAAATTAAAGAGGACTGCGAAGTTCTCGGAAGGCAGCTGAAGGCCTTGGGGGCACAGGCGGTATTCTCTTCTGCCCTTCCAGTCAAAGGAAGAGGCGTGCGAAGAGGACAGACCATACTCGAGGCAAATCGTTGGCTGAGATGGTGGTGCCGGCAGGAGCGCTTTGGGTTCTGGGACCACGGGATAAGTTTGCTTCGAGAAGGCCTTCTAGCACACCTCTCAAGGTCAGGGAAGAAGACGTTCGGAAAGAACCTGCAGAGCTCCATCAGGAGAGCTTTAAGCTGAAGCCGCAAGGGGAAGGGGACGATCAAGATGAGGACTTCAAGTGCGCGGACTCTTATCTGGGAGAACCGGGTTTGATTCCCCCACTCCTCCACTTGCACCTGCTGATGTGACCTTGGGTCAGTCACAAGCTCTGGCACAGCTGTTCTCTCAAGGACAGTTTCTGTCAGAAGTTCTCTCAGCCCCACCCATCTCACAGGGTGTCTGTTGTGGGGAGGGGAAGGGAAAGGAGTTTGTAAGTCGCTCTGAGACGCCTTTGGGCTGTGAAGGGCAGGGTATAAATCCAAACTCTTCTTCTTCTTCTTCTTCAATGAAGAAATGAAAACAGTGGGGGCCCCACCTGGATAGGACAGGTCAAACAAAGGTACAAGGCTACAAGTGCCTATATACCAATGCCCGTAGCATGGGTCATAAGAAGGAAGAGCTTGAGATTCTCTTGAAAATGATACATGATATGATACATGAGCCTGCAGTGCGATGTGGCTGTGAAGAAAGCTAATGCACTCTTAGGATGCATTAACAGAAGCCTTGTGTCCAGATCACAGGAGGTGGTAGTCCCACTCTATTCTGCTACGGTCAGGCCTCAATTGGAGTCCTGTGTCCAGTTTTGGGCACCACATTTTAGGAAGGATGTTGACAAGCTCGAGCATGTCCAGAAGAGGGCAACCAGGATGGTGAGAGGGTTGGAATCCAAGTCTTACGAGGAAAGGCTGAAAGAGTTGGGTCTGTTTAGCCTGGGAAAGAGAAGGCTTAGAGGGGACATGATTGCAGTCTTCAAGTATCTGAAGGGCTGTCATGTAGAAGATGGAGCAGATCTATTCTCTCTCGCTCCAGATTGCAAGACTGGATCTAATGGGTGGAAATTACGAGGGAGTCGTTACCGGCTGAATATCAGGAGAAACTTCCTGACTGTAAGAGTGGTTGAGCCGTGGAACAGTCTGCCTCGGGAGGTGGTGGATGCTCCTTTGCTGGACGTTTTCAAGCGGAGGCTGGACGACCATCTTTCGGGTATGTTGTAGGTATGTAGGGCTATCTTTCGGCTCTGCTCCTGCAGAGTGCAGGGGGTTGGACTAGATGGCCTGCAAGGTCCCTTCCAACTCTAACATTCTATGATTCTTTGATTCTAATAGGAATCACTGAGATTTGGTGGGATGATTCTCATGACTGGGGTGTGGTGTGGATGGGTATGAGCTGTTCAAGAAAAAACGGAAGAGTCGAAGAGGAGGCGGAGTGGCACTGTATGTGAATAGAGGGCTAGATTATCAGGAAGTTCTGGTGAATGTGGTTGACAGCCCCGTGGAAAGTATACGGGTGGGAATAAGGGGAGGTAGGGCAAAGGGTATTGTTGTTGGAGTCTGCTACAGACCGCCGGACCAGGGACAAGAAATGGATGCCGCCCTCCTCGAACAGATTGGTAGAGTATCCAGACATCAGAACCAAGGAAGACGCGGCTCTCAGCTCGCAAGACCTGAGCCAGGCTGTTAAGGAAAGGCTGAAAGAGTTGGGTCTGTTTAGCCCGGGAAAGAGAAGGCTTAGAGGGGACACGACTGCAGTCTTCAAGTATTTGAAGGGCTGTCATGTAGAAGATGGAGTGGATCTATTCTCTCTTGCTCCAGTTTGCAAGACTAGATCTAATGGGTGGAAATTACGAGGGAGTCGATACTGGCTAAACATCAGGAGAAACTTCCTGACTGTCAGAGTGGTTGAGCAGTGGAACAGACTGCCTCGGGAGGTGGTGGATGCTCCTTCCCTGGACATTTTCAAGTGGAGGCTGGACGACCATCTTTTGGATACGTTGTAGGTATGTAGGGCTATCTTTCGGCTTCACTCCTGCAGAGTGCAGGGGGTTGGACTAGATGACCTGCAAGATCCCTTCCAACTCTAACATTCTATGATTATATGGTAAGGATAGGATGTTTTCAGGGCTTTTTTTCCTGGAAAAAGAGGTGCCGGAACTCTCAAGGAGGAAACGAAATTCCCAGACTGTAAACTGAAAACTCGTGAATTTTGTCAAAGAGGTTCTGGAACTCCGTTCCGACGCGTTCCCCCAGGGGAAAAAAGCCCTGGATGTCTTGGAGGTCATTAATTCATAGGGTCACCGGAAGTCAGAAGTGACTTCAGGGCATTTACAGGCACACACACCGGGTTTGTTTTTAAGGCAGGTTCCCTTTGCCGCTTTTCGGTTTAGAACCTTGGGTGCCCTCAGAAGAAGACCCTTACGTATCTCTTTGTGATGTCTCCCCCTCCAAAAAACGATAAATGCGACTGAGTCAAGGCCAGTTCTCCAGCCAAGCTGCCCAAGCGACTGCTGGGACAAGGCTGCCAACAGTTCAGGTGGGACCTGGAGATCTCCCAGAATTCAATTGGCAGACCCTGGGAGAGAACACAACACCCACTTATGAACTAGGTTTGCCAGGTCTTACCTGCAAAGTGGGCTTGGTGCAATGACATCGCCCGGACGTGATGTCGTTCCACAGGGCACACGGCAGGGGACGTCCTATCGTTCGAGGGGAAACTCTACGGTAACCATAGATTTTTTTTTCCTTGGATGACAGAGCGTCCCCCAGCAATGTGCCCTGCGCGATGATGCTACCTTTGGGTGATGTCATCACGCCGGGCGCGTTTGTACGGTGAGGGAGGGCAGGGATCCCTCACCGGCCAGCTCGGGGCCGGTGGATCGGGGCCTCCAAAAGCGGGCAAACCCATGCCCCCACTGGGGGAATGGGAACCCTATTATGAACACAGAATGCCCTACATATTGCACGCCACCTGACATAGAGGCCCCTTCTGCACTCCCCTTTTATTTCATGTTCGCTGCGTTGTCCTCTGAGCAATTCTGCACTAAAATCGAATTCAGCCTTCTTTTTAATCCAGGTCTCCCCCCCCCCATTCTGCACTAAAATCAAGTTCAACTTTCTTTTTATTCCTGGTCCCCGCCCCTCGATTCTGCATTACGTTACCTCCCTTCAGTGGTCAGCCCGGTTTCAGCCGGCTGTTACCCCAAGTTATCGGGATGCCGCTGTAGATTTTCCGGGTTGTGTGGCCGTGGTCTTGGCATCGTAGGATCTGACGTTTTGCCAGCAGCTGTGACTGACATCCTCAGAGGTATAACACAGAAAGATGGAGTACTCTCTGCGTCAAGGAGTATCAGTCATGACAATGTGACACAGAGAGTACTCCATCTTTCTGTGTTATACCTCTGAGGATGTCAGTCACAGCTGCTGGCGAAACGTCAGGTCCTACGATGCCAAGACCACGGCCAGACAACCTGGAAAATCTACAGCAGCCAATGAACTCCGGCCGTGAAAGCCTTCGACAATATATCTGGATGCTGTTTCGCCGTGGACTTAAATTAACTCAACTCGAACACTCAGAAAATCCGGAGAGGCAGGCAAATGCAGAAAGGAATACACCCCTAGACCCTCCTGCTCAGATAATAAACATTGCTCAATGCATCGGAGTTCCAGATATTCAGTCTTATACACAATCGGATCCACTGTCAGGCTGAATGTTTCCGCACTTGGCTCTCATCCCCGATTTTATCAGAGTTCAACTCGTGAGATGCGACGCGTACCTTGCATTTATCCCTGGTTCTAACAGCATCCGTGTTAAGCATGCCACTCAACAACAAGATTTCAGCAAAGAAGTGATTTCAACTTTACTTAACAGCAAACTCCAACTCAGGAACACATTACAAAGAAGTGGAGCACAGCTCCCTTTCTAAACTGTCCCGGGCTGTCAAAGCCACACCCACAACAAGTTAAAGACCAATCATAACACAGGGATAAAAGCCAATCAGGACCGTTCCGTCTTTGCTACATTCTCACACAGTGATTGGGTATTTACAATGGTTTCGCAGAAACCAGCCAATGGTAATGCGACATCTGAAGAGCCACATTCAGACTGAAGCTTAACGTAAGAATACATAGGATAGATTCACACTTCAGTACATAACAATCCGTTTATCCAGGGACAAGTATGGGGCGAAACAGGAGGTGGTGGCAGCTACAAGCATGGACAGTTTCAAGAGGGAATTAGATAAACATCTGGAGCAGAAGTCCACCAGTGGCTATTAGCCACAGGGTATAGATGGGAACTCTCAGTCTGGGGCAGGTGATGCCCTCTATTCTTGGTGCTGGAGGGGGCAGCAGTGGGAGGGCTTCTCGTGTCCTGGCCCCACTGCTGGACCTCCTGATGGCAACTGGTATATTTTGGCCACTGTGTGACACAGAGTGTTGGACTAGATGGGCCATTGGCCTGATTCAACACTGGCTTCTCTTATGTTCTTAAACAGGGGTGAACTCGAGTGTAGCGTAGAATGTAAAAATACCCAGAGGTACTTACAGGACTGTATCCAGCATTCTTTGCATTCTTTAGAAAGACAGAATTGTGATTATCCCTTCTTAAAAACACCTTCTGCATCGGAAGCCGGCGTTAAGATCGAATCAGGGGTGTGAAACGGAGGCAGGGACGGCTCAGGCAGCGACACCGAGGCGCGAGAACGGAGGCGTTACAAATTCACAGGGTTTCCCCCCCTGGTGTCTAACAATCGCATTCTAGGAAAAACAGAACTGCTCGGGAGGGCGTTTTTGAGAAAGGTGACGGTATAACCCCCGACCTGGATGGACGCAAGCTAGCCCCATCTCGTCAAAGCTCAGCTGCGCTAAGCAGGGTCTGCCTGGCTTGGTATTTAGACGGGAGACCAGCAAGGAAGTCCAGGGATGCTATGCAGAGGCAGGCAATGGCAAAACCTGCTTCTGAACGTCTCTCGCCTTGAAAACCCTACGGGGTTGCCATAAGTCGGTTATGATTTGACAGCGCTTCCCACCAAGGTTTGAACCTGACCTGGACGGCCCATGCTGGCCCGATCTCATTAGATCTGGGAACCTAAGCAGAGTCGGTCCTGGTCAGTCCTTGGATGGGAGACCACCAAGGAAGTCCAGGGCTGCTATGCAGAGGCAGGCAAGGGCAAACCAACTCTGTACGTCTTTTGCCCTGATCTGGATGGCCCAGGCTGGCCCCATCTCATCAGATCTCGGAAGCTGAGCAGGGTCGGCCCCGGTTAGTCCTTGGATGGGAGACCGCCAAGGAAGTCTGGGGTCGCTACTCAAGGTGCATTTCAAAACACTGGGAAAGTCATTGAATCATAGAATCATAGAACGTTAGAGTCGGAAGGGACCTTGCAGGTCATCTAGTCCAACCCCCTGCACTCTGCAGGAGCATAGCCGGAAGATAGCCCTACATACCTACAACATACCCAAAAGATGGTCGTCCGGCCTCCGCTTGAAAACGTCCAGCGAAGGAGCATCCACCACCTCCCGAGGCAGACTGTTCCACTGCTCAACCACTCTTACAGTTAGGAAGTTTCTCCTGATATCTAGCCGGTAACGACTCCCTCGTAATTTCCACCCATTAGATCTAGTCTTGCAATCCGGGGCAAGAGAGAATAGATCCACTCCATCTTCTACATGACAGCCCTTCAGATACTTGAAGACTGCAATCATGTCCCTTCTAAGCCTTCTCTTTCCCAGGCTAAACATACCCAACTCTTTCAGCCTTTCCTCATAAGACTTGGATTCCAACCCTCTCACCATCCTGGTCGCCCTCTTCTGGACATGCTCGAGCTTGTCAACATCCTTCCTAAAGGTGTGGTGCCCAAAACTGGACACAGGACTCCAGGTGAGGCCTGACCATAGCAGTCTTCCATCAAAAGCTGACTTCATCCCAACTTGGCAGAATTTCACCAAAGCTATAACTTTTTTGGGGTGTGTGTGGGGGATTATTATTAGAGATGGTGCCGTTGGCTTCACTCACCGTCTTGATTGGATTATATTATTTGGGTGTTTGAAGGGGGTGGTTCAATGTGGACAGTGCAGTTGGGTTACCAGGTTCCTCCTGGCAATCGGCAGGGGATGGAGGGACTTAACCAGCATTCCCTCTAAGCTGAGTTAGTGTGAGCTAGCTCATAGCTTTTTAGCCTCCAGCTCACACATTTCTGACTTACCTCAGGAAGGGCCGGCTCCAGAGCAAACTAATTGATGCAGTAGCCAAATTGCTCGCTCACAACTTTAATACCAGTAGCTCACCAAGTAGAATTTTTGCTCACAAGACGCCACAGCTTAGAGGGAGCATTCGACTTAACCAGTAGAAAGAGAAAGGCCTGAGCTAGTTGCCGGTGTCGCACAGGAAGTGATGTCATCATAGTTATTTACTTGTATTTACATTTGTATCCCACCCTCCCTACCTTCTGGTAGGCTCAGGGCAGCCTAACAACATCACATCCATCTACATTAAAATCCCATTAAAACTATTAACAAATATAAAATCATACATCAGCACATAACTTATATTAAAAGATGGCGAATCTTCCAATCGCTGTCAACTGAACAGGGTCCCCAGGTTCGCCCCCAGCTATAGGGCCTCAGTTTCGTACAGCGCCGTTGACACCGGCAATACCAATAATGGTACACTTGTTGGCACTGTTGGTAGTTGTTGGTAATCAGGCCAGGGCCGTACAATCGAGGCGACTCCTTCTTAAAAGCCTGGCGGAAGAGCTCCATCTCGCAGGCCAATGGCCCCACTGCTGGACCTCCTGATGGCACCTGATATATTTTGGCCGCTGTGTGACAGAGTGTTGGACTAGATGGGCCATTGTCCTGATTCAACATTGGCTTCTCTTATGTTCTTACGTTCTTATGTTAACTGTAAAAGGTCCCGCAGGGCCCTGATGTCCTCTGGGAGCTCATTCCAACAGTGAGGGGCCACCACAGAAAAGGCCCTGGCCCTCATCGTAGCTAACCTGGCCTCTTTAGGCCCTGGAAGAACCAAGCGATTCTGGGGAGCCCAATCTTAGTGCTCGCTAGGGTACATGCGGGGAAAGGCGGTCCCTCAGGTAAGCAGGTCCCTGGCCATATAGGGCTTTAAAGGTAAGAACCAGCACCTTGAACCATATCCGGTATGCTATAGGCAGCCAGTGCAGTGCTTTTAGGGCGGGCTGGATGTGTTCCCGCACAGGAAGACACAACAACAGCCACGCGGCTGCATTCTGCACCGGCTGCAGCTTCCGGATTTGGGACAAGGGCAGCCCCATGTAGAGAGCATTGCAGTAATCCAATCTCGAGGTGACCATAACTGCTAGGTCACTGCGTTCAAGGAAGGGAACCAACTGCTTAATCAGCCGTAGGTGATAAAAGGCCGACTTTGCAGTGGCTGCTACCTGGGCCTCCATCGTTAGAGAGGTATCCAGGAGCACTCCCAAACTCTTAATCTCCGACACTGGCACCAGCAGTGCCCCATCTAAGGCCGGGGAGAGATCCCCAACCTTGGGCCACTCCGACTCAAGCATAGGACCTCCGTTTTCGTCGGATTCAATTTCAGTCGACTCTGTCTAAGCCAACCAGCCACGGCTTTCAACGCCTGGTCTGGATCTCCCAGACTGGAGTCTGACTGGCCGTCCAACAACGGACAGAGCTGGGTATCGTCAGCATATCGATGACAGCCCAGCCCATGTCTCCGGGCAATCTGAGCGAGGGGGCGCATATAGATGTTAAACAGCATTGGGGAGAGCACCGCACCTTGGGGCACTCCGCACACCAATGGGTGCTTTCTGGACAGTTGCTCCCCAACTGCCACCCTCTGTCCCCGATCCCGAAGAAACGAGGAGAGCCACTGTAAGGCAAACCCCTGTGTTAAGTAGGAGATGACCTGCAAGGTCCCTTCCAGCTCTAACATGCTATGATTCCATGTGTTAAGTGTGAGACTTAACAAGGTAGTGGTTTCAACGGAGTGATTTCAGCTTTATTTAACAGCAAAACAGACGATCCGACAACACACACACACAAAATAATCCGGGCTGTCAAAGCCACGCCCATGCTTCAGTTAACAACCAATCATAAACTGGGGATAAAGACCAATGAGGTCCGCTCCCTCCATAAAAGCATACACAGTTCTTATTGGCTATTTACAAGGGTTTCACAGAAACAACCAATGGGAATGTCGACTCTTACAACCCACTTCACTGACTCAAGCTTAACGTAAGAAAAGATGAGACTGATTCATGAGTCAGAACATAACACCCTGAATCCCGGTGTCGGCGAGGCGGTGGACCAGTAGTTGATGGTTGACCGTGGCGAACGCCACCGACGGGTCTAACAAACATCAACACCGCCGTACCGCCTCGATCCAGATGCCTCTGGAGATCAACTGCGAGGGCGACCAGGACTGTCTCTGTCCCATGGCCAGGTCGGAAGCCGTACTGGGAGGGGTCTACTAAGGAGGCGTCATCCAGTCTGGAGGCGACTTCCAGCAGACGCTCTGGCATTTGGGCAAAATCTCTATGGTAAGAACCACCACCTTCTACCACAGAATTTTTGTCCAAATGCCAGAGTGTCAGCTGGAAGTTGCTGGTGTGATGACATCACTTCTGGTATGACGCCAGCAACGTGCTCTAGGCCTTCTTCTTTCTACTGGTTAAGGCCCCTTCCCGGCCAGCTGACTGGCAGCTGGGAGGGCAGGGCCTGGCTGCGGGGGACCCCCACGTCCCCGGGGGGGGATCCGGCAACCCTAATTACACTTTCCATTGGAACGTAACAAAGGGAAGCAAAAAATGTCTGGCTGCAAAGCACCGAAGCAATTAGAATTTCCCAGCACTGAACAAACGACCATCTGACTAGGTTTTCAGCTTTAATGGCAAAAATTGATTGACGACGTCTGCTGGAGAGACGGCAGACTGGGCAGACAGAATTCTGAAGAAGCTGAATCTCCCTTTAGTACTTCCACGCATGCAAAGCATGAGTCCAAAATTAGTACTTAATTCGATTTTCTGTACGTTGAGAGCCAGTTTGGTGTCGTGGTTAAGTGTGTGGACTCTAATCTGGGAGAACCGGGTTTGATTCCCCCACTCCTCCACTGGTACCTGGCTGGATGACCTTGGGCAAGCCGTAGTTCTGATAAGAGCTGTTCTTGGAAAAGGGCCATTTCTGTCAGAGCTCTCTCAGCCCCGCCTACCTCACAGGGTGTCTGTTGTGGGGAGGGGAAGGGGAAGGAGATTGTAAGCCGCTCTGAGACTCCCTTGGGTAGTGAAGGGCGGGGTATAAATCCAATCTCTTCTTCATCTTATCCTTCTGAGAGGGAGTGAACAGCCTTTGGGCGCTTTACTTCCTGACTGGATATTTTGACCTCTGCCAAAATTCCCACCAAACCAAATAAACCAGCTAGTTTTGAGCTCTCTGAGAGCCAGTTTGGTGTAGTGGTTAGGAGCACAGACTCTAATCTGGGAGAACCGGGTTTGATTCCCCTCTCCTCCACATGCAGTGGTGGTGTGACTTTGGGTCAGTCACAAGTTCACTCAGAGCTGTTCTCTCAAGGGCAGTCCTCGAGAGAGCTCTCTCAGCCCCGTCTACCTCACAGGGTTTGGGTTAGGGGAAGGGAAAGGAGATTGTAAGCCGCTCTGAGGCACCTTTGGGGAGTGAAGGGCGGGGAATAAATCCCATCTCCTCCTCCTCTATGTTAAATCTTCTGTTTTGTTATATCATGTGCACTTACTGGGTTGTGGAAAAGAGGAAGAGTCCAGGACCACCTTCAAGACTAAGAAAAATTGTGGCGGGGAGGAGCTTCCGGGAGTCACGGCTCACGCCGTCCGATACAGTGGCTCACGAAAGCTCATAACCCTGCCACAAATTTTGTTAGTCTTGAAGGTGCTCCTGGACTCTGGCTCTTTTCTCCTGCTACGGACTGACTAACACGGCTGCCCGTCTTGATCTGTCTCCAGGGAAGGCACCACATTTAGCCGCACAGAGTGAGAATTCCATCAACCTTGTGATAGAAGGACAGGTGAACTCCCATTCCAACTGTTATCTGAAGAAGTGAGCAGGGACTCATCGAAAGCTCCTCCCCTGCCACGGATTCTGTTAGTCTTTAAGGTGGCTCCAGGACTCTGGCTCTCTTCTATTGCTACAGACACACACGGCTACCCATCTTGATAGGGTTGCCAACTCTGAACTGGGGGATTCCTGGAGATTTGGAGGTAGAACCTGGGGAGGGCGGGATTCAGGGAGCAGAGGGACTGCAATGGGGTATAATGCCATAGAGTCCACACTCCACAAGAGCCCTTCTCTCCAGGGGAATAGATCTGCAAGTCTGGAGATGAGCCGTTATTCCAAGAGAACCCCAGGCACCGCCTGGAGGTTGGCCAGCCTCCTTGGCAATGTTCCCTCTAAGCTATGCAGTCCTGTGAGCAAAAATTCTACTTTCTACTTCCATCCTTACCTAGGAGCTTTTGAGGGTGGGGTAGGGTGGCCAGCAGTGTTCCCTCTAAGCTGAGTTAGTGTGAGCTAGCTCACAGTTCTTTAGCCTCTGGCTCACACATTTTTGTCTTTGCTCAGGAAGGCTGGCTCCAGAGCAAACTAACGGATGCAGCAGCCAAATCGCTCACTGACAACTTTTAATGCCGGTAGCTCAGAAAGTAGACGGAGCATGCCAGAGAATCTCGCTACAAAAATTGCCAGGGGTGCAACTCTTCGACCACATGAAGATGCTTCCCAGAATTCTCTATAACACAACAAGGGTCTCATTTCTAGCACGGCCAGGTCCCTTCTGGCAACTGTCGAGGGATTTGGGGGGGGGGGGGACTTACCGGATGCGGGAAGCAGGCCCAGCCAACACAGCAGTGAGGTGTCTGTTACTTCTCACATACCCGGAAGTGATGTCATCACTCAGTAACATCAGGGCGTTGCTCTGGCATTTGGGCAAAAACCCTTATGGTAAATTTTGGCTTCTACCATAGAGTTTTTGCCCAAGAGCATTGCCTGACATTATGACGTCACTTTTTGGTCACATTCGAAGTGACGGAGATATGTCAGTGCAACATTTACCAGGCCTCCTCTTTTTCCCTTGCAGGGGGCCAGCTGATCGACAGCTAGGGTTCCAAGGTCCCTCCTTACAACCAGCAGGGGAATGGGGGCAGCTTACTGGGAGCAGGAGGGAGACTGGGGATGTGAAGCAATGTGCCCCTATCACTGCCCATGTGACCCGGAAGTGACTCTATCACTTCCGGGATGTTAGGGGCGATGCTGGTATTTGGCAAAAACTCTATAGTAGAAGCCAAATTTACCACAGAGTTTTTGCTCAAATATCAGAGCGTCGTCACGACATCCCAGAAGTCATGGGCCCTAGACCTTAAATCCTAGTTCACCCCTGTCCCCGAACTTACATTCTACACTGCACTCGAGTTCACCCCTGTAATTATCTCGGGGTATTTTTACATTCTACACTACATGCAAGTTCACCCCTGTAATTATCTTGGGGTATTTTTACATTCCACACTACACTTGAGTTCATCCCTGTAATTATCTCAGGGTATTTTTACATTCCACACTACACTAGAGTTCACCCCTGTAATTATCTCGGGGTATTTTTACATTCCACACTACACTCGAGTTCACTCCGTAATTATCTTGGGGTATTTTTACATTCTACACTACACTCGAGTTCACCCCTGTAATTATCTCGGGGTATTTTTACATTCTACACTACACTCGAGTTCACCCCTGTAATTATCTCGGGGTATTTTTACATTCTACACTACACTCGAGTTCACCCCTGTAATTATCTCGGGGTATTTTTACATTCTACACTACACTCGAGTTCACCCCTGTAATTATCTTGGGGTATTTTTTACATTCTACACTACACTCGAGTTCACCCCTGTAATTATCTCGGGGTATTTTTACATTCCACACTACACTCGAGTTCACTCCTGTAATTATCTCGGGATATTTTTTGTTTCCACATTACACTGAGGTCACCCCGGTTTCACCCCATGCTTGTCCCAGGATAAATGGATGCAGTTGTAACCAGGGATAAATGCAAGGCATTGTGTCGCGAGTTGAACTCTGATAAAATCAGGGATGAGATCCAAGTGTGGAAAGGACCATGGTGTTACTTCTGGGTTATGTGGGCAGTGACATAGGCAAGTTGTTGCACCTTGGCAGAGTCTCCCTCCTTTTAGGGGTAAGTTCCTCCCACCAACACCTAGCCGATTGGTGGCTGGGCGGTGGGTCCTGTAAGTAGAAGGCCCCTTGCCTCCACTGGGGGGTCTGGGAACTCTATCGGCAGCAGGGTGGTGTGTCCTGGTGGCAGGGTAACCGTGCCTACTCATTTCTTAGAGCATGCAAGCCAGTCACCCTGGAAGGCAAGCCATCTTGGCTCTGCTTTGTACAGAGCAGCTCTTCCAGCCGGACGCTGACGCTCGCAGATATCCTGCTGAGCTGGCGACCCCATTTATCGATGGAAGGAGGGAGGAGCGTGGAGAGCAAGAGCCAAAGGAAGGCGGCGATAATTACAGATCAAGGAAAGCCATCAGGATAATTTGACTCATGATGGATCGCGCCGCCATCCATCACCAGGCCCTTTCGATTAAAATCCCGATCGCTCGATGCTCCCCTCTGCCCCCGGGGAGTGGGAAAAGGAGCCAAGAAGCTCAAGGTCACTGTGGAAGAAAGAAATCAATGCGGGAGCCTTGCGAAAGGGAGGGCTCCCGAGATGGATGGGCAAGGTGGGGGGAGGACTCGGGGAAAGATTTGTGGAGCACGAGCCTCCGCCAACCCAGCCTTTGAGAAATTTAATAGATTGCTTGGCTCCTTTGGTGCTGGCAGAGATAAGGAGAAGCAAGAAGGCATGAAGTCAGCAAGATTCCTGGCACGCCATTCATTAGGACCGGTGTTAAAACAGCAAGAATGTCTGTTTCGAGCACCAGGCCCCACCCATAAATCTAGGGTTCCCAGGTCTCACAGTATGGCCTGCCACTGCTCAGAGCAAGATTATTTTTTAAAAAAATCCAAAATCATAAGTGGTGTGACATCGCTTCAATGGAAAACCTAGAAGTGGTATCACGTCGCTCTAGGAAGCGGCGGAAACTCTATGGTTTTACCACAGAGTTTCTGGCTATTCCTAGAGTGGCGTGAAATCAGTTCCATTTTTTTCCGGAAGTGAGCTCATGGTGACCGTGATGCTCCCCAGCCCCCAAACAACCAGCAAATGCCATGTGTGGCCTCTCAAACTTGCATAAATCCAAACAAGAACTGGGAGTAACCCCCATGGGGACTTTGCATTTACCGTGAGGCTATCAAACAGACAGGCACATTAATGAGCCCAATTCTGTCTCTCACTGAGGGCCGGTTCTTAGGACTAGAGTAAGCCAGGCCATTAAAACAGCCCAAGAACAAGGCGAGGGGTGGGCCCTTGGTTTGGATCCAACCGGCACCACATTCCTGCTGAGCCCCTCCTCCTTAAAATTCCACTTTCCCCAGACACCACCTCCAAATATCCAGGAATTTCCCAGGCTGGTGGTGAAAACTATTCTCTAACAGAGAAGCCATGTTGGATCAGGCCAGTGGTCCCTCCAGTCCAACACTCTATGTTGAACAGTGGCCAAAACACAGGTGCCATCAGGAGGTCCACCAGCGGGGCCAGAACTCCAGAAGTCCTCCCACTGTTGGCCCCCGAGGACCAAGAATACAGAGCATCACTTGCCCCAGACATAAGAACGTAACAGAGAAGCCATGTTGGATCAGGCTAGTGGCCCCTCCAGTCCAACACTCTGTGTCACACAGTGGCCAAAACCCAGGTCCACCAGTGGGGCCAGGACTCCAGAAGCCCTCCCACTGTTGGCCCCTCCAGCACCAAGAAGACAGAGCATCCCTTGCCCCAGACACAAGAACGTAACAGAGAAGCCATGTTGGATCAGGCCAGAGGTCCCTCCAGTCCAACACTCTATGTTGAACAGTGGCCAAAACCCAGGTGCCATCAGGAGGTCCACCAGTGGGGCCAGATCTCCAGAAGCCCTCCCACTGTTGCCCCCCAAGCACCAAGAAGACAGAGCATCCCTGCCCCAGAGTCTTTCATCTATACCTTGTGGCTAGTCTCCACTCATGGACCTCTGCTCCAGATGTTTATCCAATCCCTTCTGGAAGCTGTCTCTGCTTGTAGTCACCACCAGTTCCTGTGGCAGTGAATTCCACCTGTGAATGGTTCTTTGGGTGAAGTAATCCCCTATTCACAAGAATGCGTTCCGGGGGACTCTGTGCATGTTTGTGAAGAATCTGCAGGCGGTACCGAACACCAGCTAAGATTTGGCTTCAAACACCCACAGAAGCTTTCTAACTACACCTACTCTTTGGGCCGCGCATTGATTTGTTTGCCTGTCCTCCCAGCCACTGGGAAATCATCTGCACGCCCCTATACCCACAAACACACACCAAAGCCATTATTATCTCTTCCTCCTCCACCCTTGGGATTGTCAGGGATCGGTGGGAAAGTCGGCAAGAGAAGAAGCCAACAGAAACGCCGAAGGGGAAACGGCTCAGTTGGCGAACGTGCGACAGGCAGCAATTAGCGCATCTCCCGAGTTCGCTGGGCTTAGAAAGGGTGTCTCGGACGGCATGGCCAGTTTCACGGCTTTGCGGCAGTCCGTGACAAGCGATCTGGGAGTCTCTGAGGGGGTCACACAACGCGGGACTCTGCTCAGCTTACCGAGATACCCTTTTCTACTCACCTCTTGAGGGGCCACGGTGGCTCAGAGGTCAAGACGCTGAGCTGCAGACCGGAAGGTCGGCAGCTCGGCAGTTCGAGACCCGAGAGTGCCACGTGACAGAGCGAGCTCCCGCCTTTGGCCCCAGCCCCTGTCAACCTCTCCTGCCGACCTAGCAGTTCGAAAGCAAGAAATTGCAAGTAGATAAATAGGTACCACTTTGGTGGGAAGGTAACAGCGTTCCGTGCGCCTTGGTGTTTAGTCATGCCGGCCACATGACCACGGAAACGTCTTTGGACAGCGCTGGCTCTTCAGCTTTGAAACGGAGATGAGCACCGCAACCCTAGAGTCGGATTCGACTGGCTTTCGAGCAAGGGAACCTTTACCTTTACCTTTACCTTTACCTGTCAACCTAGCAGTTTGAAAGCAAGAAATTGTGAGTAGATCAATAGGTACCGCTTCGGCGGGAAGGTAACAGCGTTCCATGCTCCTCAGTGTCTAGTCATGCCGGCCACATGACCATGGAGAAGTCTTCGGACAGCGCCAACTCTTTGGCTTTATGTATTTGTGTGATTTCTACCCCGCCTTCCCCGCGAATGAGCTCAGAGCGGCTTACAACAAGGGCATCAGTTGCCAATAAAACAATATGTAACAATACAATACACGATAAAAATATAAAAGCATAACGGATATGAGCAACGCCCCCTAGAGTTGGATCCGACTGGCTTTCGAGCAAGGGAAACCCTTTACCCTTACACACCTCTTCATGCTGTAAGAACTGGGTTAGGAAATACCGGGAAATTTTGGAGATGGAGCCTGGAGTGGGCGGGGTTCGAGGAGAGGAGGGACCTCAGCACAGGGTTGCCAGTCTCCCGGGGGGGTGGTGGTGGTTGCTTAGTACAGCTGCTAGCCTCCAGGTGGGAGCTGGAGATCCCCTGGAATTACAACTACATCTCCAGTCTACAGAGATCAGTTCCCCTGGAGAAAATGGATGTTTTGGAGGCTGGACTCTAGGGCACTATACCCCACTGAAGTCCCTGTCCTCCCCAGCCTCCATCCCCAAATCTCCAGGAATTTCACAACCTGGAGCTGGCAACCCTTAACGTCCCCACCCTCCACTGGGGTCCGAACTGGCAGAGACTGACCAAGAGAGAGATCTTGGGAGTCATAGTAGGTAACTCACTGAAAATGTCGAGACAGTGTGCGACTGCAATAAATGCTATGCTGGGGATTATTAGGAAGGTTATTGAAAACAAATCAGCCAGTATCATAATGCCCCTATATAAATCGATGGTGTGACCTTATCTGGAGTATTGTGTACAGTTCTGGTCACCACACCTTAAAAAGGATATTATAGCATTGGAAAAAGTGCAGAAGAGGGCATCTAGAATGATAAAAGGGTTGGAACGCTTTCCCTATGAAGAAAGGTTAAGGCGCTTGGGGCTCTTTAGCTTGGAGAAACAATGGCTGAGGGGTGACATGATCGAGGTTTATAAGATTATGCCTGGGATAGAGCAGATGGAGAAAGAAGTCCTTTTCTCCCTTTCTCACAATACAAGAACTCATGGGCACTCCATGAAATTGCCGAGCAGTCGGGTTAGAACAGATAAAAGGAAGTCCTTCTTCACCCAAAGAGTGATTCACACCTGGAATTCACTGCCATGGGAGGTGGTGGTAGCTACAAGCATGGATGGCTTCAAGAGGGAATTGGATAAACATATGGAGCAGAGGTCCATCTGTGGCTATTAGCCACAAGGTAGAGATAGAGATCCCCTGGAGAAGGAAATGGCAACCCACTCCAGTATCTTTGCCAAGAAAACCCCATGGACAGTAACAAAAGGCTAAAAGATATGACGCCGGAAGATGAGCCCCTCAGGTCGGAAGGTGTCCAATATGCTACTGGGGAAGAGCAGAGGGCAAGTACGAGTAACCCCAGAAAGAGTGAAGCGGCTGGGTCAAAGCCGAAAGGACGCTCAGTTGTGGATGTGTCTGACGGTGAAAGGAAAGTCCGATGCTGCAAAGAACAATACTGCATAGGAACCTGGAATGTAAGATCTATGAATCAAGGTAAGCTTGACGTGGTCAAAAATGAGATGGCAAGAATGAACATTGACATCTTGGGAATCAGTGAATTAAAGTGGACAGGAATGGGCGAATTTAACTCAGAAGACCATTATATCTACTACTGTGGCCAGGAATCCCGTAGAAAAAATGGTGTGGCCTTTATAGTCAATAAGAGAGTGAGAAAGGCAGTATTGGGATACAATCTCAAAATGATAGAATGATCTCGGTCCGAATCCAAGGCAAACCATTCAATATCACAGTAATCCAAGTCTATGCCCCAACCACTGCTGCAGAAGAGGCTGAAGTGGACCAGTTCTATGAAGACCTACAACAGCTCGTAGAACTAACACCAAAAAATGATGTCCTCATCATCATAGGGGACTGGAATGCTAAAGTAGGAAATCAAAAGGTAACCGGAATAACAGACAAGTTTGGCCTTGGAGAACAAAATGAAGCAGGGCAAAGGCTAACAGAGTTTTGTCAAGAGAACACGCTGGTCATAGCAAACACCCTTTTCCAACAACCTAAGAGGCGTCTCTACACATGGACATCACCAGATGGGCAACACCGAAATCAGATTGACTATATAATTTGCAGTCAAAGATGGAGAAGCTCTATCCAGTCAGTAAAAACAAGACCTGGAGCTGACTGTGGCTCAGATCATGAGCTACTCATTGCAAAATTCAGACTTAAATTGAAGAAAGTTGGGAAAAACACAAGGCCATTCAGATTTGACCTAGATCGCATCCCCGATGAATATACAGTAGAGGTGAAGAATAGGTTTAAGGGACTAGATTTGATAGACAGAGTGCCTGAAGAACTATGGACAGAGGTCCGTGACATTGTAAAGGAGGCAGCAGTCACCGCCATCCCAAAGAAAAAGAAATGCAAAAAAGCAAAGTGGCTGTCTGATGAGGCTTTACACATAGCAGAGGAAAGAAGGAAAGCTAAAGGCAACGGTGAAAAGGAAAAATTTGCCCAACTGAATCCAGATTTCCAGAGAACAGCAAGGAGAGATAAGGAGGCTTTCCTGAATGAACAATGCAAAGTAATAGAGGAAAACAATAGATTGGGAAGGACTAGAAATCTCTTCAAGAAAATTGGAGAAATCAAGGGAACGTTCCATGCAAATCTGGCCATGATAAAGGACAAAAATGGTAGGGACCTAACAGAAGCAGAAGAGATTAGGAAAAGATGGCAAGAATACACAGAAGAACTGTACAAGAAGGACCTCGATGTCCTTGACAACCATGATGGTATAATCACTGACCTTGAGCCAGACATCCTGGAAAGCGAAGTTAAATGGGCCTTAGAAAGCATTACTAACAACAAAGCTAGCGGAGGTGATGGTATCCCAGCTGAGTTATTCAAAGTCTTAAAAGAAGATGCTGTTAAAGTGCTGCACTCAATTTGCCAACAAATTTGGAAAACACAACAGTGGCCACAGGATTGGAAAAGGTCAGTGTACATTCCAATCCCAAAGAAGGGCAATGTCAAGGAGTGTTCAAACTATCGCACAATTGCACTCATTTCACACGCTAGCAAGGTCATGCTCAAAATCCTACAAGCTAGGCTCCAACAGTACGTGGATAGAGAACTGCCAGAAGTACAAGCTGGGTTTTGAAGAGGTAGAGGAACTAGAGATCAAATTGCCAACATTCGCTGGATTATGGAGAAAGCAAGAGAGTACCAGAAAAACATCTACTTCTGCTTCATTGACTATGCTAAAGCCTTTGATTGTGTGGATCACAATAAATTATGGCAGGTTCTTAAAGAGATGGGAGTACCGGACCACCTCACATGTCTTCTGAGAAACCTGTATAAGGGTCAAGAAGCAACAGTTAGAACCGGATATGGAACAACGGATTGGTTTAGCATAGGGAAAGGAGTACGGCAAGGATGTATATTGTCACCTTGCTTATTTAACTTATATGCAGAGTACATCATGCGAAATGCTGGCCTGGATGAATCACAAGCTGGAGTTAGGATTGCTGGGGAAAAGATCAATAACCTCAGATATGCAGACGATACCACTCTGATGGCAGAAAGTGAAGAGACCTAAAGAGCCTCTTGCTCAGGGTGAAAGAGGAGAGCGCAAAAGTGGGCTTGAAGCTCAACATCAAAAAAACTAAGATCATGGCATCTGGCCCCATCACTCCTTGGCAAATAGAAGGGGAAGTCGTAGAAGTAGTGACAGACTTCACGTTCCTAGGATCCCAGATCACTGCAGATGGTGACTGCAGCCATGAAATTAAAAGACGCCTGCTCCTTGGGAGGAAAGCGATGGCAAACCTAAACAGCATGATAAAAAGCAGAGACATCACCTTGCCAACAAAAGTCCGCATGGTCAAAGCAATGGTATTCCCCGTAGTAATGTATGGCTGCGAGAGTTGGACTATAAGGAAGGCCGAGCGCCGAAGAATAGATTCTTTTGAACTATGGTGCTGGAGAAGACTCTTGAGAGTCCCTTGGACTGCCAGGAGATCAAATCAGTCAATCCTAAAAGAAATCAACCCTGATTGCTCCCTGGAAGGCCAGATCCTGAAGCTGAAGCTCAAATACTTTGGCCACCAAATGAGAAGGGAGCATTCACTGGAGAAGACCCTGATGCTGGGAAAGATTGAAGGTCAAAGAAGAAGGGGACGGCAAAGGATGAGATGGTTAGACAGTGTCATCGATGCAACGAACATGAAATTGAGCAAACTTCAGCAGACAGCGGAAGACAGGAGGGCCTGGCGTAATCTGGTCCATGGGGTCGCGAAGAGTCGGACTCGACTGTGCGACTGAACAACAACAGAGATAGGGACTCTGGGGCAAGTGATGCTCTGTATTCTTGGTGCTCGTGGAGGGGAGGGGGCAACAGTGGGAGGGCTTCTAGTGTCCTGGCCCCACTGCTGGACCTCCTGGTGGCCCCTGGTATTTCTGGCCACTGTATGACGCAGAGTGTTGGACTGGATGGGCCGTTGGCCTGATCCAGCATTGGAAACCAGACAACTCTAGTTGAGGTTCACAAGTCTAGATAGGTGCTAGAATGAATTACCTTCTCAGGGTTAATGAACAAAGACAACGCAGGCTGGGAGCCTTTGAAAACGGCACTTAATGTATCTTTTGGCCTTCATCCAGGTTTACGGGGGCGGAGGGGGTCAAAGTCTGTGATCCTCCAGAGAAACTGCTGAGTGGGGCATTCCTTTAGGACAGGTGCCAAGAAGGCACTCTGAAGAATTGGCCTCCAGGTGGGTACGCCCGAGACAGTGCTGGCTCAGCTCTGTTCATGAGCTCTGGCAGTGTACGGCGGTTGCCAACGCCAGGGTGGGAGATTCCTGGAGATCGGGGAGAGGGGGCCTAGAGAGGGCAAGATGTAGCGAAGGAACTCAGGAGGGAACATATAGGGAGAGACCATCCTTCAGATATGCGGTTCCTCTTTGGCTATGAATGCTATACGCTCAACATCTCTCCTCCTCCCCCCAGCAAATCAATGAAATGATTTTTATTAAGGATGCATACTAGAAAATAGAGGGACCTTAAAGTAAAGGTAAAGGTTCCCTTGCTCAAAAGCCAGTTGAATCCGACTCTAGGTTCACAGTGCTCATCTCCGTTTCAAAACTAAAGAGCCAGCGCTGTCTGAAGACGTTTCCGTGGTCATGTGGCCAGCATGACTAAACAAGGCACATGGAACGCTGTTCCCTTCCCACCGAAGCGGCACCTATTTATCTACTTGCAATTTCTTCCTTTCGAACTGCTAGGTCGGCAGGAGCTGGAACTAGAGACGGGAGCTCACTCCGTCATGCGGCACTCTTGGGTCTCGAACTGCTGAACTACTGACCTTCCACAGCCTGCAGTTCAGCGTCTTAACCACTTGAGCCACTGCAGCTTAGCAGGGTATAAATCTATAGAGTGTACCCGCCAAAGCATCCATTTTCTCCAGGGGGAAATTATCTCCATAGTCTGGAGCTCAATTGTAATCAGTGTTCCCTCTAAGCTGAGTTAGTGTGAGCCAGCTCACAATTTTTTAGCCTACGGCGCAGACATTTTTGCCTCACCTCAGGGAGGACGGCTCCGGAGCAAACTCGTTTATGCAGGAGTCAAATCGTTCGCTCACAAATTTAATGCCAGTGGCCCACAAAGCAGATTTTTTTTGCTCACAAGGCTCCACAGCTTAGAGGAAGCATTGGTTCCCGGTAACCCTAGCTGGAAATTGAAATCTCCCACTCAGATGCCGAGACTGGCAGCGGTAGAGGGGAGGAGGGGAGCTTTAACAAAGCTTCATCTGGAGAAGTAAGTTTTAAGTCATGGCATAGAATAGGTCTATCTCAGAAAGCCCCATGAGGAAAGGCTGAGGGACTTGGGAATGTTTAGTTTGGAGAAGAAGAAGAAGAAGAAGAAGAAGAAGAAGAAGAAGAAGAAGAAGAAGAAGAAGAAGAAGAAGAAGAAGAAGAAGAAGAAGAAGAAGAAGAAGAAGAAGAAGAAGAAGAAGAAGAAGAGGAGGAGGAGGAGGAGGAGGAGGAGGAGGAGGAGGAGATTGGATTTACACCCCGCCCTTCACTACCTGAAGGAGTCTCAGAGCGGTTTACAAACTCCTTTCCCTTCCCCTCCCCACAACAGACACCCTGTGAGGTAGAAGAAGAAGAAGAGATTGGATTTATACCCTGCCCTTCACTACCCAAAGGAGTCTCAGAGCGGCTCACAAACTCCTTTCCCTTTCATAAGAACATAAGAACATAAGAGAAGCCAATGTTGGATCAGGCCAATGGCCCATCTAGTCCAACACTCTGTCACACAGCGGCCAAAATATACCAGGTGCCATCAGGAGGTCCAGCAGTGGGGCCAGGGCACCAGAAGCCCTCCCACTGCTGCCCCCTCCAGCACCAAGAATAGAGTGCATCACCTGCCCCAGACTGAGAGTTCCCATCTATACCCTGTGGCTAATAGCCACTGGTGGACTTCTGCTCCATATGTTTATCTAATTTCCTCTTGAAACTGTCCATGCTTGCAGCTGCCACGACCTCCTGTGACAGTGAATTCCATATGTTAATCACTCTTTGGGTGAAGAAGTATTTCCTTTTATCTGTTCTAACCCGACTGCTCAGCAATTTCATAGAGTGCCCACGAGTTCTTGTATTGTGAGAAAGGGAGAAAAGTACTTCTTTCTCAACCTGCTCAATCCCATTCATAATCTTATAAACCTCGATCATGTCACCTCTCAGCCGTCGTTTCTCCAAGCTAAAGAGCCCCAAGCATTTTAACCTTTCTTCATAGGGAAGGTGTTCCAACCCTTTTATCATTCTAGTTGCCCTTCTCTGCACTTTTTCCAATGCTATAATATCCTTTTTGAGATGTGGTGACCAGAACTGTACACAGTATTCCAAATGAGGTCACACCAATGATTTATACAGGGGCATGATGATACTGGCTGATTTGTTATCAATTCCCTTCCTAATAATCCCCAGCATAATTTCCCTCCCCACAACAGACACCCTGTGAGGTAGAAGAAGAAGAAGAGATTGGATTTATACCCCGCCCTTCACTACCCAAAGGAGTCTCAGAGTGGCTTACAAACTCCTTTCCCTTCCCCTCCCCACAACAGACACCCTGTGAGGTAGAAGAAGAAGAGATTGGATTTATACCCTGCCCTTCACTACCCGAAGGCGTCTCAGAGCGGCTTACAAACTCCTTTCCCTTCCCCTCCCCACAACAGACACCCTGTGAGGTAGAAGAAGAAGAAGAGATTGGATTTATACCCCGCCCTTCACTACCCGAAGGAGTCTCAGAGCGGCTTACAAACTCCTTTCCCTTCCCCTCCCCACAACAGACACCCTGTGAGGAAGGTGGGGCTGAGAGAGCTCTGACAGAAACTGCTATTTTCAAGAACACCTCTGACAGAACTATGGCTTGCCCAAGGTCATCCAGCAGCTGCATGTGGAGGAGTGGGGAATCAAACCCGGTTCTCTCAGATTACAGCCTGCACACTTAACCACTACAAAACCTGGCTTTCAAGAGGAGGTCGAGGGGGGACAGGATGGCTCTCTTGAAGGCCCATCACTTAGAGGAGGAGAGCAGGGAGCTGTTCCCGGTGGCAGCAGAGGAGAGGACTCGCAAGAATGGGTTTAAATGAAGGGCGGAAAGGTACCGGCTGGATATCAGGAAAACCTTTTTGACAGGCAAGAGTCGTGCGACAGTGGAATCGGCTGCCTGGGGAGGTGGTGAGCTCCCCCTCCCTGGCAGTCCTTAAGCAGCGGCTGGAGACACACCTGTCGGGGATGCTCTAGGCTGATCCTGCACTGAGCAGGGGGGGTTGGACTAGATGGCCTCTTGAGCAGGGGGGTTGGACTAGATGGCCTCTAGGGACCCCTTCCAACTCTGAGTGATTCCATGATTCATTAGCCTCTGCTCATTACTGTCTGGCAATGCTCCGCCGCCGGGTTATCCGGAGAGGACTCGGGATTCCCGAAAGGCTATCTAGAGCACAGCGAAGGAGTTTATCGGGAGATTAGCCAGAGGAAGGAAAGAGAGCTTCACGCCGGCATTCCAGAGACAAAGACCTGGACTCCGGACAGCGGAGGGACACGGGCCTCTCACAAAAGGCCAGGAGTTTACGAACCGCTTCCGTAATCATGACAACATTTCAAGATCTCTGTGATTTGGCCGTGGTTAGAACACGTATGAAGCCACCTTATACTGAATCAGACCACTGGTCCATCAAGGCCAGTCTTGTCTACTCAGACTGGCAGCTGCTCTCCAAGGTCTCAGGCGGAGGTCTTTCACATCACCTCCTGCCTGGCCCTCTTCTAACTGGAGATGCCGGGGACTGAACCTGGGACCTTCCACCTGCCAAGCAGAGGCTCTACCACTGAGCCACAGCCCCTGTCTATTTCTCTCCAGGGTCTCAGGCTGAGGTCTTTCTCATCACCTACTGCCTGGCCCTCTTTTAATTGGAGATGCCGGGGACTGAACCTGGGACCTTCCGCCTGCCAAGCAGAGGCTCTACCACTGAGCCACAGCCCCTGTCTATGTCTCTCCAGGGTCTCAGGCAGAGGTCTTTCTCATCACCTACTGCCTGGCCCTCTTTTAATTGGAGATGCCGGGGACTGAACCTGGGACCTTCCGCCTGCCAAGCAGAGGCTCTACCACTGAGCCACAGCCCCTGTCTATGTCTCTCCAGGGTCTCAGGCAGAGGTCTTTCTCATCACCTACTGCCTGGCCCTCTTTTAATTGGAAATGCCGGGGACTGAACCTGGGACCTTCCACCTGCCAAGCAGAGGCTCTACCACTGAGCCACAGTTGGGTTAGAACGGATAAAAGGAAGTTCTTCTTTACCCAAAGAGTGATTAACACATGGAATTCACTGCCGCAGGAGGTGGTGGCAGCTACAAGCATGGACGGCTTCAAGAGGGAAGTGAATAAACGGATGGAGCAGATGTCCATCAGTGTCCACAAGGAACTCTCAGTCTGGGGCAAGTGAGGCTCTGTCTTCTTGGTGGGGGGGGGGGTGTCAACAGTGGGAGAGCTTCTAGTTTCCTGGTCCCACTGCTGGACCTCCTGGTGGCACCTGGTATTTCTGGCCACTGTGTGACACAGAGTGTTGGACAGGATGGGCCATTGGCCTGATCCAACATTGGCTTCTCTCTTATGTTCTTAACTGGGTATCCCAATCCCATGCACATATATTTAGAAATGAGTCACAGTGAACTAAACGAGACTTAGACGGTTGACAAAGAGAACTTTTTCCTCCTTCTCCCAAAATACTTGAACTCGGGGGCATCCAGTGAAGCTGATGGGCAGTAGGTTCAGGACAGAGAAAAGGAAATACTACTTCTTTACACAGAGAGTGACTAAAATGTGGAATTTGCTGCTAGAGGATGTAGTGCTGGCCATCGGAATAAACAGCTTTCAAAGCTTTAGATGCATGGCGGATAAGTCTATCAATGGTTACTTGCCATGGTGGCTAAGAGGAACATCCATGTTCAGAGGTAGTCAACCTCTGAATCCCAGTGCCAGGAAGTGACATCAGGGGAAGGCCTTGGCCTCTCTGTCCTGTTGTTGGACCTCTGGAAGAACTGGCTGGCCACTGGGTGAGACAGGATGCTGGACTAGATGGGCCCTCACTGGTCTGACCCAGCAGGGCTCTCCTGAGGTTCTTATCAGGAGAAGGCCTCGGCCTCTTTGCCCTGTTGTTGGTCCTCCAGAGGAACTGGGTGAGGCCACTGTGTGAGACAGGAGGCTGGCCTAGATGGACCCTCACTGGTCTGATCCAGCAGGGCTCTTCTGAGGTTCTTATCAGGGGCCGGCATCTCGCATTGGAAATAAACCCCACTGTGCATTCCTTCCATATTTATCTGCTGATTTCTTTCCAGCATCTCAGTTGCATGCCTTTCACCACCCTTGCAGACATCTTGCATCAGTTCTCAAATCCCTCGTGGCTTTGAAGGGAATGCACAGGTAAATGGGTTTAGGATTTGGATGTGAGTCTACAAACAAGCCCGAAGAGACAGATTCCCCTCCCCTTTGCAAAATATGTTTTGGGAAAGGGCCCTTCTGAGAAAAGAGTGCTTTGTAAGTTTTGAGGTCGCACGCCATAGTATTATGAACATCAGTTGGTCCCAATAGAAGTTAATTTCACTTGCCAGTGTGGTGTAGTGGTTAGAATGCTGTACTCAGGACTGCAAGGCCTGGGTTCAAATCACGGTTGCCAGCTCTGGGTTGGAAAAATACCTGGAGATGTTGTCGGTTGCCAACCTCCAGGTAGTAGCTTGAGACCTCCAAAGATTGCAACTGGTCTCCAGGAGACAGAGAACAGTTCGTCTGGAGAAAATGGCCATTTTGGAAGAAGAAGAGGAGGAGGAGGAGGAGGAGGAGGAGGAGGAGGAGGAGATTGGATTTATACCTTGCCCTTCACTACCCAAAGGAGTGTCAAAACGGCTTAGAAACTCCTCTCCCTTCCACTCCCCACAACAGACAGCCTGTGAGGCAGGTGGGGCTGAGAGAGCTCTCTCAAGGACTGCCCTTGAGAGAACAGCTCTGAGAGAACTTGTGACTGACCCAAGGTCACACCAGCAGCTGCACGTGGAAGAGTGGGGAGTTCTCCCGGATTAGAGTCTGCACTTTTAACCACTGCACCAAACTGGAAGGTGAATTCTCTGGCATTCTACCCCACTGAAGTCCCTCCCATCCCCAAGACCCACCCCGTCAGGCTCCGCCCCCAAAATCTCCAAGTATTTCTGGAACCAGCCGGCATTCCTATCTCCAGGGGAAGTAATCTCTGTTGCCTGGGGAATCAACTGTAATATTGGGAGATCTCTAGGCCCCTCTTGGAGGTTGGAATGCATAGTTCAAATACTTACTCTCCCAGTTTCTCTTTCCTTCTCACGCTAACCTACCCCATAGGATTGTTGTGAGGATAACCTGGAGGAAAGAAGAATCACGGGTGCCCCTTTGAGTTTCTTGGAGAAAGGGTAGGACAAAGATATACTCAATACCCAGAACTGTTCAAGCACACTAACGCAGCTACTTGCTTCGGAGGAGGACTTGCGAGTTATCTGCGGATATAAGCGAAACCATATGGATCCTAGCCTCCTGGGATCTCCAGTCAATATAAACGAGGCTTCTTGCATTAGGAAAAATTATGTCTAAATCAGCCAGCTGGTGGCTTAGCGCAATATGGTGCCGCTTCTAACTGAACTGGTTGAAAGTGTTATGGGGCATGCCCGCCACACAGCACACCCTGCTGCGGGTTACCCGCGGAGACATCCCATGGTAAAGCATCCACATTACTGCAGCGCCTCAGCCATGGAGCGCACTGCCAGAAATTTTTCCAAAATTCATGCGTGCACATTAGTGCGCATACCTGCACACATGTGCTCATGCACATGCGCACACATATGCATACAGGCAATTTTTTTTAAAGCCTCCCCAGCAGCAGAACAGATCTGCAGTTCAGACTGCCAAATCCGTTCTGTGCACGCTCCCCCGCGTTCAGACATCCGACCATGCACAATGACTGCACGAGGAACCGAAAATACCTCTTGTGATATGGTGCCTTTCTAACCTGGCTCCAAGTCATCCTATGATGGGATAAGTGTTGCTGGGGAACACCTGACAGCTTCAAATGGGGACTGGATAAACATATGGAGCAGAGGTCCATCAGTGGCTATCAGCCACAAGGTATAGATGGGAACATTCTGTCTGGGGCAGTGATGCTCTGTCTTCTTGGTGCCTGGAGGAGCAACAGTGGGAGGGCTTCTGGAGTTCTGGCCCTGCTGGTAGACCTCCTGATGGCACCTGGTATTTTTGGCCACTGTGTGACACAGAATGTTGGACTGGAGGGGCCTCTGGCCTGATCCAACATGGAGAGCCAGTTTGGTATAGTGGTTAAGTGCGCGGACTCTAATCTGGAAGAACCGGGCTTGATTCCCCACTCCTCCACTTGCACCGGGCTGGATGACCTTGGGCAAGCCATAGTTCTGATAAGAGCTGTCCTTGAAAAAGAGCAGTTTTTGTCAGAGCTCTCTCAGCCCCACCTGCCTCACATATGGAGCAGAAGTCCACCAGTGGCTATTAGGCACAGGGCATAGATGGGAACTCTCAGTCTGGGGCAGGTGATGCACTCTATTCTTGGTGCAGGAGGGGGCAGCAGTGGGAGGGCTTCTAGTGTCCTGGCCCCACTGCTGGACCTCCTGACGGCACCTGGTATATTTTGGCCGCTGTGTGACAGAGTGTTGGACTAGATGGGCCATTGGCCTGATTCAACATTGGCTTCTCTTATGTTCTTATGTTAGGGTGTCTGTTGTGGGGAGGGGAAGGGAAAGGAGTTTGTAAGCTGCTCTGAGACACCTTTGGGTAGTGAAGGGCGGGGTATAAATCCAATCTCCTCCTCCTCTTCTTCTTCTTCTTCTTCTTCTTCTTCTTCTTCTTCTTCTTCCTCTTCTTCTTCTTCTCTTATGTTCTTAGGAAGGAATTTTCCCTCCAGGCCAGATTGACCCAGGGATCCCGGAGGTTTTTTGCCTTCCTCTGGGTACGGAGCAGAGGTCACTGGGGGAGTGGGGGATGGTGAAGGCAGTTGTGAATTTCCTGCATTGTGCAGGGGGTTGGACTAGATGACCTTTGGGATTCCTTCCAGCTTTCTGTTTCTATTAGAAAAATGGGGTTTGTCGCTGAAGATTCCCTCCGTAAGCTCTGCACGTGTGAGAGGCAACTGTTTGCAACCACACTGGTCCCCATTTGGTGATAACGCTTAATATCTTCCAGGATACCCTGGAAATTGCTTAGATTTCCGCCTAATGGGGAAGACAGCTAACACAACTCAGTCAGCCCTTAAACCCAGACCTTCTTATACATTTAAAATACAGACAAGGGGAGCGGGAGAGAAACCAACACCCCGTTGCCAGTTCCGCACAGCTCGTGTGACCTCAGCAATACCGCAACCAATCAGCCATTCACATAGAGCTCATTTGCATACCTTGATTCTATTTGCGGGGCGTGGGAGGGACTCGCGTTGCCAGGTCTGGCTTGGGAAATGGCTGGATATTTAGGGGGTGGAGCCTGAGGGGGTGGGGTTTAAAGTGGGGAGGGGCCTCAGCAGGTTACAGTGCCATCGACTCCACCCTCCCCTGGGGAACTGATCTCTCTACTCCGGGGATCGGCTGTAATCTGGGAAGTCTCCAGGCCACACCTGGAGGTTGGCACCAGTGTTCCCTCTAAGCCGAGTGAGTGTGAGCCAGCTCACAGTTCTTTAGCCTCCGGCTCACACATTTTTGTCTTAGCTCAGGAAGGGATGGCTCCAGAGCAAAGTGATTTATGCCGTAGCCAAACCGCTCGCTCACAAAGTAGAATTTTTGCTCACAGGACTCCACGGTTTATAGGGAGCACTGGTTGGCCGCCCCTAAGGGATACAATCTCAACAACCAACCTCCCGCACAATTTAGGTATCCCCACCCCACCACCCCCGGGTTTACTGGGGATCTTATCTGCATTGCGCAACTGACCTTTCCATTTCTGGCTAAAATCCCTGGGATTTATGAAAAAGAGAATTAAAAGAATTATCGTGAGATGTAATCTGAGAAATAATTCACCGGGACCGTTCCCACTGCGTGCTGAAATGCAATTCCATTGCCACGTACAGACAACCCAGGAAATATTTCTGCAAGGCATGATTTCGATCTTGAAACAGGGAGACAATGACCGTCAGCGTGAGAACGGCAAAAGGCCAACAGGAGGAAGGAATAGAGAGGTCAGGACGTCAGGGATATCGGAATCAAATTTCCACCCTGAGGGAGTTAGCATCAAAAGGAACGGAGTAGCAGCGATATAGAAAGGAGGAGGAGGAGAAAAATGGAGTTTCCCCGAACAGATCAGGTGGCAAACAAAGAGAACAAAAAGAAACGCAGCTCTCTCTCTCTCTCTCCAGTCCTTTATTTATAAGCAGTGTTCCCTCTAAGCTGAGTTAGTGTGAGCTAGCTCACAGTTTTTTAGCCTCCGGCTCACACATTTTTGTCTTAGCTCAGGAAGGAGGGCTCCAGAGCAAACTAATTTATGCAGTAGTCAAATTTCTCGCTCACAACTTTAATGCCGGTAGCTCACAAAGTAGAATTTTTGCTCACAAGACTCCACAGCTTCGAGGGAACATTGCTTTTCTTTGTCTTCAATGGCCAATAGGACTTCTCCCGTTTTCTCATCACAACGTCCCAGCGAGGGTGGCCAGCCCAAGCACCGGATCAAAGATCATGGACCTCTCTCAGCCTGCAAAAGGTAAGCGGCAACCCAAGTCTTCTTTTCTACGCGGGCAATCGAGTGGCCCTGGACTAAATGACTCACATAAATTATTAGGCACCGTGGTCTATGCTACTGTGCAGGGCTATTTTTGGGCAGGAACGCACAGGAACGGCGTTACGGCTGGCTTTAGAGTTGGCCATGCCCACTACAGCCAAAACCTCTGCACGTGCGTGGCTACAGAGGGAAGACCTGGAGAGCAACACCCCCCCCGGCAACTCCAAGGCAGGAAGGTGGGGGGGCTGGAAGGATCAGGGAGGCATTTAAATGCCTCCCCATGCATTCCCTGGCATGTCCAAGGGCCTGCTTGCCCAGGCTCCCTGCAGCTGCGGGGCCCCAGGGCAAGCCAAGGGAAGGCATGGGGGTGTGGCCTAATATGCGAATGAGCTGTGCCGTCAGGGGTGTGACCTAATATGCTAATACGTTCCTGCTGTTGGGTGTGGCCTATTATGCTAATGAGTTCCTGATGGGCTTCTTCTACAAAAAAGGCCCTGCTACTGTGTATATCTTGCTGAAACTAGAATCTGCGCATCGTTTCAGGTGTTGCGTCAAGACCGATGCTTTGCTTCCATTCTGTTTTTAGAGTTCTGATCTGGTTCGACAACCCTAACCCTATTGCGCAGCTGATCGAACACCCCATCCTGGCGATTGTTATGGACTCTCTATAATCCACCAGGAGTCCCAGCAAGAAATGCAGACGAATAATGTAAATAAATGAATAAACAAACAAATGCTTCCGCAGAGTGCAGGGGGTTGGACTAGATGACCTGCAAGGACCCTTCCAACTCTAACATTCTCTGATTCTATGAAATGTCTTTCTGCTTCCAGACTGCCCCCTGCCCCGGTCTTGATGTACAGTCCCCTTGACTGTCCACAGAGACTGCCAACCTCCAGGCGGTTATATCAATATATAAACACTCTGTGGATTCTTCGGGCTTTGGGGAAATTCCTCATAAGTAGATTGGCCACTGTCCAGGTGGCACCTGGAGATCTCATAAGAACATAAGAGAAGCCAATGTTGAATCAGGCCAATGGCCCATCCAGTCCAACACTCTGTCACACAGCGGCCAAAATATACCAGGTGCCATCAGGAGGTCCAGCAGTGGGGCCAGGACACTAGAAGCCCTCCCACTGCTGCCCCCTCCAGCACCAAGAATAGAGTGCATCACCTGCCCCAGACTGAGAGTTCCCATCTATACCCTGTGGCCAATAGCCACTGATGGACTTCTGCTCCATATGTTTATCTAATTCCCTCTTGAAACTGTCCATGCTTGTAGCTGCCACCACCTCCTGTGGCATCTCCCACTATTATAGCTCATCTCCAGACTACAGAGACCAGTTCCCCTGGAGGAAATGGCTACTTTGGAGGGTGGACTCTGTGGCATTGTGCCCCAGTGACGTCCCTCCCCTCCCCTCCCCAAACCCCACCCTTCCCAGGTTCCACCCCACAAATTCCCAAGTACTTCACAACCCAGAGACGGCAGCCCTGTCACGACTCATTAGGGAATAATGACATAGAGTCATAGAATCACAGAATGTGAGAGTTGGAAGGGACCTTGCAGGTCATCTAGTCCAACCCCTGCACTCTGCAGGAGCATAGCCGAAAGAGAGCCCTACAACATACCCAAAAGATGGTCGTCCAGCCTCCACTTGAAAACGTCCAGGGAAGGAGCATCCACCACCTCCTGAGGCAGTCTGTTCCACTGCTCAACCACTCTTATGGTTAGGAAGTTTCTCCGGATACTTAGCCGGTAACGACTCCCTTGTCATTTCCACCCATTTGGAGTCCACTCTCCAAAGCAGACATTTCCTCCAAGGGAATTGATCCATGCAGTCTGGAGGTCAGTTGGAATTCTGGGAGACCTCCAGGTCTCACCTGGAGGTTGGCAACCCTAGTTCTGAACCGACATAGTGCATTGCTCTGCTTACGTTCACTCTGTGTTCCTCCCTCGACTTCCTGCTTTTATGACGCTCCAATGGCGTGTGCAGAAAAAGGCTGTTTAGTGTAGTGGTTGAGAGCGGCGGACTCTAATCTGGGAGAACCGGGTTTGATTCCCTGCTCCTCCTCCATATGCAGCTGGCTGGGTGGCCTTGGGCCAGTCACAAGTTCTCCCAGAGCTGTTTTCTCAAAAGTCATTCTAGAAAGAGCTCTCTCAGCCCCACCTCCCTCACAGGGTGTCTGCTGTGGGGAGGGGAAGGGAAAGGAGATTGTAAGCTGCTCTGAGACGCTGAGTGAAGGGCGGGGTATAAAACCAATCTCTCCTTCTTCTCCTTCTGAATTAGTAATGTGGAACGTGGAAAGCTGCTATGATCTGCAGTTTTGTTTATAACTAAGCAATGCCCTTTATGAAAACGGTATATAATCGATAAGTGATCGGGTTTACAGTGTAAAGGGGTTGGAAGGCAATTAAGTTGCTTCAATTTTAAACTGTGGGCATAATGAGGAGGGAGGGGAGAGCTCCCCCCCCACAAGCCCCTCTCACAGGAGGAGGAAAGGTGGACCTCCTTTCTGCCGAGTCTTTCGGTCCCAGGAATGAGAAGCAGCCCCATTTAGTTTTCTTTTTTAGGTGAAGTCGGCCTTTCTGAAGTATACATTGGAAGTATGCAATATTAAATAGTTAACTGACGCATCTCCAGTGTAACACAATTATATGCAGGGCTTTTTTGTAGAAAAAGCCCAGCAGGGACTCATTAGCATAATAGGCCACACCCAGCAGCAGAAACTCATTAGCATATTAGGCCACACCCCTGAAAGCGCAGCTCCCTCCCAGGATCGGTTCCCCCCCGGTGCCCCACAGCTTAAACTGCCTTCCCTCCCTGGATCTGCTTGGCTTCCCCAGGCACCCTGCGGCTTGTGAGGCACCTGGGAAACCCGAGGAGGGGCTGTAGGCGTGGCCAACTCAGAAGCCAGCCGGAACTCTGTTCCGGTGCGTTCCTGCCCCAAAATAGCCCCAATTATATGTACTGTAACTAAAGGAGTATGGAAGAAGAACTTGGGAAACTGAATGGAATTACACGTGACGGAAGAACATAAGACAAACCCATCTTGGATCAGGCCAGTGGCCCATCCAGTCCGACACTCTGCGTCACACAGTGGCCAAAAATACCAGGTACCATCAGGAGGTCCAGCAGTGGGGCCAGGACACTAGAAGCCCTCCCACTGTTGCCCCCCCGAGCACCAAGAATACAGAGCATCACTTGCCACAGACTGAGAGTTCCTATCTAATAAGAACATAAGAGAAGCCAGTGTTGGATCAGGCCAACGGTCCATCCAGTCCAACACTCTGTGTCACACAGTGGCCAAAAATACCAGGTGCCATCAGGAGGTCCAGCAGTGGGGCCAGGACAGTAGAAGCCCTCCCGCTGTTGCCCCCCCCAAGCACCAAGAATACAGAGCCTCCCTTGCCCCAGACTGAGAGTTCCTATTTAATAAGAACATAAGAGAAGCCAGTGTTGAATCAGGCCAATGGCCCATCCAGTCCAACACTCTGTCACACCGTGGCCAAAAATACCAGGGGCCATCAAGAGGACCAGCAGTGGGGCCAGGACACTAGAAGCCCTCCCACTGTTGACCCCCCCAAGCACCAAGAAGACAGAGCATCCCTTGCCCCAGCCTGAGAGTTCCTATCTAATAAGAACATAAGAGGAGCCAATGTTGGATCGGGCCAATGGCCCATCCAGTCCAACACTCTGTCACACCGTGGCCAAAAATACCAGGGGCCATCAAGAGGACCAGCAGTGGGGCCAGGACACTAGAAGCCCTCCCACTGTTGACCGCCCCAAGCACCAAGAAGACAGAGCATCCCTTGCCCCAGACTGAGAGTTCCTATCTAATAAGAACATAAGAGAGAGCCAGTGTTGGATCAGGCCGATGGCCCATCCAGTCCAACACTCTGTCACACAGTGGCCAAAAATACCAGGGGCCATCAAGAGGACCAGCAGTGGGGCCAGGACACTAGAAGCCCTCCCACTGTTGACCGCCCCAAGCACCAAGAAGACAGAGCATCCCTTGCCCCAGACTGAGAGTTCCTATCTAATAAGAACATAAGAGAAGCCAGTGTTGAATCAGGCCGATGGCCCATCCAGTCCAACACTCTGTCACACAGTGGCCAGAAATAGCAGGTGCCATCAGGAGGTCCAGCAGCAGTGCCAGGACACTAGAAGCCCTCCCACTGTTGCCCCCCCACAAGCACCAAGAATACAAAGCATCACTTGCCCCAGACTGAGAGTTCCTATCTAATAAGAACATAAGAGAAGCCAGTGTTGGATCAGGCCAACGGTCCATCCAGTCCAACACTCTGTGTCACACAGTGGCCAAAAATACCAGGTGCCATCAGGAGGTCCAGCAGTGGGGCCAGGACAGTAGAAGCCCTCCCGCTGTTGCCCCCCCCCCCAAGCACCAAGAATACAGAGCCTCCCTTGCCCCAGACTGAGAGTTCCTATTTAATAAGAACATAAGAGAAGCCAGTGTTGAATCAGGCCAATGGCCCATCCAGTCCAACACTCTGTCACACCGTGGCCAAAAATACCAGGGGCCATCAAGAGGACCAGCAGTGGGGCCAGGACACTAGAAGCCCTCCCACTGTTGACCCCCCCAAGCACCAAGAAGACAGAGCATCCCTTGCCCCAGCCTGAGAGTTCCTATCTAATAAGAACATAAGAGGAGCCAATGTTGGATCGGGCCAATGGCCCATCCAGTCCAACACTCTGTCACACCGTGGCCAAAAATACCAGGGGCCATCAAGAGGACCAGCAGTGGGGCCAGGACACTAGAAGCCCTCCCACTGTTGACCGCCCTCCCAAGCACCAAGAAGACAGAGCATCCCTTGCCCCAGACTGAGAGTTCCTATCTAATAAGAACATAAGAGAGAAGCCAGTGTTGGATCAGGCCAGTGGCCCATCTAGTCCAACACTCTGTGTCACACAGTGGCCATAAATACCAGGGGCCATCAGGAGGTCCAGCAGTGGGGCCAGGACACTAGAAGCCCTCCCACTGCTGCTCCCCTCCAGCACCAAGAATACAGAGCCTCCCTTGCCCCAGCCTGAGAGTTCCTATCTAATAAGAACATAAGAGAAGCCAGTGTTGAATCAGGCCGATGGCCCAACCAGTCCAACACTCTGCATCACACAGTGGCCAGAAATACCAGGTGCCATCAGGAGGTCCACCAGCGGGGCCAGGACACGAGAAGCCCTCCCTGTTGACCCCCCAGCATGAAGAATACAGAGCATCCCTTGCCCCAGTCCAAGAGTCCATATCTATACCCTGTGACTAATAGCCACTGATGGACCTCTGCTCCATATGCTTATCCAGGGATTTTTTTGTAGAAAAAGCCCAGCAGGAGGTTAATAGCATAACAGGCCACACCCAACAGCAGAAAAGTCATTAGCATATTAGGCCACACACCCCAACAGCACAGCACATTAGCCTATTAGGCTACACCCCCACGTTACCAGAAGTGTGGTCATCCAGCCACACCCACCTTTTGCTTCTTATTCTGTTTACCTTGTTTGTGGTCAAAACCTGGGACTTTTTCTGTAGCAGGAACTCCTTCGCATGTTAGGCCACACACCCCTAATGTAGCCAATCCTAATGAATTTCTGCTGTTGGGTGTGGCCTGTTATGCTAATGAGTTCCTGCTGGGCGTGGCCAACTCAGGAGCCAGCCGGAACTCCGTTCCTGTGCGTTCCTGCCCAAAAATAGCCCTGTGCTTATCTAATTCCCTCTTGAAGCTGTCCATGCTTGTAGCCGCCACCACCTCCTGTGGCCGTGAATTCCACGTGTGAATCACTCTTTGTGCGGTACAAGATAATAGGAGTCAGAATAGGAAGTAATTCTTGTTTAGTAATTAGGGATAATAGGAGTCAGTGGATGAGCCGGAGAACACTTTCGATTACTAAAAGGGGTGAATAATAGAATAGATTGCTGGAAAATAAGATTAATACTTGGTACTATTGTTCACTATAGAAAAGAATAAACTGTGAATGAAAAAAACCCAACACCTAAATTGGAACCCGTTTATTCTATGTACCCTTGACCTCAGTGAAATCTCACCTCTTCCCGGCTCACCTGGGTACCGGCATCCAGAGGTCGGACTGAGTCCAAGCAAGGAGTTATCCTATCCAGCCAGGGCAGAGCAAGAGAGAAGAGAAGAAGAGATCGGATTTATACCCTGCCCTTCACTGCCCAAAGGCGTCTCAGAGCGGCTCACAAACTCCTTTCCCTTCCCTTCCCCACCACAGACACCCTGTGAGGTAGAAGAAGAAGAAGAGATCGGATTTATACCCCGCCCTTCAGTACCGAAAGGAGTCTTGCAGCGGCTTACAAACTCCCTTCCCTTCCCCTCCCCACAGCAGACACCCTGTGAGGTAGGCGGGGCTGAGAGAGCTCTGACAGAAACTGCTCTTTTTTCAGGAACAGCTATGCCAGAGCTTGTGACTGGCCCAAGGTCATATCAGCAGATGCAAGTGGAGGAGTGGGGAATCAAAGCCGGTGGCCTCAGCAACTCGCAGTGTCTGTGCCTGATTTGTGGGGTTTTTCCGTGAGATCTGAACGGGGCTGTTGAAAATAGGAATCTACAAGGGGTACTCGGCTATCTGGGAGGCAGAGACACGGTCTGTATTATTGCTGGAAGCATTCTGAATACACGAAGCTTCTGCCGTCTCTTTATAGAATCACAGAATCATAGAGTTGGAAGGGACCTCCAGGGTCATCTAGTCCAACCCCCTGCACAAGGCAGGAAATTCACAAATACCACCCCCCTCCACGCCCATAGTGACCACCGTTCCACGCCCAGAAGAAGGCAAAAACAAGCAAACACCAACGCCCTCCAGGATTGTTTCCTGACCCCAAAGTGGCGATCGGCATTTACCTGGGCGTGTAAGAAAGGGCCATGAGAACTAAGCACCGAGGCAACCCTTCCCGCCCTCCCTCTCACGATCTGCCTCAGTTCACAGAATCCACATGGCTGTCAGGTGTCCTTTGTTTCAAAACCTCCCAAGAAGGAGAGCCCGCCACCTCCCGAGGAAGCATGAACCACTGAGGGACCGCTCTCACGGTCAGGAAGTTCTTCCTCATGTTTAGCCGAAAACTCTTCTGATTTAATCTCAACCTGTTGGTCCTGGTCCAACCTTCTGGGCAGGGCTTTTTTTTGTAGGAAAAAAACCAAGCAGGAACTCATTAGCATAATAGGCCACACCCATTAACAGAAACTCAGCAGTGGGGCCAGGACACTAGAAGCCCTCCCACTGTTGACCCTCCCCCAAGCACCAAGAATACAGAGCCTCACTTCTTCCGCCTGAGAGTTCCTATCTAATAAGAACATAAGAGACGCCTGTGTTGGATCAGGCCAATGGCCCATCCAGTCCAACACTCTGTGTCACACAGTGGCCAGAAATACCAGGAGCCATCAGGGGGTCCAGCAGTGGGGCCAGGACACTAGAAGCCCTCCCACTGTTGCCCCCCACAGCACCAAGAATACAGAGCATCACTTGCCCCAGTCCAAGAGTCCCTGTCTATATCTTGTGACTAATAGCCACTGATCGACCTCTGCTCCATATGCTTATCCAGGGATTTTTTTGTAGAAAAACCCAGCAGGAAGTCATTAGCATAACAGGCCACACCCAATAGTAGAAACTCATTAGCATAGTAGGCCACACACCCCGACAGCACAGCATATTAGCCTATTAGGCCACACCCCCGTGTTACCAGAAGTGTGGTCATCCAGCCACACCCACCTTTTGCTTCTTATTCTGTTTACCTTGTTTGTGGTCAAAACCCCAGGGCCTTTTTTTGGAGAAGGAACTCCTTTGCATGGTAGGCCACACACCCCTCATGTAGCCAATCGTAATGAGTTTTTGCTGTTGGGTGTGGCCTGTTATCTAATGAGTTCCTGCTGGGCGTGGCCAACTTGGGAGCCAGCCGGAACTCCGTTCCTGTGCGTTCCAGCCCCAAAATAGCCCTGCTTCTGGGGCAGCAGAAAACAACTCCACGCCATCCTCTAGATGACAGCCCTTCAAGTATTTGAAGATGGTTCTCGTATCATCTCTCCATCGTCTCCTCCTCCAGGCTAAACATACCCAGCTCCTTCAACCTTTCCTCACAGGACTTGGTCTCCAGACCCCTAACCTTCTCAGTCTCTTTGCCAGGGTGATCACCAGATGCCCAGGGGTGGTGGAAGGAAATGGGGAGACACACGTCCTGGGCACATCAGTTAATTTAATTAGTTAAATTTAATTAGCGTTCCTGGGGGGGGCTCACGAAAAAATCCTAGCTACAGGGCTGCTCTTGGCCTATCCAGCTCAATGTTGTCTATTCGTTGACTGGCAGGGGCTCTCCTGGGTATCAGGCCGACGTCTTTCACATCACCTACAACCTCCTCCTTTTAACTGGAAAAGTCAGGGACTGAACGTGGGACCTTCTGCATGCCAAGCAGACACTCTTCCACTGAGCCACGGCCCCTCTCCCCGGTTCTCCAGGGTCTCAGGCAGAGGCCTGTCTATCTGATCCTTTTAAACTAGAAATGTTACAGTCACAGCCCACCCCTTGCTAATCCCTACCTTCCCCACATGCTCACCTAGGGGCAGTTAGCATCCCTTCTCCTCTTGTTCCCCAGGCTTCTTTAAAGACAAGGCAAGCTGCACATGCCCAATAAAGCTTCCTGAACCCTCGCAAAATGCTTCCTGAACTCTCACAAAATGCTTCCTGGACCCTCGTAAAATGCTTCCTGAATGCTCACAAAATGCTTCCTGAACCATTGCAAAATGTGAGGGTCCAGGAAGCCCTATGGGGCATGTGTGACTTGCCACATTTCTCTGTCCAAGACACCTGGGCAACAGGGGAAAGAACCTTAGCTGCTCTGGGGTAGGGAGAAAAGAAGCAACCGGGAAATCAGAGAAAGCGTGCTTAGCTGAGTGAACGAGGAGGGTGGTGGAACAGCGTAGTTCAGAAGGATGTTCCAAAAATTCTGCAGCGGTGCTGAGAAAAAGCAGAGAGGATGCTCGAAAAACGCTGGGTAAGGGGAAGAGAATTAGGAGCAAGGTAAGCAGGGAGAACAGCAGGTGGACGGCACTATGGGAATGCTGGGTCAGGTTGCGGAAGAGTCAACAAGGATATTGCAAAGAAATTAATGGCTGGTGTTCTTTTAATAAAGGGAGAGACCACTATTCATCATTGAAGCAGGGGAAATTAGAATGCCCCCCTTGCACAAATCAAGGCCTACCTATCAGCACACTCTTGTCTTACCCCCTTCTCCAAGGAGCTTAGAGTTCCTCCGTCTATCCCTGCCCCCCAATCGGTTCTCCCAGCAGCTCTCTGGGGGTAGGTTAGGAGGCAATATGGCTGCCAGCCTCCATGTGGATCCTAGAATTGCAACTAATGTCCGGACTACAGAGATCAGTTCCTCTGGAAACAACGGCCACTTTGGAGGGGTGGACTTGGAGGCTATATAACCCACAGAGATCCCTCCTGAAGCCTCCGCCCTCCCTAAGCTCCACCCCCCAAATATCCAGGAACTTTCCAACCCGGATCCGGCAACCCTAGGAGACAGTGAGCCGTCCAAGGTTGCTCACTGAGCATTATGGTTGCGTGAGGATTCGAACCCAGGACTCCAGTGTCCAAGTCCAAGACTCCCACCGCCACACCACGTTAGTCAAGGAAGGGTTTCCAGATCTACTGGGTATTAAGATTAGAATGGTCATCTCTGACGAGCAGCATTTCTTCTGCAGTTGTGATATGAGAATTTTTAAATGAAAAGCTTCCTGGACCTCTGCCGCCCAGTTAAAGAAATCCAGCCCCTCTCTGTGGCTCTCCAGGGTTTCAGGCAGAGGTCTCTCCCATCACCTACTGCCTGGTCCTTTCAACTGGAGAGGCCAGGGATTGAACCTGGGACCTTCTGCATGCAAAGCAGAGACTCTGCCACTGAGCCATAGCCCCTCTCCATAGATCCCCAAGGTCTCAACAAAAGGTCTTTCACATCCCCTACTGCTTGGTCCTTTCTAACTGGAGATGCCGGGGATTGAACCTGGGACCTTCTGCATGCCAAGCAGAGGCTCTGCCACTGAGCCACAGCCCCTCTCCATGGCTCTCCAGGGTCTCAGGCAGAGGTCTTTCCCATCACCTCCTACCTGGTCCTTTTAACTGGAGATGCTGGGGATTGAACCTGGGACCTTCTGCATGCCAAGCAGAGGCTCTACCACTGAGCCCCAATGCCAAAACTTCTCAGCTGTTGTGGTATTCAGACATATGCTCCCTTTGAACACGGAGCTTCCATTGAGACATTGTGATTAACAGACATTAATAGATCTGTCCTCCCTGAATGCATCTAGCTCCCCTTTAAAGCCATCTCAGCTGATGGGTATCGGCGTGTCCTGAGGTAGGGAGTTCTGCACGTTAATCATATATCAGAAGAAGATCCCTTATACCAAGTGAGGTCATTGGTCCACCTAGTTCAAATGTCTCTTCTGACCTCCAGTATCCAGATTCCCCATTAAAGAAAGGCCTTTCCTAGCAACTGCTGGGAACCAAAAACATGGCGACGCCCGGACGGAACGTGGGACTTTCTGTACATCAAACGACACTGATTGTGGCCTTCCTGACAAAGGTTGACCTACAGAGCCATGGGGGCCCCCCAGATTTATCTCTCACTTTGTCCCCCTCCCAAAAACGATGCCCCAAACTTGCTGTCGGAGGGGGACGCCCCACCCGGCCTAGTGATGCCTCCCCCGACCAGGTGTCATCAAGTCCAGGGAGCCAGTTTGGGCTTCTCACCTGTAGGAAGAGGTGCTCACCCGGGCCGTCACTTCCTCCTTGATCTGCCGGTTGAGCGCGTCCACGGCGGCCCGTCCTTTGCTGCCCTCTGCTGGCGCGGAGGTCCCCGGCTGCTGCTGCTGCTGCTGCTGCTGCGGAGGCGGCTGGGCCCCGTCTTCCGCGATGTGGACCCGCTTTTGGTCTTCTTGACCTGCCCGTCTTCGGCCTTCCGGGCCCTGGCCGCCTCCTCGGCCTTCCCTCCCCCTGCTCCTTCTCCTGGCTCACCTGAGCCTTCCTCCTCCTCTCCTGGCTTCCGGATCTTTCCTTGGACCCCTTGTCGAGGTCGACCGGAGGGATGGGCAGGGGCTTGGGGATCCACGGGTGGTCCCCCCTCTTGGGGATGGGCCAGGCCCGGAAATCCTTCTGGTACTGGCTCTCCTTCGCGAAGGGCGTGTCCGACGGCTGATACTCGCACTTGGGCTTGCAGCTGGTCTCCGGCCTCTGAACCTTCCAGGGTTTGTAGTCCTGGCGCATCACCGAATCGGCCGAGGCCTGGTCTTTGGGCCCGGGCTTGTGTGGCCCCGGGGCCTGGGAGGTCGCCCTGGCGACCGCATCCTGGTCACCGCCGAGGGCAGCCGGCTGGGTCTCGACGGCCGTGGGGAGACCCGCCGCCGCCGGCTGCTGCTGCTGGAGGACCACCGGTGGCCCCGGGAAGTCGGTGGCTTCCGAGTACTTGGTGAAGACCAAAGGCACGGCGATGTCCGCCTTGTCCAGCTGGTTCCAGAAGCGGGCGATGCAGCACGCCCGGCTGATGCACGGCCAGGCCATCTCCGCGGCCGGGCCCCCGCCCTCCTCCGCCACTCCCGAGCTGCCCCTCCCTCGGCAGAGACGACGGATCCGCCACCGAGTCGCTCCCACAGCTCCCCCGGGGCCAGCTTTACATTATGGACGCTGCCTTGCCCCCCTTGGGAAAAAACCTGGAGGGCAAAAATATTACCGGCTTCCCGATCCGATCCCCGCGCTTCTCCAGAAGACGACGAAAGCCAGGAATACAGGGGGAAAAAATCTATCAATTGCAAAATAATAATAATAATGATAGTAATAATAATAGTAGTAGTAATAATTAATAATAATAATAATAATAAATCAGCAGAGGTCTCGAGAAAGAGGCAATAATCCCGGGGCTAGGCTTAAGGAGTTCAGGGATGCCCGTCCGACAGCCCTTGGAGAGGATCCGAGAGGGAACAACGGCTCACAATAGTTCACCGGGAAGGCAAGGGGGGGAAAACACACACCACCAACCTCTTTCCTCTCCCTCTCTTTTTTTGCCAGTTGCAATAGGCGTCTTGCAGGCACTGGGGAGGGCTTCAGGCCAGAGAGCCCTGCACAATGCACCGTTAGGGGGCTTCCCGGGGACCCTCACCCAGAGGAGGAGGAGGAGGAGGAAGATCCGGCCAGCCTCATGGCCCAGCGACCCGGAGGGGGACGGGGGCCGATCGTCCGCCTCGACACCTTGCTGGATCGCGGGCTGCGGAGCGCGGCGAGCCGGTCCGGAGACCGAGGAGGCGGGGGAAGGAGGTTGATGCCCGCCTGCAGCAGCAATAGCAGCAGCGGCCGGGAGGCCAGGCGAGGATCGGCTGGTGCAGCCGCCGCCGCTGCTGCAGAGAAAACAGGACCCCACCCAGGCGAGCTCGCAGCGAAGGATGCTGGAGAAGGAGGGGAGGGGAAGGGAGGGAGGGAGGCGATGCGGTCGGATCACCTGCCTCCGTCAGCACGCAGACGCGCGGGGGGAGAGGAGGAGGAGGAGGAGGAGATTAACGCTTTGCAGGCGGGCTGGGAGAGAGAGAGAGGCTGAAACTGGCTTGGAGCCTCCGCCCGGCAAGGTCGGTATCGCCTGGTCGGGCTGGCAGCGGCGCTCTCAGCTCCTTTGGAAACGGGCGCCTTTCGAATGGGAGATGCTGGGATGTTGAAGGTGTGGGGGGAGACCTTCTGCCTGCCAAGCAGAGGCCCTGCTGCTGAGCCGCCCCACACCGGCCCTTCCCAACAGCCAGACAGGGTCTTGGGGGAGGCTCCCGCTAAGCCTGTGGAGTCCTGTGAGCGAAACGCCTACTTTGTGAGCGGCTAAACATAGATAAGCATATGGAGCAGAAGTCCATCAGGGGCTATTAGCCACAAGGTATAGATAGGACTCCTGCCAACCTAGCAGTTCGAAAGCAAGAAATTGCAAGTAGATAAATAGGTACCACTTTGGTGGGAAGGTAACAGCGTTCCGTGCGCCTTGGTGTTTAGTCATGCCGGCCACATGACCACGGAAACGTCTTCGGACAGCGCTGGCTCTTCGGCTTTGAAACGGAGATGAGCACCGCAACCCTAGAGTCGGATTCAACTGGCTTTCGAGCAAGGGAACCTTTACCTTTACCTATAGATAGGAACTCTCAGTTTGGGGCAGGTGATGCTCTCTATTCTTGGTGCTTGGGGAGGGGGCAGCAGTGGGAGGGCTTCTAGAGTCCTGGCCCCACTGCTGGACCTCCTGATGGCACCTGGTATTTTTGGCCACTGTGTGACACAGAGTGTTGGACTGGAGGGGCCATGGGCCTGATCCAACACTGGCTTCTCTTATGTTCTTATTAGATAGGAACTCTCGGTCTGGGGCAAGGGATGCTCCGTATTCTTGGTGCTTGGGGGGGGCAGCGGTGGGAGGGCTTCTAGTGTCCTGGCCCCACTGCTGGACCTCCTGAGGGCACCTGGTATTTCTGGCCACTGTGTGACACAGAATGTTGGACTAGATGGGCCACTGGCCTGATTCAACATGCCTTCGCTTATGTTCTTATGTTCTTATGACTGGCAGGGGCGGATTAAGGCTCACTGGTGCCCTAAACACTGTCCAATCTTGGTGCCCGCCCCCTTGGCGCCCTAAGCACTGACCAATCTTGGCGCCCCCCTCATTGAAATGACTGTCAGGACAACTGAATTGGGCTCCATCGTTTGACTTTTAAATACATGCATTTGACTTTTAAATATAGCCTATGACATTACTCCTCATGGATCACTGCCTTGTCGTGGCGAGGGGGCTTGCGTGGTTCGATGAGGCTGTGGGCTATGCCGTGGAGGGTCACCCAGGACAGAAAGGCCACAGCAGAGAACTCAGACCAAGCGTGATCCCCTGGAGAAGGAAATGGCAACCCACTCCAGTATCTTTGCCGAGAAAACCCCATGGACAGTAACAAAAGGCTAAAAGATATGACGCCGGAAGATGAGCCCCTCAGGTCGGAAGGTGTCCAATATGCTACTGGGGAAGAGCAGAGGGCAAGTACGAGTAACCCCAGAAAGAGTGAAGCGGCTGGGCCAAAGCCGAAAGGACGCTCTGTTGTGGATGTGTCTGACGGTGAAAGGAAAGTCCGATGCTGCAAAGAACAATAAGACTGAAGGTCAAAGAAGAAGGGGATGGCAAAGGATGAGATGGTCAGACAGTGTCATCGATGCAACGGACATGAAATTGAGCAAACTTCAGCGGACAGCGGAAGACAGGAGGGCCTGGCGTGATCTGGTCCAGGGGGTCGCGAAGAGTCGGACTTGTCTGTGCGACTGAACAACAACAAAAATGACACAGCACCTCGCCAACAACAAAAATGGGAGATAACCCTCAGGGTGCACCATGATCAATTTGCACTAATCTTATCATTATGAACAAATCTTCATTCGTTTTTTCTTTTCTTTTCACCCTTTTCCCAACTTTGTGGTGCCCCCTTCGGCCCTGGTGCCCTAAGCACGTGCTGAGTCTGCTTAATGGTTAATCTGCTGCTGGCTACTGGCATTAAAGTGGTGAGGGAGCGACTTGGCTGCGGCAGAAATTTAGTTTGCTCTGGAGCCACGTCCTTCCTGAGCTGAGACAAAAAAAATGTGTGAGCCGGAGGCTAAAGAACCGTGAGCTAGCTCACACTGACTCAGCTTAGAGGGAACACTGGCCACAGGCAGAGTTCTCTACAATGATGCGGGGGGACGGGGACGGAGAGAGCTGGGAAAGAGAGGTCTCCCTGCCTTCTTGCTAAAGGCTAGAACTCAAAAGCATCCAAGGAAGTTGATGGGCAGGAGGTTCAAGACGGACAAAAGGAAATACTGCTTTACGCAAGACGGGCAGCCGCGTTAGTCTGTTCGCAGCAGCAGAAAAGAGCCTAGGGAGAACTCCAGGAGTCACCGCCCTTCTTCAGATCCAGCTGGAATGGGGCCGTCGTTCCACAAGGATGGATCCCCATTCTGCATGGCATCGGGAGTGATGCAGGTCGCGCGTTAGTCTGTCTGAGTAGCAGATGGCTGCACCTTCAAGACTACTTTGGCGGAAGAGGTGAGTCACGGCTCGACTCGACAAGAGCTCATACTCTACTTTACACAGGTAAAGGTTCCCTTGCTTGAAAGCCAGTCGGATCTGACTCTGGGGGCGTGGTGCTCATCTCCGTTTCCAAGCCGAAGAGCCAGCGCTGTCCGAAGATGTTTCCGTGGTCATGTGGCCGGCATGATTAAACACCAAGGCGCATGGAGCGCTGTTACCTTCCCACCGAAGTGGTATTTATTTATCTACTTGCAATTTCTTGCTTTTGAACTGCTAGGTTGGCAGGAGCTGGAACTAGAGACGGGAGCTCACTCCGCCTTGCGGCACCCGGGTCTTGAACTGCTGAACTACTGACCTTCCACAGCCTGCAGTTCAGCGTCTTAACCACTTGAGCCATCGCAGCTCCTGACACAGAGAAGGATTAAAATGTGGAATTCGCTGCCAGAGGATGGAGTGATGGCCACAGGAACAAACAGCTTGAAAAGGGGACTAGATAGATTCATGGAGGAGAAGTCTGTCAATGGCTAGCAGCCATGGTGACTGAAGGGAACCTCCACAGTCAGAGGCACTAATCCTCTGGATCCCAGAGCTAGGAGGCAACACAAGGGAAAGGCCTCGGCCTCTCTGCCCTGTGGTTGGCCCTCCAGAGGAAATGGTTTGGCTACTGTGTGGGATGGGATGCTGAACTAGAGGGACTATTGGTCTTATCCAGCAGGGCTCTTCTGAGGTTCTTATCACCTACTACTTGGTCCTTTTAACTGGAGATGCCGGGGATTGAACCTGGGACCTTCTGCATGCCAAGCAGAGGCTCAGCTACTGAGCCACGCCTCTTCTCCATGGCTCTCTCAGGGTCTCAGGTGGAGGTCTTTAACATCACCTACTGCCTGGTCCTTTTTAACTAGAGATGCTGGGGATAGAACCTGGGATCTTCTGCAAGCAAAGCACATGTGAAGGAGGAGACTGGATTTATACCCCGCCCTTCACTACCCGAGGTTGTCTCAGAGCAGCTTACAATTCCCTTCTCTTCCTCTCCCCACAACAAACACCCGGTGAGGTAAGTGAGGCTGAGAGCTCTTTGGAGAACTGCCCTTGAGAGAACAGCTCTGCGAGAACTTATGACTGACCAAAGGTCACACCAGCAGCTGCATGTGGAGAAGTGGGGAATCAAACTCCTAACCATTTCACTAAACTGGCTCTCAGAGGCTTTTCCACTGAGCAAAAGGGTGCATTGAGTGGTGCTTCCATTTCCATCAGTCTGCAGTACTTAATGTGAACATATGAAGCTGCCTTCAAAGTCAGTATTATCTACTCAGACTGGCAGCAGCTCTTCAGGGTCTCAGGGCAGAGGTCTTTCACGTCACCTACTGCCTGGTCCTTTCAACTGGAGATGCTGGGGATTGAACCTGGGACCTTCTGCATGCCAAGCAGAGGCTCTACCACTGAGCCACAGCACCTCTCCATGGCTCTCCAGGGTCTCAGGCAGAGGTCTTTCCCATCATCTACTGCCTGGTCCTTTCTAACTGGAGTTGCCGGGGATTGAACCTGAGACCTTCTGCATGCCAAGCACAGGCTCTACCACTGAGCCATAATCCCTCTCCATGGCTCTCCAGGGTCTCAGGCAGAGGTCTTTTGCATCACCTTCTGCCTGGTCCTTTCAACTGGAGATGCTGGGGATTGAACCTGGGACCTTCTGCATGCCGAGCAGAGGCTCTACCTCTGAGCCACAGCCCCTCTCCATGGCTCTCCAGGGTCTCAGGCAGAGGTCTTTCCCATCACCTCCTGCCTGGTCCTTTCTAACTGGAGTTGCCGGGGATTGAACCTGGGACCTTTTGCATGCCAAGCAGAGGCTCTACCACTGAGCCACGGCCTCTCCCCCTTTGCGTCACTATGACAACTTCACTCGTTGGAGCAAGGCCTTCTGCTGGTGCCAACCTGCAAATGGGCAAAAATCATCAACTGCCCGTATGCGTGCCTTCTCCATTGTACGCCCCACCTCGTGGAACAGCCTCCCTGAGGAAACCGGAAACCTCCCACCAATGTTCCTTCTAAGCTGTGGAATGGAGCCTGCATGTTCAGGAGCAGTATATCTCAGCCAATGCTCCCGCTAAGCTGTGGAGTCTCATGAGCAAAAATCCTACTGGCATTAAAGTTGTGAGCCAGCGATCTGGCTTCTGCATAAATTAGTTCACTCGGGACCCATCCTTCCTGAGCTAGGGAACAGGAAACAACTCAAAACGTGTGAGCCAGAGGCTAAAAAAACTGTGAGCAAGCTCACACTAACTCAGCTTAGAGGGAACACTGCCTCCCACTCTCCTGGCTTTCCGCAGACTCTGCAAAACTGAATTCTTCAGGAGGGATTTCTGTGCAGGCAATAGGGCAGCAATGTAGTAAATTTTACTTGGAAAAATTATTAAACGTTACTTGGAAAAATTAATAGGAATTGTGGTCTATACTACCGCGTTTAGCTTGCTGAAACTGGGCTCCTACTCTTGTATTTTGCATCGTTTTATTCGGTCATGTTAACACTGATGCTTTGCTTCAGTTCTGTTTTTAAACTTCGGGTTGGCTCCACAACCTTAGAAGGATAGAATCATAGAATCAGAGAGTTGGAAGGGACCTCCAGGGTCATCTAGTCCAACCCCTCCAGGAAGTTCACAAATACCTCTCCCCCAAACATCCCCAGGGACCCCCTGCTCCATGCCCAGAAGATGACAAAAAAAAGCCCCATCCAGGATCCCTGCCCAAACTGGCCTGGAGAAAAATGGCTTCCTGACCCCAAAGTGGCGATCGGCATTTCCCTGGGCGTGCAAGAAAGGGCCACAAGAACTAAGCCCTGATGCAACCCTTCCTGTCCTCCCTTCTCATGATCTGCCTGAGTTCACAGAATCCGCATTGCTGTCTGATGGCCATCTAGCTTCTGCTTGAAAACCTCCCAAGGAGGAGAGCCCACCGCCTCCCGATACAAGAACTCGTGGGCACTCTATGAAATTGCTGAGCAGTCGGGTTAGAACAGATAAAAGGAAATACTTCTTCACCCAAAGAGTGATTAACATATGGAATTCACTGCCACAGGAGGTCGTGGCAGCTGCAAGCATGGACAGTTTCAAGAGGAAATTAGATAAACATATGGAGCAGAAGTCCACCAGTGGCTATTAGCCACGGGGTATAGAATGAGAACTCTCAGTCTGGGGCAGGTGATGCACTCTATTCTTGGTGCTGGAGGGGGCAGCAGTGGGAGGGCTTCTGGTGCCCTGGCCCCACTGCTGGACCTCCTGATGGCACCTGGTATATTTTGGCCGCTGTGTGACAGAGTGTTGGACTAGATGGGCCATTGGCCTGATTCAACATTGGCTTCTCTTATGTTCTTATGTTCTTATGTAAGCCTGTTCCACTGAGGAACCGCTCGAACTATCGGGAAGTTCCTCCTAACGTTTAGCCCCAAACTCTTCGGATTTAATTTCAACCCGTTGGTTCTGGTCCAACCTTCTGGGGCAACAGGAAACAACTCCCCTCCAACCTCTCTTTGTGTTAACATGGGAGCCGCTCTCTGACCCCTCCTCTGTCTCTCACTTTGTCCTCTCCCTCTCTCCTCATGGCCTTCCATGGAGACACATGTCTCTGCTGGTCTCTCCTGTAGAGACAATGCCCTCGTACTTGCACAGACATGATTCTGGACAAGCTGGCCATTTGTGATCGGGAAAGTACTCTTCAGATTAGTACTCTTCAGATTAATCCTAGTGCACCGTTTATTGACTGTTCCATCCGTCAATCGTATTGGCCCGCTCTGCGTAATCCACCCGGAGCCCAGGTGAGAAACACAGCCTGTAAATAATGTAAACAAAATGGCATAATTATTAAGAACGAAGCCATCGTTGGAAGGCACTTTCCGGACCAGAAGTAACAAAATAATTTTATGTAATAATTTCTTTTTGAATTAAAGTTTCAATATTGTAGATTGCATTGCTTTATCGGTTTTTGGTGGGCTTCTTTGCTTCTGGATTATTAGCAGTGAAACACCATTTGGCGTGCGACTGCATCTCTGGAGGCCTCGTTTGTACTTTTAGCCTGTGCCTAGTGGTTTCACTTTGGAAGTAAGTCAATATGTTTCTTCGTAGAATATAGAAGAAGAAGAGAAGAGATTGGATTTCTACCCCACCCTTCACTACCCAAAGGAGTCTCAGAGCGGCTGACAAACTCCTTTCCCTTCCCTCCCCACAACAGACACCCTGTGAGGTAGAAGAAGAAGAAGAGATTGATTTATACCCTGCCCTTCACTACCCAAAGGAGTCTCAGAGCGGCTGACAAACTCCTTTCCTTCCTCCCCACAACAGACATCCTGTGAGGTAGAAGAAGAAGAAGAGATTGGATTTATACCCTGCCCTTCACTACCCAAAGGAGTCTCAGAGCGGCTGACAAACTCCTTTCCCTTCCCCTCCCCACAACAGACACCCTGTGAGGTAGAAGAAGAAGAAGAGATTGGATTTATACCCTGCCCTTCACTACCCAAAGGAGTCTCAGAGCGGCTGACAAACTCCTTTCCCTTCCCCTCCCCACAACAGACACCCTGTGAGGTAGAAGAAGAAGAAGAGATTGGATTTATACCCTGCCCTTCACTACCCAAAGGAGTCTCAGAGCGGCTGACAAACTCCTTTCCCTTCCCCTCCCCACAACAGACACCCTGTGAGGTAGAAGAAGAAGAAGAGATTGGATTTATACCCCGCCCTTCACTACCCAAAGGAGTCTCGGAGCAGCTTACAAACTCCTTTCCCTTCCCCTCCCCACAACAGACACCCTGTGAGGTAGGTGGGGCTGAGAGAGCTCTGACAGAAACTGCTCTTTTTCAAGAACAGCTGTGCCAGAACTATGGCTTGCCATAGGTGCAAGTGGGGGAGTGGGGAATCAAACCCAGTTCTCCCAGATTAGAGTCCGCGCACTTAACCATGACACCAAACTGGCTCTCTATATTATATTATATAGGCATTGTTTATTTATTCATTTTATGATATGTATTTAATTTCACATATTATTTTTATTTTTTTTTACAGCAATTCTTTTCTGGTCCGTCTTGTGTCCATCTTGTATGTCTGTATAACAGTATAAGCCAATATGCTCCTCATTGCGTTTGACCTCTGAAGGAGGCCTGGACAGGCTGAAATGCGTCAGGTCTAGTCCAGTGTTCCCTCTAAGCTGAGTTAGTGTGGGCTAGCTCACAGTTTTGTAGCCTCCGGCTCACACATTTTTTTCTTGGCTCAGGAAGGAGGGCTCCGGAGCAAACTAATTCATGCAGCAGCCAAATCGCTCACTCACAACTTTAAGGCCAGGAGCTCACAAAATAGAATTTTTGCTCACAAGACTCCACAGCTTAGAGGGAGCATTGGTATAATCTACTGGCCCCTCGTGTGTTTGATTTTGGTATTTTGGCATGAGGTGTAATTGGGCCCTTAAGACGCTGAACTGCAGGCTGTGGAAGGTCAGTAGTTCAGCAGTTCAAGACCCGAGAGTGCCGCATGACGGAGTGAGCTTCCGTCTCTAGTTCCAGCTCCTGCCAACCTAGCAGTTCGAAAGCAAGAAATTGCAAGTAGATCAATAGGTATCACTTTGGTGGGAAGGTAACAGTGTTCCGTGCACCGTGGTGTTTAGTCATGCCGGCCACATGACCGTGGAAACATCTTCGGACAGCGCTGGCTCTTCGGCTTTGAAACGGAGATGAGCACCGCAACCCTAGAGTCGGATTTGACTGGCTTTTGAGCAAGGGACTTACCTTTACCTAATTAATACATGCATTTTTTTATATTATACATATTAAGTTTTAATTGTCGGCCCTCTACTCTGTTTGATTTACCTATTTAGGTTCTTCGCACGCACCCCTTCAGACCCACAATGCAGGCCCGGTCTCAGTTTTATTCGCATCTATGCACAAAGCAAGCCGCGAAGGCCCCTTTCCTTCCCTCCCAGCCGCCATTGGAGAAGACGCTCAGGTTTGTTTCTTATGACGTGCTCTGTTAGCATTCTTTTTTACTAAGCGCTCTCTTTCTCTCTCTCTCTCCACACACACAGACGAAAACATTCTCTTCTGCGAAAGATGTTGGACAGCACCCCAGCGTGGCCCGCATCCGGCTTTTCTTTCCCAGGCAAGCCTTTTTGTTGTGCATGTGTGCGTTTTTCAGAACTAAAAATCGTCGGACAGATCCCCAGGCAACCGCGCTCTGGATGAAAGCGGTGCCCTGCCCGGCGAAGGATAAAGGCGCACCGAAAGAGGAATTAATCCCCCACCCCTGCCCTCTTTAATCCACCGTGGCAGGGCCATTTGGGAACCTGAAAGGCGGGTCCCGGCCTGCGAAAGCGGCCAGGGGCATCGAGACGAAGAGAAGACCCCCCCCCATGGGTTTCACGCCGGAATAATCTCTGTTCCTGGATGGGGGGTTTGAGGCCTCCCGGGCTTTTCCTGCCCGGAGGAAATGGGGAGAACGGCTCAGGCCGTGGTTCCACCTTAAGGAGGAGATGCTGTCTAGACCGGCGGAGTGACACTAGCCAGGCCTTCCTCTGCAGGCACACATCTGACCTTCTCTCCCCCACACAAACACACAAACACACACATTTGGGTCATGCAGAGGTGCAGGAATGCAGGAGAACCGGAGACTGGCTCAGAGAAGCTGCGTTCAGGTCATTCCCGTGCAGGAGCTGAGCAGGCCCGCCGCCCGGTAAATCTAGAAAGGCTGTGTGTGGAATCTACGAGCGGCTTCCTTCGAAGGCATTGCAGGAAAAGGTGCAGGAAAAGACAGCTAAGAGGAACCGAGGCTTCGAAAAGCAGAGACGTTTGGGGGTTCTTTTTTTCCTTGTCTTTGCGGGGAAGGGGTAGAAGAAGAAGAAGAGGAAGAAGAAGAAGAGTTTGGATTTATACCCAGCCCTTCACTGCCCAAAGGCGTCTCAGAGCGGCTTACAAACTCCTTTCCCTTCCCCTCCCCACAACAGACACCCTGTGAGGTAGGTGGGGCTGAGAGAACTTCTGACAGGAACTGTCCTTGAGAGAACAGCTGTGCCAGAGCTTGTGACTGACCCACGGTCACATCAGCAGGTGCAAGTGGAGGAGTGGGGGCATCAAACCCGGTTCTCCCAGATAAGAGTCCGCGTATTTAACCACTACACCAAACTGGCTCTCAGGGTAGGGGGACATGGGAGAAGAAGAAGAGGAGGAGGAGATTGGATTTATACCCCGCCCTTCGCTATCTGAAGGAGTCTCAGGGCGGCTTCCGATCTCCTTTCCCTTCCCCTCCCCACAACAGACACCCTGAGAGGGAGGTGGGGCTGAGAGAGCTCTCTTGAGAACTGCTCTTGAGAGGACAGCTCTGAGAGAACTCGTGACTGACTCAAGGTCAGACCAGCAGCCGCATGTGAAGAAGTGGGGAATCAAACCCGGTTCTCCCAGATTGGAGTCTGCACTCCTAACCACTACACCAAAAAGAAGAAGAAGAAGAACATAAGAATATAAGAGAAGCCAGTGTTGGATCAGGCCAATGGCCCATCCAGTCCAACACTCTGTCACACAGTGGCCAAAAATACCAGGTGCCATCAGGAGGTCCAGCAGTGGGGCCAAGAACCTGGAAGAAGAAGAAGAAGAAGAAGAAGAAGAAGAAGAAGAAGAAGAAGAAGAAGAAGAAGAAGAAGTCTCAGAGCGGCTTACAATCTCCTTTCCCTTCCCCTCCCCACAATAGCCATCCTGTGAGGGAGGTGGGGCTGAGAGAGCTCTTTTCAAAACTGCTCTTGAGAGAACAGCTCTGAGAGAACTTGTGACTGACCCAAGGTCACACCAGCAGCTGCATATGGAGGAGTGGGGACTCAAACCTGGTTCTCCCAGACTAGAATCTGCGCTCCTAACCACTATACCAAACTCAATTTGGTAGAGGTTTCTTGGCATGCAGATGGGGTGAACAAAATGTTCTGGGAGGGCAGCCAGAGAAATCTCTCTGGGCCCGCAGGCTCAAGAACATTTGTATGGTGTAATGATGTAGTGGTTGAACGTGTCAGTTTAGGGTTAGGTTCTGGGAAAGCTGCCAATAATATTCATGAAAAATGGCACACACACCCCTTAAACTTAGACCTAACACCTATATATGTTAGGGTTATCATTTGCTGGTATAATAGTTACAACGCCAAACTAGGACCTGGGAGACCCAAGTTTGAATCCCCACTCATGCTATGGAAGCCTGCTGGGTGACCCTGGGCTAGTCACACATGCTCGGCCTAACCTACCTCACAGGGTTGTTGTGAGGAGAAAATGGAGGCAAGGAGGACGATGAAAACCAATTTGGGTTCCTGTTTCAGAGAAAGGCAGGATATAAATAAAGTAAATAAGTAATTAAAAAAAAAAACACCATAAGAACACAAGAAGAGCCCTCATGGATCCGGCATCCATCTGGTCCACCATCTTGTCTCACACAGTGGCCAGCCAGTTCCTCTGGAGGGCCAACAACAGGGCAGAGAGGCCGAGGCCTTCCCCTGATAAGAACATAAGAAGAGCCCTGCTGGGATGAGACCAGTGAGTATCCATCCAGTCCAGCCTCCTGTCTCACACAGTGGCCAACCAGTTCCTCTGGAGGGCCAACAACAGGGCACAGAGGCCGAGGCCTTCCCCTGACAACAACATTAGAAGAGCTGTTGTGCTACAAGCATGGACAGTTTCAAGAGGGAATTAGATAAACATATGGAGCGGAAGTCCATCAGTGGCTATTAGCCACAGGGTATAGATGGGAATTCTCAGTCTGGGGCAGGTGATGCACTCTATTCTTGGTGCTGGGGGGAGGGCAGCAGTGGGAGGGCTTCTAGTGTCCTGGCCCCACTGCTGGACCTCCTGATGGCACCTGGTATATTTTGGCCGCTGTGTGACAGAGTGTTGGACTGGATGGGCCATTGGCCTGATTCAACATTGGCTTCTCTTATGTTCTTATGTTCTTATGTTCTGTGCTGGATCAGACCAGGGAGGGTCCATCTAGTCCAGCCTCCTGTCTCACCCAGTGGCCAACCAGTTCCTCTGGAGGGACAACTACAGGGCACAGAGGCCGAGGCCTTCCCCAATGAGAACATCTGAAGAGCCCTGCTGGATCAGACCAGCGTTCCATCTAGTCCAGCATCCTGTCTCGCCCAGTGGCCAACTAGTTCCTCTGCAGGGCCAGCAACAGGGCAGAGAGGCCAAGGCCTTCCCCTGATAAAAACCTCAGAAGAGCCCTGCTGGATCAGACCAGTGAGGGTCCACCTAGTCCAGCCTCCTGTCTCACCCAGTGGCCAACTAGTTCCTCTGGAGGTACAACAAGAGGGCACAGAGGCTGAGGCCTTTCCCTTATGTTACCTCCTGGCTCTGGGATTCAGAATGTGCAGATTCCCCTCAGTCACCATGGCTAGCAGCCATTGATAGACTGCCGCTGATAGACTGCCAGTTTGGTGTAATGGTGAAGACTAATCTAGAGAACCGGGTTTGATTCTCCACTCCTCCACCTGCAATCAGCTGGGTGACCTTGGGTCAGTCCCAGTTTCCTCAGAGCTCTCTCAGCCCCACCTCCCTCACAGGGTGCCTGTTGTGGGGAGAGGAAGGGCAGGTGGCTGTAAGCTGCTCTGAGACTCCTTTGGGTAGTGAAGGGCAGGGTATAAAAACCAACTGTTCTCCTCCTCCTCCACAAATCCATCCAATCCCCTTTTAAAGCTGTTTATTCCGGTGGCCATCACTCCATCGTCTGGCAGTGAATTCCACATTTTAATCACTCTCTGTGTAAAGTTGCGTTTCCTTTTCTCCACCCTGAACCTACTGCCCGTCAGCTTCGTTGGATGCCCTCAAGATTTTGGGAGAAGGAGATCTGAAGTGGGAGATTCTTGTCAATTTGGGAATGCAGCCTGGGGAGGGCAGGGTTTGAGAAGGGGAAATAGGGCAGGGTTTGGGAAGTGGGATATAGTGTCACAGAGTCCACTCTCCAAAGGTGCCATTTTTCCCTGGGGAACTGATCTCTGTGGTCTGGAGATCATTTGTAATTCCGAGAGATCTCCAGGCCCCACCTGGAAGTTGACATCCATATCCGAGCAGTAGCATTCTGGGTAAACAAAGAACAGGAGAGCAGACAAGAGGAGGGACACCTACAAACCTGACCTGTCTAGCTTGCCTAACTCTACTGCCAACTTGGATGTATCGGTATGCTGACTACACAGGGTTGTTGCACAGTCCTTAACTGCCAACGACAGCCCTGTGAGGTGGGTGAGAAGGAGAAAGAGCGAGCGACCCAGCAAGCTTTATGGCAGAGTGGGGATTCGAGCCCGGCTCTCCCAGATGCTAGTCTGGCGCGTTATTAACCATTGCATCACATTAAGTTATTACCCTCCTGCTTTTAGCACACCTTTCACCACCCCAGTCCCCCCAGCTCTGGGCCTGCTACCAACAGAGTATCCTTGACAGGTCCAAAGAAGATTTCTGAACCTTCAGACTTTGCAGTGTGGCACAATCGCCCTCTTATCACGGCTGTTCTTGAAGTTCAGCTTTGCCGGTCGCTGTGTGAGAGAAGATGCTGGACTAGATGGACCACCGGTCTGATCCAGCGGGGCTCTTCTGATGTCCTTATCAGGGGAAGGCCTCGGCCTCTATGCCCTGTTGTTGGCCCTCCAGAGGAACTGACTGGCCCCTGTGTGAGACGGGAGGCTGGACTAGACGGACCCTCACTGGTTTGACCCAGCAGGGCTCTTCTGATGTCCTTATTAGGGGAAGGCCTTGGCCTCTACGCCCTGTTGTTGGCCCTCCAGAGGAACTGGCTGGCCGCTGTGTGAGAGAAGATGCTGGACTGGATGGACCCTCACTGGTCTGATCCAGCAGGGCTCTTCTTACATTCTTATCAGGGGAAGGCCTCAGCTTCTCTGCCCTGTTGTTGCCCGTCCAGAGGAACTGGTTGGCCACTGCGTGAGACAGAGTGCTGGACTAGATGGACCTCTGGTCTGATCCAGCAGGGCCAAATTATCAGTTGGTAAAAACATAAGAACATAAGAGAAGCCAATATTGTATTAGGCCAATGGGCCCCTCCAGTCCAACACTCTGTGTCACACAGTGGCCAAAAATACCAGGTGCCATCAGGAGGTCCACCAGTAGGGCCAGGACACTCAAAGCCCTCCCACTGTTGACCCCCCCCAAGCACCAAGAATACAGAGCATCACTTGCCCCAGAGTCCCTATCTATACCTTGTGGCTAATAGCCACCGATGGACCTCTGCTCCATATGTGTATCCAATTCCCTCTT